>VZTR01001735.1:545220-630344 GCA_013400775.1 Chaetops frenatus
CCCTCCTGGAGTTCCATTCTCCTCTCCCTCAGGCAGGGAGGGGGGAGCAAAAACAACCTCAGAGCAACAGCAGCACTGCCCGAGGCAGGGAGGGGGGGAGGGGGGGAAAAAACGGCAGGGTCCCGGCTGCAGCCCCGGCACGGCCCCCAGGCCCTGGGGCCCAGAGCGGCCGGCCAGGGCCACGCCGGAGGTACCTTCCCCGCGGGTGGAAGTCGAAGAGGGCTTCAAACTTCTCGCTCCTAAAAATGTAAGCTTCGCAAAGACGCCCCTAATATTCAAGTGGCTACATGAAGTGCCCATCTTAAAATTAGCCAATCCATGGGCTCCTCACCTCTGCTGGAAACTGTGCCCTGGCGGAAGTAGAAAAACAAAGAACCCCCCCCCAGGAAGGAGAAAAAAAAAGTTGTTGTCCTTTAAACCACAACATTTGGAAACTATGATAAATAATCTGTTTAAAAAGTGCATCTGTTTCTTACACGACGTTTCCAACATGAAACCAAGCCTGAACTTAACAGATGAGTTCTTCTAATATGGGATCATTTTGTGGATAATTCTCCCAAATGGCCTCAAATGCTTTTATATTTTTCCATGACCAAATGAGTGTTTACATTCAAGCTTTCTCACTCTCTCTTCTTGATGGCAGCCCATTTTGGAGAAAGCTGCCCGATTTTAAAATGCGATAAATTCTGTACAAGAAAATGTTTTTATTTGATTCAGAAACTCACGGATTGTCACAATGGCTCACCTGCAAACATGAGGAATAATCAGAAAGCTGCTACGAAGAGTACAATTTTAGCAGTAACTTCTTTGTCATCAAAACTCAAGACTTAAAACTAGACCCAGAGGTTCTTCAGATCAAGTTCTGGGAGATAACATGGTAAAGAAAAAGAGTGATAGTAAAATGTCTTCAATTATTTTCTGCTGTGATTATATGATAAATGTGTGCTTTTAAGTCTCATGAATAATTTCTGTGAAAAGGAGAGGATGAGTCTACAACTGGAAAATTTCCAAGTGTGTCTCTCCCATATCCTTTCAGTGTTTCAATTTAACAAAAACACCCACATGTACATACAGAAGATCGACTTCCATACTAATGAGTAAAAGTATTTATCAGCAATCTAAAATAGGCTTCTTTAATGGATGCCATGAGGCTTAAGCACAACTACCATTAATTTAACATTTGGCCATTTTCTTGCCAGCATTCTGCCATCACTAACATCAATATCTCTTTAATGACACACATGTTATTCTCTTAAGTGATTAAACTAAAGTATACCACGATGAAAGAGCTGCTCTTAAGCTAATCAACATTTTGCTTCCTAAAAGTTCAAGTACAGGATGTGATTTCCCTTTTTCTGTCATTTCTTAAGGAAATTCAAAGCAGAGAAAGCTCCCCAGAGCATCTCCAAAGATATAGTGTTATCTCTGTGTTCATGCTGTCTTCATTCTGGGCACATTTAATGTTATTTCTACAGAGCTGAAACACCACTGCCAAACACCAAGATTGACTTAGAGTCCAATCTTTCTCTTAAAGAGAGCAAAACATGTTGTTGCCTTGCCTTTGCACCAGCTTCCAATGGATCCCAGCCTGGAAGATTGGTCCTCAGAGTGGAAGCCCTAAAAATCCACAAAAGCAATGTTGTAATACAACAACCATCTGGAGAAAGACCAGGGTCTCTCTGGAGCAGCACAGAAAAGACTCAAAGCACCAGGCTGAAATCCAAAGGCCCAAGCACAACCTGACCCTGCCAAAGGTGAAGTGGATTATTAGTACTAATCCTGGCCAGACTGTGCACTGGCTTTGTTGATATTTTTTTTGAAGCAAAGCAACTGTCCTGTACATATACATAAAGAGAGGGACACTTTATTTATTTATTTTTGACACTCTTCAGGAAGAGTTTATTTTATTATCCCAAATCCAGGGGTCCAACTTAGTTTCTAAGTCAAGGAGTAATATTGTTTTGGAATACCAAGAAGTAAAGGAGGAAGACCCTACACTGTCTGCAGTGATCCCTTTCCATTGCATTAACTCCTCTCCTGCCAGGAGTCCTGAGGCTTCCTGGGACAGAACTCCAGAGAAAAACAGAGGATACAGGATGATAGGATTCCCCTTTATAAAAATCTAGGACTACAGAATAAATTCCTTCATGGGAAAAGCACACTGGCAGCACAACCTGTGTTGTGACCAGAAGCACAGACACTGTGGCAAGTGACAGCAGGATGTGGGCTGCTGAGCAAATGACAGCCAACACAAGAAAGACCTCACAGATCTGTAATTACATCTGTAATATTCAAGGAAAAGTCATGCCTACAAGTGTCTGTATAGGTCTCATTTTAAGAACTGCACACTCAGTTTTACAACACAAGATACAAAGGATTTCTGTATTCAAGAACAAAAAAGAGTCATAATATTTGTTTGAAGCGAAAGCATGATTGTGACTGTTTCCTAGACTACAAGACATCTAAAGACAGCCCCTGAAATGGAAATGCTTTCTTAGACCAGTTTCTAGGTCAACCTTCCTGAGCAACGACAGAAAACATGGAATCTTCCTGGCAGATTTCATGCATTTGGCCTCCTTCACTTCCCCTCTCTTCTGAAACTCTAGTACTTGGAGCAACCAAATGTGAAATGCATGTTATTTACATAAAGTATTACTGAAATATGCACCCAGATAAAAAAGCCAAATCCAAACTATTCATTGCATTAATTGCTATTTTTAAGAAGTCCTCATCAGGGACTGACAAGATAGGATTCAACCTTGCAAATCCAAGCTGCTCATCAAGAGGCTTTTATAGGCAAGAGCAACACTTCCAGGATACTACTCATCTCATTCTTTAACAGGTACAAGAAGTGCTGGTGTTGTTGTCTCCACTGGATTGACTGCAGAGAGACCCCAGGATGCACTGAAAACATCTAGAGTTAGACTAGATCAATCTCTTCCCTCCTAGGTCAAGGACAAGGGGAAAAAAAAGGGTTTGGGATGAGAAAGGTGCAGAGCAAGCCTGGGGATGAGCTGTTTCCAGAGGGACAGGTTAGTGTGGCTGTTCCCACAATGAAGCCAGTACACTCAGCTGGAATCAGAGCATCCAACACACCAGCACAGGGGTGCCCTCCAGCCCATGCCATCACAGCAGTACTGGTTTGGCTTGACAATGCTAAAATTAGCCCTTTATTCCCAAGTATTGGCTGTTCTCTTCCATGTGGCAGAACACTTTGCCCTCCTCCATGGAAACAAAAGATTTTCCTCCAATCCTCCAAGCAGGTTACTCTGAAAATATATCCCCACAGCCTTATCTTAAAGACAGGCCCTGAGTGAGGAGAACAGGTTCAGCTAGGGACACCATCAAAAGCTTTGATTTTTAGTGATTAAGGGATTCAGGCATGACATTTCCTACTCCCAGTTCCATTTCATCCCTTTCAAATTAAGGACTGGATTCAATCACTGGCTTATTTTTACAGGCATTTAATCATAATAAAAAGTAAACAAAATACCTGGCGATGAGACAAGCTCCACAGCCTGCCTTCTTCCTTTACACTGCTACAACTCATTACAAGGCAGTTCAGCTCAGTTGTGAAAATGCCAATACCTATTCTGATGCAATGCAGAAACCTGTGAGGCATCCCCAGCTCCCTGGACAGCAATGAGAACTATTCAAAATTCAAAACAAGGACTAGACACATTCTTACCATTATAAGTAGCTATGGGAGAATATTAGCAGATGCTGTTAAAAAAAAAAAAGCTGGTATCAACCTCATCCTAACAAAGGTCTTAGAACTACCCTGTTACCCAATTCTGAATACAGTGTTTTAAAAACAAAGTGTTAGTGGTTATCTATTGCCTGGGTCCAAATATTTGTTTTTCCTAAAAAGGGCCTGAGAAGCCAAACAAATCAACAGCTTTAAATTTCTGTTGGAGTCTAGAAAGGATCTGAAGTTCAGAACAAACAGGGTTTGTCACATGATGGGGAAGAAAAAGGAAAGCAGAATAATAAAATGCAACATCAGCATCTCCCTGGGAGGATCAGAGTTTTTGCATCACGTTCTTGCTAGTTCCTAATTTCAAACTGTGTATGTTACATAAAAAATTTAGCATGATCATTCTTATTAACTCTGGCAGGAAATTCAGTTCAATCAAATTATTACTTATTATTGTCACTGACTAAAACCATAGTTAACAGAGAAGAAACCAAAAATAATATTTTTATGACATTTGAGGAATTTCTAACATGAAAGTGAGGGGACCAGAGACAGGGGAGATGATTAAAGAGCATGCCATCTAATGAAATTAAAATTAAGAAGTATCTCTGAAATGGAGTTAAACCTTAAAGTACAACATGCAAGAGACAAAACACTTTACACCTATGATACTGAATTTTGGAAGGCAGACACCTTTTCCCCATTCTCTTCCCTTGAGCTGCCCTGGGAAGCACCTGAAGCCATCACAGAGGAGTCCTCGCTGCTGAGACTGGCAAAGGAAACAATACATTAATAAATACTGACCCCCACCAGCCCCATCATCTGTGCCACACATGCAGGCAGACCCTCCTGGCAGGCCACTGCCAGGGAAATCATAAGCACGTGGTGCACTCTGAGCCTTTCCAAGCAACCCTCTCTCTGCTGTCTCTCTTTTCACCTTCCTTCTGGCAATGCAGGGGAGAGTCAGGAGAGGCTGAACCCAGCATGGATTGGAACATGGCTTTTGACACAGGCAGACACCAGGCACTGGGACCTCTTTGTACCAGTGAGGTGGCTCTGCAGGTATGCTTAGAATTAATAAAAACATAACCACCATTTACTTCTGGAGACAGAGTGATCTTAAATGCCACTAAGAACAAAAAGTTATGTTCTTGTGGGAAAGAGAGCTGCACGTCGCTACAGAGGGAAATCATGAGGATGCAAGGCATAAAACCGGGCTGCTGGTGACAGCAATTTTCAGCATATCCTCTGCAGAATTGATTAAAAACATTCAAAGCACAGAGGTAATTCAGCTTCAAAATATGGCATGCTGC
The DNA here is from genome assembly GCA_013400775.1 of Chaetops frenatus. Classification (NCBI taxonomy): domain Eukaryota; kingdom Metazoa; phylum Chordata; class Aves; order Passeriformes; family Picathartidae; genus Chaetops; species Chaetops frenatus. The sequence continues at coordinate 550,231 of VZTR01001735.1, forward strand.
TTTTTTGCAAACATTTCCATTAAATATTTTCTGGATCACCATCCAGTTCTCCACCTGCATGCCCAAAGGGATTGCTGTCAATCTCACTGAGCAGTGTTTCCTTTCTAGCTCCCCTCTCCTGAAAGCTTGTCCTATCCAGTAAGTGATATTTGGCTTTGAGATGATTGCAAAGGTCTGTACTTCAATATTCAGGACTCCTGAAAGAGTTTTAAGAATTCAGGGAGGGACTTCAGTCAGCTTGTCCTTACTGGAGACTGTCTTCTGCAGGATGGCAGCACCAGAGAGTAAAACCTCTAATATCAAAGGAAACAAATCTCTTCTCCCTCTCCAATAGCTTAATAAAATAAATAAAATAAAACCTGAGAAACAGTAAACAAACACCAAGTGAGAGGGCATGTCCATTCTGTAAGCCACAGATTGGCATTCTGTTTGCAGTATGAGCAGCAATTCATTCAGCTCTCTAATGAAAAAAAACACGCATCTCATGTGGCAGATCCTGAGTAGCTATCATTTCCAAGCAAGACTTTTTGACATCATGCACTTTTTGAGGACCAAAAAATTACTGTTATTGGTGTGCTACACTCCTATTACCAAGAATCAATGTTCTCTGGTCCTTTCTGTATCCAGGTGGTGAGAAATTTTTCATGCATTTCCCTAGCCAGCAAAGCTTATCTGGATGCCTTCTTTCTTTCCTCTCACTGATTTCTGCTGTCTTCCTACAAATTAAGGATAATTAGAAACATTTAAACGGTACTGGAAGATTTCCATTATTTTTCTTTAATACAAAAGAGTCATTAGAAAGAGATAATTGCCATCTGCAAAGAGAGATGTAAATCTAGGACTGTTTGGCATGCCAATGAAAATGGAATCCCAAAGGCATTATCTTAATGCCTCTAAAACTGGCTCCCTCTGTTTTGGGAAAGAAAACCCACCACACCAATCAGAGCATTTTACAAGTACTGTAGAATTAAACTAGAAGGGTCACTCGTGGCTGCAATCAGCTGAAACAAAGCATTCAGCAATATATGACAGTTAAACTCAAGCTCCTCCTTCTTGTTATTAAAATGCAATACACTTGAGAAATATTTTATTGCCTGCTTCAGAAAGATGGCAACAGTTAATTTGAAATTTATAAGCTCTAGTAAGGTAATCTAGTTTATCCTCTTGTTCACCATCAGTGTTGATTAGACCCAAACATGAGAGATAAGAAAAAAACCACAAATGTAATAAAATGAGAACCAGTGACCCACCTTGGTTACCAAAAGCTTGTGGAGAGGAAAAAGGTGGAAGCTTAATGCTAGACAAGTTCTGAGACTCCACATTAACTTCTGCTATTTATTGTGCAGAACATTACAAAGTAAGATGACTTCATTTTCCTGTACAAGAGTTATTGCAGTAGCCACAAATGAAGGGAAGTGCATACAGCTTAAGAAGATGAAGTATGATATTGTCAAGAATTGGTGCAGAAATATGACACAGCACATAAACAAGCTATCTAATTTTTGTGCAATCATAGCAAATTGTAACAGCTAGCCTGCATGTACTGCAGGGACACTTGCAAGTAATTCACCTTGCTCTGTAATTCACCATGTCTAACAAAATGTAGCTCTTGTTGGCAACACCTTTTTTTCTTAAATCACACTGTTTCTCTGGGAGAAAAGACAATGTAAGAAGAAGATGGTATGAGCAACTCATATTTCTTCTGAGTCTTGAACTTAGGAGTCATTTGCTCTGTTCAATCCTTACCCCCCACCCAACAGATAACCCGCCAGTACTTAAACAGGAAAGCAGAGAGTAGTGGGAATGTCTTTGTCACTGAGGTCTTTTGTGAGTGTATTTATTTTTCCCAGCATGTTTATTTTAAACTGCTTTAAACACTCAGCAAGATGATGTAACTGCTCCCAGCCCCAGCCTGGCAGCAGAGGCACCTTGCAGGGCAGCAGGGCTGGGACAGCATCTCCATCACTGCCAGCAGCAAAAGCTGTGTCTGCACCTGGGACAGCGACAGAGGCAGCGTCATGCGCTCAGAAATCCTGCAGAGGGAGGTCCAGCATTCACTCACAGAAATGGATTTTGTGGGCAGTGTCATTTCCAGCTGGGGGGGGTGGTGTTGGGGGCAGAAGGACACCACAGCTGCAGCAGCTTCTGCCGGAGGTGTTCCCTGTGCTTTTCTTCTTAGGGCCCCAGGCATATACTGGGAGATTCTCCTGTCCCCACCATGGTCCACTGCTCCTCCCCTTCTGTGTCTCAGAAGCTTATTGCCATCCCAAAGGCTGGCAGCTCTTTAATAACACGAGCTCTTAGCATTGGGCTTTCACAGGACTGGGAGTCAAACCACAAAATATGCAACTTATAAACACAAAGAAAAAGGGGAGAGAGACCTTCCCCAAGAGCACACTGCAGCTGTCTCTCCCAGTAAAAACCAAGCTGTGCTCTGTTTTCCATCCCACTTAAACTTGTCACTGCCTTGCTTTCTATCTTTCCAGGATCACACTGGGTATGGTCACTGATCCTCTAAGGGATTTTTGTGGGGATCCTGCCATTAATAGTGCAATTTGCTTCCCCCTCAGGATCTACCTGAACGCCCCTCAGCAGCGAGGCACTGGGGATGGAGCGCACTGCACCTCGGTGCCACACAGCCCTTCTGGGATACACAGCACCGCTGCGGCCCCTGCCAAAATTATCTGCTCCAAACTAACCACAGCTCTTCCCTGCTATCATTGCTACACCTTAGTCTGCAGAGAGATAGGAAAAAAAAAAAAAAAAAAAACCACATCAAATTTGGCAGCCAGGTTTGAGGGAAAGCTAGAATCTGGCATCTCTACTGGGATCGGGTTGTGGTCTCTCAAAGTTGCATTCACACCACATAGAAAAAAATAAACAATTCAAACCAAAACTTCCAAAAGACAACTTGCAATAATCCAAAAAGCACAGGTTTTGTAAGTGGACAATCTCAGAAAAGATTTTTTTTTTCTTTAAAAATGCCCCCATTTTCTCAAGAACTTTTCCCAGTGGCCTGCAGCATTTGGCAGCAAATTTTTGATAAAAATGAGGGTGCCTGACACCACACTCCCCTCCATGGGAGATATCTCAGAGCATAAGCATGGCTGGGAATGGTGACCTTTTCCCTTCCACCACATGAAACACCCTTCTAGGTCTATGACACCATGGTAAGCAGCAGGGTGACCTTTTTCTCTAGCAAAAGACACTGAAGGCAGTTCAGATACCATGGAGACCAGGAAAAGGTGATGGTTCTAAGCTGAACAAAATTTTAAAACATGCACTTCAAATTTTTCCCAAAGTGTTTTAGTTTTGACAGACACAGATTTCTCTTTTGTTTCCCAGGATGTGACCACCTCTGACTTAACTGTGCAGCAGTTAACCTATCCCACAGAATAGGGAAATTAAAAAGAAAGCAGGAGGCTGCCTTTCTCCAAGAGCTCTTTTTAAAGTCCTATTTGCTATTCAGAAAGCCCTGTTTGACTCTAATGAGAGGCATGGATTTGGGTTACTATAGGTTGCCCTATGCTACAAATATCTCCTGACTTTAGTGGGATATTCTTTTAAAAAACCCCAAAATACAATATTTTCTACAATGGTTTGTAATCTCAGAGTATAGAACGTATAAAATACAAGCAATCTCAGTCCATTTCCAACTTTATTAGGAAGGAGGGTAAAATAAACAGTCTATAAATTCAAGAGAGCGTTCATACACACTTTGCCACTCATGATCTTCCACTGGGTAGCATTATTCCAGAATTAAATACTATTTTTAAAAGGAACCTGTTGTTCTCTTTAAAACGTCATGCATTCTTTTAATGCCATACACCAACACTGAACAATGAAAACCATTTTGTCCTTCTGGAATTCATACTTAGAAAACCTAGTTCTGCAAAAATAAATTATTTGAAAAAAGTTTTTCCTCAGTGGTTTTGAGTTCTAATAGGTTTGTAATGTTTATCTACCGTGTTTCTGGGCTACAGGTACTATGGGAGCATGCTCCTACAGATAACGTATTTTCACTGAAAAATTTGCCTATTAGAAAGAATTTATCTAAAAAAGAAAAAGGTTTCAAAACAATACAGGAATTACGTGAAAGCTAAAAATTTGTTAACTTGTCTGTATCAAAACTTTAATTTTATCAAAAAAGAACCCCCAGCTTAAAGCAAATTTTTTCTTGAAATTTTGAATTTTCAACTTTTCATACCAGTTAATGGAAAGAAGTGACATAAAGCACATTTCAAATTTCTGGCAGCTGGAAAGCCCTGGTTTAAACAGGGTTATAGGCATCCCACCATATCCTTTCATAGGACAGTAAATTATGTACGTCCTCAAAGAAAATTGCTCCCTATCTCTTGTATAAGGTTTACCAGGTTCCAGTAAGTGAATTCATTATATTTCTTTTTCAGATAACTTAAAGGCAAGGTATATCAGAGTTCTTCTCTCCAGCCACATACACAGTCTCTTACTAGCCAGAGTAACCATGTAAACAAGGAGGTGCCGTGGAGAGAGGTTTTAAACAGAACAGTGTCAGTACTGCCATCAACATTTTCCTCTATTGCTCTCACTCTCTAGAATTTATTTTCGTGATTAAGTTTCCAAAGCCTGTTGCAATACCAGATTTGCAACATGTTTTGCAGCTTTGGTAGCTACACTTCCAGAGTAAGCATCAAGTGGAGTCATACAAGCCTGGCAAGGTCACCTCACATTTCAAATGAGAGAGATGACAGAGAGATGACCTTGCTTGCGCCAAAGGTAGGACCCATTTGCAAATACCTGTTTTGGTGGAAAAATGGATCTGAATTGCAACCATCTGAGTACCTGCTTGTATTTTATTATTTTACAGATTCAGCAAGAGAAAAGGAAAATTTTATCTGATTTTAAAAAAACCCAAAAAACTTCAAAGTTTTCTCATTGAAGTTAAACAAGAAAAGCAGCTCATGGTTTTACTGAAAGTGAAAGGAAATATTTCAATTTGCACTGAAATGGCTATTTCCTGTGCATATTTTCTAACACCTTAGAGAAGGGAGGACAACAGCTGTGGTGGTGGCAAGGTGCTCAGCTTTTGGAAATTACAAGCTGTTTCAAGTACACAGATAACCATGTTGGCCAGGTCTGCATCTCAGGGTGTGCCATAACCACCAAAATGTGGGCACCCTCACCATTAATTCCTAGGGCTCACCTAATATGTAAGTCTTTTATTTTATTGTTTCTAAAGGAACAGGATCAAAAGGAGTGATAAGGAGTAAAGTACCCTCAAATATCATTTATTTTGTAGATTGTATTACTTTCTGAAGAGATGACTGATGTGGTCTCAAGTCCTTGTGGTCTTGAACCCATTCTTCGTTATCACTTCCTACTCAAGAAGAATTACCACTTTAGCCTGAAGCATTTTTTTGTCCATATCTATTCAGCCAATCATCCCAAATTTCCAAATAGTTGCAGAGAGAAATCACCTTCTATTGTGAGGCAAACTGTTTTCAAAAATAATGTTCAACTGAAAAGTATATTTTTCATATTTTCATGGTTTATGTGGATCCACTGCAAAAAAAATCCCCATAAATACCCCTTTTATGTTACGTATAAGGTATTCCACTCCTTTCTAAGATGAAATAAAATGAGTAAGACATTTAACATTGCTAAAGTTTTTGATTGGATTTTTTTTTTTTTTTTTTTTTTTTTTTTTTTTTTTTTTTTTTGGTGGGGGCTGCAGGGGAGAAATTTCCCTGCTAGGCAAAATTAAGGGCTCAAGCACATGGTTCTTCCCTGGAGTCAACAAGTTCCTGTGTGCCAGCTGGTGTGCAGTTACCTCTTCTAATACATACTTAGACAAATGCAGGCAATACAACTTCAATTCTCATACTTTCACAGCAATTGAAGCTAAATTGGATTACTTAGTATTTGCCATGGGCAAGGAACATGAGCACAGACAACTCCAAACAGCTTCTTTACTAAAATACAGTACACTATGAAGCAGCAGTAATATGGTTATGCAACTGACACCCAACGTACCCATTGCAGTGCTCCCAAACTCATCATTTCATTAAGTTTTAATTGCTGTTTTAGGCTGCAAATGCAATATTTTAAAGCTATAATGGTCCTGTAATTCATTTCCCTTTCCTCACCACATTACTAATATATACTACAATATTTCACTGGAGTTTAACAAAACTTGTCCTTTGCTATAAAGAAAGAGCATTTAATGTTACAAGACATACAATTACAGAGTGCCTAAGAATATTGTCAATTAGCAAGATGGTTACAAATATGGAGACCCAATTACAAAGAGCTATTTGAAACTTAGCCCAACCAGATCCTGACAAAACCTGCTAAATAATTATTTTATTCCTACCCTATTTTTAAGGAGAATGCTGGTGTTGCAATAAGATACCAGTTACTCTCACTTCAGTCTTGCAAATACCTCTATGTGGAAAAAAAAAATACCACTAAGGAAGGTTTAATTTTTGCTTCTAACAGTATAGGAAAAGATGGAAGGAAAATGAAAAGGGAACATGTTGAAATTATTAAAGCACAATGTTTATAGGGAATTGCCAGAAAAAACAAACAGTATAAATTGAAAGATGTTTTTTAAAGACTGGATTCTCTACTCCATTACAAAATTGAGTGTTTTCTTTTTGGATGGATAAGGAACGTTTATAAGAAACAGCCCTCGCATAAACTGCAGCACGGCAGTCAAAAGTACAGCAGGTGTTGAGGGACACAGGAAGCCTTCTCCTCTGCAGGACCTCAAAACAGACTGGATAAAGCACACATGGATGTTACTTGGTTAATTTGCGAATATTTATACACAAACATAAATGCTTTGCAAGTTTGCCAGCTATAATGGCTCCTTCAGTTTCCCCTGAGGCCAAACTGTACTGCAAAATCGTCCCCTCTGGCAGGCATTCCAGATTTCTCATTCCACATTCTACATGGAAAGTAAGCAGCAGAGTTACTACTCAGAGGAAATCTTTCTGTAAAGGCAACCATCTCATACTTTTCTCATCATTTTTTCACTGCTCAGGCAGGAACTGTTTTGGTGTTAATTGGTTGTAGTTTTAATATCAAGAACAATGTGAATATTCCATTACGGAAAAAGTTCTCCATCAGCTACTTCAGAGAAAACGTATTAAGAAAAATGCTATTGGTTCAATTTAAAAAGTGAAATAAATGCTCTTCTTTATTGCTTTTAGATTTAAAAGTCTAATGAACAACTGCAAAGTTAATGGGGCTGCTATGCACTCAAGCCCAATCTTGCACACTTTGAGCCAGGAAGTTATTATTGGATACAGAGGTTACCCATGTAGGAAACATAGTTTGAGCTTCACCAGAGGAAAATACTCATGCTCAGAAGGGTCAGAAGGTTCTGACTATGCTTCCTTCCCTTAAAGCCCTACACACTGCTGGGGTTGTGTGTAAGTCCACAGAAGGGACCAACTGGCAGCCAGGAGCTCCTCACACGTGGTCTGGTTCAGGGTACATTAGAGTTAAATCTCAGAGCTAGGGCCCATAAAATAAACTTCATGCAAGATGTTAACAAAAAGTTATATTTTTACATTAACAGGATACACATAATGCATTTGCTATGAAAATAAATCTCTTTGAGCGAACCAAAAAAATGCCCTTATTTCTAATAATAGGAGGGAAAATTACAGTTGGCAAACTTAAGAGACAATTAAGCCAGTGTTTCAGAGAACTCCAGATCACTGCCAAAACAAATATTCAGATAAAAGAACACAGCTTCCACTCCCTGCTTCCTTATTAACTGTGTTTTCTTCTCTAGCCATTACAAATAGGTTTGTAAAATATACTCAAAAAATATATGGGTCTCTGTTTTTCCATTTGCACTTGATTGTTGTTTCTGAAGATGCTACCAGCTGCTGAAGGAGAAAGGATTGCTCTAATATTCACTCTATAAATAATGTAAGAAAAAGAAGGAAAGCCACTGCACAGCAAGGTTAAATGAGGACAACATGGGAAATCCAGTGTAAGGGACTGTGAGGCCTCTCATTTGGCTTTCCAAGTGCAGCATATTCATTGCATTTTATTAGCTGATTAACGAGGTGTGTGGCAATTCATCTGGAGCTACTGAGGTCCTTTGATCCACCCTTCTTACAAGCACTCCTCGTACGAGACAGAAGAAGTTCTTTGCAGCTAAAACCCCCGTGTCTGACAGGAGGATGCTGCTGGGGCCCAGGCGGGAGATGGGCAGCACGGTCTCCCCACACCAAGGGGAGAGGTCCAGCTGTCTCCCACACCCCACAGAACTGACCACTACCCCTCCTGGGGCAGCTGAGGGTCTGCCTCCCCCCACACTGTGCCAAAGCAGGCACATAAGTTGGCAGTGTGCTTTCTGTGAGCCAGCCCATGTACCTATGAGGCTCTGAGGGGACTCCCCACTCCACGTCTGAGTGGGAGAAGCAGCTGTTGCATGGGTACTCCTGGACATGTATGCTCACTTTGGGGATGCTCTCAACCTGCAAAAGCCCTGGTTATCCCTGTATGCACAGGCATCAATAACCTCACACTTCAAAGAATTTTTTCACACAGAAATCATGGCCTCACACCCACATATGGTTTGTACTGTTCAAGCCTAAAAATGTCCAGTACCAAAACACTTCAGTTTGCTATTGGGTGCTGAAAAAAGCCTCTCCCTCTCCACGAAGTGTCATGAGGCAGACATAGGCAGAGCCCACTGGACTGACCATCTCTGAAACAGCAGCAGTGGAAATCTGGACCCAATGACCCAAGAGTTCTGCTAATCTATAGGCTACAAATGACAAGGTTAAGCTTTGTATGGTAGGGTGCACCATCCTGGCTGTGTGCAGCTAAGAGTTGGTGTCTTATTGCTCAATTTGCAACTTTAAAATGATACAAAATAGTACTATCTTCACCAGACACTCTCAAAAGGCAGAGAATTGCCTCACAAAAGAGGTGGTTTTATTTAAGTATTCTCGTCTGCCATCTTCACTTTAGACCAAAACCCTAGAAGCTGTCCTTGTCTTGTGGTTTTGGAAGTCACTCCAAACACAGAACAGCAAGTGAATCCAGGGGGAGCAACACAAGAAAGAGGAAGGAAAAGGAAAGTGATAAGAATCAGGAGAGAGAAGCTTTCATCTTGATCAAGATGAGAGTACAGTGTCTCAGGAGAGCAGCTGGGATCTCCATCTGTACTGAAAGAACAGAGACCTGGTAGTTTCACAAAGCTCTCTAGGATGGGATGAGGCAGTCCTAGATCTATACCAGCTGAGCATCACAGCAACTGCTGGTTTGAGCTTTACAGTCAAATATTATCCAGAACTGAATTCTGTTTTTCTGTACAGTTGACATGCTTCTGCTTTTGTAATCAAGAACAAAAATTTTCTAGAAAAATCCTATCTTATTTTAATCTTCTTCTCCCCTAGTAACAGGGTGACCTCAGAAGAACCAGAGGCACTAGAACACTCAGCTCATCAGGGTGTGTGCATATGTTCTGGGAGGTACCCTGGGGCCTAAGCATAGCCATCTAGTACCACATCAAATGCACTTGAGGGCAAACAAGGCTTCTGGGGGACCAAGCAGTGTGACACGGGCCCTGTGCTGGGCTCACAACAGGTGGGACAGCCAAGGTCACCTCAGTTGGTTCCAAACAGTGACCCCCAAATGCCCATCTCAGTGCCAGGGTCACCTAAGAAATAAATTTGCTTTCTCAGAAGACGAATACACATTTTTCTCTACCAAGATGGAAAGGGTATTTTAAAAATGGAAATCTACCTATGGCAGGTCTAAACTCACACCCTTTTAGCAAACAGCAGCTGGTGGAGAAGTACCATTTTAGTTAAAATTTACACAGAAGTGTCATTATGGAGTTGTTCAGTAAGATGGAGGCAAAGAAAATGAACTCCAGTGACATTCTGAAGGACAGGGGTCCTGCAGGAACTTGGGTTGCTGCTGCTCCTGTCTCATCTGGAAGGCAGCACTCACTGCAGTTCTGCTGTGAGTGAGTTTCTGAGTCCAATAACTGGAAGCTGATGCTGCTGTTAACAATTAAAATCCAAGTTAAGTTTTATGGATACCTATCTGTAATGGAGTTTCCCATATCCAACACCCTGTGCCTGGCACTGAACAGCCTGTCATGGTTACTACAGGGACCAATTGTTACTACAATTTTAAGCGTGAGTTGGGCACAAGTTGCACAGTTCAATGATAACTTTCTATTCCGAAATCAAACATGCAGAGTAGAACAATAAATGGGCTGCAGTGCTGAAGATTTACATAATCATTAACACAAAGCCAATGCATTACTTGAATTTTTTAAGAAGGGCATCCTATGCTGTATTTTCTAATAAAAAGTCACAAGGGATAAAATGAAGCTAACATGAAACAGTGCTAATGATCAGTTTCAAACAGAAATTTAATTTATTCCATCCTGACCTGTGTCAGATTAAAATCTTTTTTCCAATAACTTTCAAAATTACATTCTCCAAAGATTTAATACAGCAAAGGAAGTATATGAGGAACAGGAAAAATTTCAAATAAATGAAGTGGGCAGATGTAGATGAAAGCTACTATATAGCTCCTCCACATCAATATTACCAGAGTGCAGCACACTGGTGGATTGGGCACACTTGTGTTTGCTTCCTCTGGTTTTATGTCTTCCCAGGGTGGTGAGGGAAGGGAAGAGGAGCAGGTTATGCTGTGATTCTAGGGAGAGGCTGATGCTGCTCTCTTATTCAACACGTGGAATATTTCCTACAATTCTTGCCGTCATTTCCTGGAGCCACAAATTGACATTTCCCTTAGGAAACTTCCTTTGCATCAAACAGATGCATCTTTTACTGGAGTCACTTAACTGATATTCCCTTGACAAGTTACAGAGCAGCATGAGGCAAGACCTATTATTCTATTCTCAAAAAGGAAAAAACTAGCTCTAATTCTGGTATCCCTGCTGTCCTCAAAGTCACAGGTAGAAGTCTCACTCTCCTTGAGGGGATGTTCTTGCAGTAGGCTTGAAGCAGCTCTGTGCCATCACAAGCAACCAAACACCCTTTTTTAGCTGAGGTCTCTGCACCAGGAACACTGGGTGAAATTTCAGGAGTGAATTAATGCTTGACCACCTTGTTCTTCAGCTCCTGATGTGAGATTCATTAACCTTTTAGGTTCAATCTACCTACCTACCCCTCTGTCACCTTGTGACTGTCACTGAGGCAGCAGCTGCTCACCCAGGAGGTCTGTGAGGCTGGAATACCAAACCAGTGGGGTCAGATTTGAGTACAAAATGTGCTCTCTCAAAACTTTCCAGTGCATGTCACATATGCAGTCATGGCATCAAAATCTTTTGCCTATCCATTTTTGTACAGCTGAAACGCTTGTATCAATGCACAAGCAGTTCCAAAACAACTGATGCACTCCAAAATGTTCAAAATGATCTGGTGTGCTTCCTCAAAGCAATCTTTTAGTTTCAAAATGTTATTTGCATAAGGAGCAAAAATACTTGAAAGGCAAAAAATCCACCAAACCCCTTGAAATTAATCTTCCCATTCAGCCTGAAATAAATGTGCTTGTTATTTATCATCCAGGATTCACTTAAACAGTTTTGAGGACTTGACCCCAAAGGAATGTATGCGTTTCTGGACATGCTGGCAAACCAGTAACACCCCAGGCTCACATCCAACACTATCGATTTTCATGGCTGCCAGTGCAAGTTGGAGACATTAGGATGTTAAAAACAGCACAGTTACACTTACAAGCACTCCCAACAAAAAGGCACTACCAGAAACAATTGGAGTTACTAAATATATTCAGTAAAACTTGCAAAGCATGCAAAAGCCATCCATGCCAAATGCCTGCTTAGTAACTGGATCCACTCTGAGATTGTCCTTGATGTCCCTTGGCTTACAGAAAATGACACCCCTTAACAAGGACCTTCAATGGAGGGCAAAGAAGATGGGCAAGTGAGGGGAAATGCTTTTTCATTCTATAATTATAACCTAATTTTGAGATTAAACTGATCCTTTAACGACTCCCACCAGTTTGAAAACAGGATCTGAGAAGAGACATGACCAAGCAAAGGCGACTGTCATGTCCTCTCTGAGATGAACTCCCAGCTGCTAAGAGCAGTGTCTGCCTGCTGGGAACTCCTTGTGCACTCCCAGGTGGGCTGAGGCCTTCAAATCCCTCATGCCTCACACTGCTGGCAGGGACACAGACCTGGGGATGCTTCCAGGAAGCCAGGGTGCATTTGGGATGTCTCTCTCAGTAGGCACCCAAAAACCAAACCAAAAAAACCTAAAACAGTCCCAAATGTGACTTAGGACCTCAAAACTTTGACGTGGAGCAAAGAGGTCCATGAGGATGGCACTGCCTGCTAAGCTGCCCCAGGAACTGCCCTCCCGGCAACGCTCATCCACGCTGCTCTTCTGCCTGAGCCTGATTTCTACAAAACTGGGCAGAGCTTTTCCCTGTCTCTCAGCTCTTGCACAAAATCAGAAGTTATTCATGGGGGACGGTGTGGTTGTGTGAGACTCACTCGCAGAGAAAAACAACCTAAAAATAACTTGAAACTAGCATTGGGTAGTTTCTATTTATCCTTATCTTTCAAGATATTTTCTGCAAGTCCAAACAAACTATTTTTTCATTTTGGATGACAGCTGCACTCATCACATGTGTACATCCCCCACCGAGTACAAGCTTAAGACATGCAAGAAACAGGGCAAGAGTCCTGTGACTTTACGACAGGTGGCAATGGGAGTGGATGAGAGGGTGTGGCATCACACCATGGAAAGACCTTTTCCAGCATCAGAGAGGGAACCTGTGGGCAAGGCCACAGGAGAAGCAGTGGGAAGACCACCAGCACAATACCAGGCTGATGCAGCCAGCTGAAGGGACACCTGCACTGCAAAGCTCCACATCTGAATGTGTAGGAATGGCTGGCATATATGAACCTCTTTTCCTGAAAAAAACTCCAAGAACTTGCATGGAATTTAGAAAATATGAGCCCTGAAAAGGGGGGGAAATAAATGAAGAAATAGTTGAAAAGGCAAGGGAAAAAACCTGACACTGAATCCAACATATTGCAAGATGAAGACATTTGCAGACAAAACCAGACTCTGCACTGCTCAGCAAAAATCAGGAAAGTATCTAGTATTTTCAGGAGAATCATCCACCAGCCTGTGCTAAGGGTATCCAGCCCCAAGTTTTGCAATTCTTTATCTGCTGTTTGTAAATTATTTCTGATTTATTTCCCCAGCAAGGAGAAGACAGGCTAATCTAAAAATAAGCTGTGTGAGCAAAACCACAGAATTACATTCAGAGCTTTGGCACTTGACAATTTTTAGGCTGCAGTTCCAAACCATCTCATTTTCTTTCTCCACAAGGGAACAGCAAAATATTTTGCTGAAGTGAGGTCACAGAATACATATGTTTGATAGACAGACATAAATATATCATTTTTCCCTACCACTGGGCATGCTAAAAACACTACGTTTAAAATATCAAGATGCCTCATTTTCAAGTATTAAAATCCTTAATTGTTAACATGGCAATACATACTACTCAGGATCCAGAGCTTTCTCTTTCACCTTTGCCCCCTCCCTACATAAGGCATATATGGTTACTTTACATTTTCTTCAGAGGTTGTGCCAAAAATTTAAAAGTAATAGGAAGAAAAATCTGTCTCTCTAGATTTTCATCAAAACAGTACATTTCCAAGCACAATGGTGTGCTATTATTTTTCAAGATTTTCAAAAAGAGAGTGTCAGGGTAATTCTGTAACAAAACTTCACAAGAAACCTGGGTGTCTCTGCAGCAGTGATATGGACTTTGTTAGTCAATGTGTGCTGCTAGGTGTTTCTTCCAAAAGAAACTATTTAAAAAGTTTTACTTCGACAAAATCACATCAATTTTTAAACTCTCATACCTCTAATTATAGGTTTGAATTTAAAATCATCATACAGAGAGCCAACCTTGCCTGCTGTTCATGCATCTGTTAGCATTCCTACCACTGTTGATGTGACAAGAAACCCCAAACACTTCTCTACTTTTCATTTTAGCAGAGCTCTTGGTCCTGAAGCATTTAAGGAAGACACCTCCACCGGGAAAAGGGAGTTTGATAAATATTCTTCCATTTTGAGTCCAGTTCTCTAACTAAACAAGGATAATGCCCTTTTTCCTGTCTGTCTGTCAGTCCTCCTACGGCAGCACTTTGGGACAGCACAAGCCACGTTCCCCAGGTGAAGTCCAGCAGAGAATGAGTTGCATTCCCAAAGACTTTCCAACATCCCTGGTTGACAAGCAAAAGCCCAGAGGGAAAAACCACAAAGTGAGTGCAGCACAAGTCTGTCTGACCTGCTGGGCTGGGCTGTCACTGCGTGTGCCAGCCAGGCCAGCAAACCTGGGAGGGACAGGGGCAGTTTGCCCCCTGGCCAAGGACTGTGCCAGCAGCATGGACCCGCACAGGGAAGGACACAAACACCAGGGACTACCAGCAACTACCAAGTCAAGGGTGAGACTCAGGAAGGAACATATTTTGTTAGTCCTTTTTCTCACAGGACAGTCTGTTATTTTGTTATATATAAGTTATATATATATATGTAAAATAGAGCAAAGCTCTGCTGTTTTCGTTTTTGGCCCCACAGTTCAGTGTGCTGTGAACAGCCAATCAAGAAACAAAATCACAGCTATTAAAAGAACACGTGGGTGTGGGCATATCTATACACCCCCAAGGAGAACGGTGCTGGCATCAGCAATATCCATTCTCCCCAAAAGTGAGGTGGTAAGAGCATGTGTCTGTGTGTGTCTGTGAGCCAGAGACAGGTGGATGCCCAGAGCAGTGGGCTGGATTCAGTCACTAAAGCCAAGCATCTGCTGACCCCTCCACACCTGCAGTGCCACAAGTTCCCCACCCAGCTGCCAAGCCCTGTCTCCTATCAGCAGACACTGCCCTGCTACAATTTTAGCTTGTAAACACCACTCGAGAACGTGTTATTTTACCTACAAATCAAAACCCTCCGAAGTACCTGCTCACAGGGCAGCACTTGCTCAGCAACAGATTCCCTCTGTGTCTGAGAAAACTATCTGACAAGCCAAAGCCTCCTTTCCTCTCCAGTGTGTTCACTTCACTGCATGTCAGGGGTTTTAGTGCTTGCTGTTCCCAACCAGACAGCTCATGGCAGTGACAGCTGGCAGGAGCTCCCAGTGCATTTCTACATCGATGGGAAGTCAGTCTCTCTCTGGAGGGTTTATAAATGAGCCCCTACACTCACAGCTGCCAAATGTTTCATTCTAGGCATCTTATCTATGTAAACCAAACAGATAACGAGAGCAAAGACCTTTGAAATATTTATGAATCAATTAAAGTCCTAAAGATTTCTACTGCACAGTGATAAGGAGCAAATTCTCACATAAGATGCCAAGGCATATGGAGTAACTGCTTTTATATGAGTTCAGAAACTGTAGATTTGCACAAAGAGAAAGGAAGGAAAAATGAGCTATATATAGATTAAAAGACAGATACTAGATACCATGAAAGTAATATGCAATAATTAATGTCACAGAACATTTAGAACAAACGAAAACAACGTGAAAGGTTTATCAGCCAAACCTAGAAACTATAAATACAGACTGATTTATTGATAGAATACTTTCTGATTGATCTGTTTTCTCAACCATTCACTATTATGTTAATATTATGACAGCAAAAGTTGTGTAAAAATACAGATAGTACATAATAGCACTTCCTTGTTAAATGTGTGCAAAATTTATTCTCCTTTTCCCTGAGTTGCAAAGGTACTTATTTCTCTCATAAACACCATGTTCGAGGAAACCTGAATGTGAAAATAAATGGCTTCATTTTGTTGCTTTGGTGTTCTCAGTTTCACGAAAACGAAGCATGACTTAGCATGAAGGTCACGTTCATTAGGCACAACGGCAAAAAAATTAAGGGAGGGCTGGGATGCACTGACAGAAACAGGGACTTGAAACAGGTTTGAAAAATAACCCAGTGCAGCAGGGTCACAGCAACACTGTGATCAGCCCTAAGGGCCTGGATAGTGCCAGCTCTCCAACTTTGTCACCATCTGAAGACATGAAAGGAGGAAGGGGCTGGCAAAGGCAATGCCAGAGTTCCACAATGTCAATAAACTGTTCAATATCTTTCTGCTGAACCAAGCTGTGTTCTCCTAACTTACCTCCTTCATAGTGGTTTTAAAACTTTGAAGCTGAATTTAAAGCAATTTCAGCTGATGAAAAAGCAACTGATTAAACACACCAGAAAACAAACTGCTTGTCTCCAGACACTGTCACTGCAGGGGCAGGTGCTGCTGGAAGACACATGCATCTCGCCATGTTATTCTGGTGAATCTGTCACTGCAGTATGAAGGCAGCTTTTAGTCTGTCAGCCACATTCACAGGGGCATTGCAGGTGCTTGGCACAGTCCACAAACATACCCAGCTCCTAAATTCAACTCTTTCATTTAGCTGGGAAACAACTAAAATGTTGTATCCCTTGTATGTTACAGTCTTTCAAGAGTGTCACAGAAAGGGGGAAAAGAGGAATATTACATTAAAGCAAGGGTACTTTCTATTTCTAGCTATTTTTTCACCTACATTTTGCTAACCCACTTGCAGGAACAACAAAAAAAAAGCACCAAAAAATCCCAAACCGCAAAACCTCACTGTCATCATTCCCAAAAACTGCTTGGGGCAAAATGCTTTCCCTTTGGAACATGACAGTTCTTTGAGCATGAAACATTTCATTGGATGTTGTCAAACCCATATCCTTACAGAAGAGATAATACTGTTTTCCCAAGTACCTCTTACCTCCCTGGCAGCTCCTAGGCTGACAGTCAGTCTTTGCCTATGGGAGACCAAAAATCAGGCTCCCAGATCTCATGACAGCATAATGACCTCCACTGATATCTATCTAAAACTTTATATGTGCCACCTCTATAATTATGTAAAACTCATCCTGTAGGAGCACTGACTCCAAAATTTCTAACAACCTTTAGAAAATATTTTTCTGCATCCTTCTTTCAGGGTAAGTTATTGCCATTTAGAGGTCACTGAGCCTGACCCTGCCCGCGCTGGCTCTTCTTTGGAGACACAACTGAGAGAGGCACACAAAGAGGAGCAAGGGTTCCCTGAGCTGTGCTCTCCCTGGGGAACAGAGTTCAAATGGCAATTTATAAACAATCTTGGCTTGTAGGACCAGCTCACACAGCCTCATATGGAATGATATATAATTTAATTGAAGAACAATATCAGAGATTTAAATACTTCACTGTAAAAGGCACAAGAGTAGAGATCTTTTCATTGTTTTGCTCTAAAGTAGGTCATAAACGTCCCACTGGAAGGGGAAGCCCTTGGAGGAAAGCAAGGGACCTGCTGGAGAGCCCTGGGGTCATGTTTTACATTCATGCAGGGAGCCTGCTGCCCACATTAACATGGCCCAGCCACCACGCTGTGCCTGTACCCATACATTAACTGCTGTTACTGCCTGTTACAGCCCCTCAACAGCACAGGGAGAACTGAACCCGTGTGCCATTAGCAGCTGAACTGGGCACCTGGGGAGGCAGAAAGGGCAGAGGCACCTCATAGAGCTGCTTCTGCTGCCACTTCTCCCCAGCCCTTCTCCTCCACCAGCCAGGGCAGAAGGATTAGGCTGCTTGGTGCTCTTCACCCTGTTTTCTCTCTGGGTGGTTTACTTACTCATCTCCTTATTATTCAGAGTCACACTGAAATTTATTTCTATCCCGGAGACGGTGATG
This sequence comes from Chaetops frenatus, assembly GCA_013400775.1. Classification (NCBI taxonomy): domain Eukaryota; kingdom Metazoa; phylum Chordata; class Aves; order Passeriformes; family Picathartidae; genus Chaetops; species Chaetops frenatus. Next base: position 567,975 of record VZTR01001735.1, read on the forward strand.
GTGGAAACAGATGAGACATAAAGGAAGTTGCTTTTGTACAGAGAAGGCAAGAAAACAGTCTCTGTAAATAGAGCATGATATTAACAGGCTGATGCCTGACACTAAGCAAAAATAGCCTCTTCTCCAAGAAACTTAATTTGCTGTAAAGATCACCAGATAAGTGAGGATCTTTGATCTTCACAATTATTCACCCATGAAGCCTCTTGATCTACATGGCCAACATATTTCCTTTTAGGACAACAATGGGGATTTCTCTTTAAAAGGGGATAATCATGTGTCAAACATGTTTAAGGGAAGAACTGAAATTAAGAAGTGAAGTAGACACAAAAATAGAGCATAATCAGTGGCAAATTAGAAAATTTACATAAAAATGAATGATAGTAGGAGTTTAGAATAAGAATGTAATGAGTGCCAAGCAGACTATGATACACTCCTTTTCTGTCAGCATGCTGGCTCCTCGGGAGAAACACAGCTGGCACTTTTGTTTCTTCAATAGCCTCCCTAGTAGATGGGGAAGAAGTGGTCTCACTCCCTTTATTCTCCGTTTATTGATGAGAAACTGAATGCAACAAGAAACGAGCATTGTCAAAATATTTGGAGTCTAGAAAATCTTGCTTTAACTTCTATAAAGCTTGGAGTAAAAATGCAGCTGCAGGCAGCCTATGTTACAGACTGCCCCAGTCTGCATCCTGGCCAGCACGAGGAGCACTGAGTGGGGCTGGCAGCCCCTTGGTGCACAGGGCAGGGGTCACTTCAACTCTGCCTTGCCCCAAGCACTGCAGAGGCTGTGCCAGAAGGGCATTATCTCCACCAAAAGGGGCAAATGAGTAAACTGGCAGCATGTACTGCTTCCAAGGAAGTATGAGCAAGAACTAGAAAAGGCAGAGGAGTGAAGATTCAGCATTAAACACATCTGAAAGACACGTAGCCACTCAGGACCTGAAGTGAGACAAACCAGATGAGTTCTTGGGAACACAGTATAAGGATTCCCAGAGTAAAACCAGCATCATAAATCTTTGCTTCTTCCAACCAAAAGCAACACTGCTGCAGGTGCAGGCGGCCCTGGGGCTGGGATGGAAATGGCACTGGCTCACCAAATCACCCAGACATGATCCTTCCCTAGCAAAAAAAAACCTGAGAAGCAGCTGTGTTGCCTTGCCCCAAATGTGAACTTCTCATTTCAGAGAGCAGCACAGCTTCTTTGGTGCTGTAGCATGGTTCCTGACCTACAGTTCATCTCCTACTCTGAACAGCTGCTGCTGGACTTTTAGAGGGAGAACAATTAGTCAGCAATTTAAGGTTGAAAAACAAAGTACTCAGTGACATGGAAATGGTAAAGAGAGAAGTGTATTCTCTTTCTCACTTGCAGTTCAAGTTTCTGGATGGATTATGAACAAGCCCCCAGCTCCTCAAGTAATGAATTATCAGAATAACATTTTTTCTAGCCTCCCCAATAGCCATCAGCATTAACTTCAACAGGATGTTCAATTTGCAAGGCTATGTATGTGTATGTGTCTATATATTTATGTATATAGAGGGGATATATGAATTTATGGTGTGCTAATTTGTTATAATAAGATTAGAGTCACATTTCCTCATCCTTAAAAGAAATTATCATTTTAAAACTAGATGTTAAAGTTAAAAGAAAATTATTCTAGGTACATTTTGAATGCAATGAGATTTAACATAGAAATTACTGTTTGCTATCTGAATTTTCCCCTCCAAAATGCGAATCATATGATCTAATTATTTTACCAGTATATAAACAGTTTGGGTTTTTTCCCTGGCACAAGCTATGAATACACTCTTTTTCTATTTCTGTCCTGTGTAAACACATTTTTCTCAGGACATCCATATTTCAGTACACGGAGGGTATTCTGCAAATAGCACGTCCATGAAGCCATACTGATTGCTATAAGCCATTTATATGCAAAGCACTGAAGCTTCAAGCCATATGCTTTTCATTTAATGTGTACAGTAAAATTACTACACCTGGACTAAATCCAAACAGAACCTCAAATCCCAGATCATTAACAACTTACTTTATGTGTTTATGCTACAATTCACATCTGACAGGAGACCATAAGAAGCCACAACAATAAAATGCCATAAAACTACACAATGCTGTCAAATTGAAATATCTCTTAACATAGATGTATTTATCTGACTTTAAACACATTTTTTTCCAAAATTATGTCAATATCTGCTATAATATTACATTTAAACTTTCAACAATGTTTATCACATCAGAACAATCTGATGAGATGCTTCAGTTGTCAGGGATTACAAGCAGCAACAGTAACATAAATGTCTCAGGTTGTGAGATCCCACCTGGAGCTCTGCATCCAGGTCTGGGGTCCTCAGCACAGCAAAACCAGGGACTTATTAGAGCAAGTCTAGAGGAAGACCACAGACATGAGAGGCCTGGAGCACCTCTCCTGTGAGGACAAGACTAAGAGAGCTGGGATTGTTCAGCCTCAAGAAGATTCCAGAGAGACCTCAGAGCAAGAGAGAAGAATACAGACTATTTGTAGGGCCTGTTGTGATAGGAGAAAGGGTAATGGTTTTAAACTGAAAGAGGGTAGATTTAGACTAGATGTAAGGAAGAAATTATTTACTGTGAGAGTGGTGAGGCACTGGGAGAGGGTGCCCAGAGAGGTCACAGATGTCCCAACCCTGGAATGTTCAAGGCCAGGTTGGATGGGGCTCTGGGTCTCTGGTCTAGGGGAAGGTGTTCCTCCCCACAGCAGGGGAGTGGAAGTAGATGATCTTTAAGGTCCATTCCAACTCAAACCATTCTATGATTCTACACATCAGCAGTTTCTGTTTATATATGTATTATTTATTGCACACTTATACTTAAAGTGATAAGACCAATATGATTCTGACACCTTATGGCATTGAGACACTACATGTATTGCTATATTGATGTCATCAAATGATTTTCCTGAATCCACATGAAAACTGAAGAACAGTGGAAAATACAATTTTCTTGTACAGAAACCATTTCTATTTTCTTCCTGAAACAATTGCCCATAATCAATATCACTATAAATTAAATCAAGCAGTTAATCAACTCGTTCTTTCCCATTCCTTCTTCTGGGAAGTTAGGGGCTACTTTTTACTTTATTTTAAATAAATTGTATTTATATTCAGTGTTGAGTGCTATTTCACAACACAACAAAGGCAACATTTAGTTTCTAAGCTGACAAATGCTTTGATTTTTCAGTAATGTATATCCTTGTTTTTCCAGCTGGAAATTATTCACTGAAGGTGTACTTAATTTTTATTCCATGTTCAACCACACTCTCTGACACAAATTTACTACTTCTTAATGCGTTGTTTATTTTATTTGATACGATAAGTCATGCAAAAGCACTCAATACAGGCCAGTAGAAGAATGAAAAAGAGAAATAAATGTTCAGATCTCATCCATGCCCTGTATCTAGAATTATTAGCTCACATATGTGTCTCATCTGCCTCATGCTGAGTTTAGAAAGAGTGTAAATAAATTAACATCATCTTTGAAAGCTAAGGGGGGCAATACTAATACATGAAATCCTGGAAAAGAGCAATTTCTGACTATAATCTCTGAATATATGGAAACAACTACTCATAATTTGTATATTCATTATATGATAAAGGACTTACATGATGTCTGCTCTAGAAACTCTTTCAGGAATGGCCTTGATAGGGAGCCAGAGGACTTTAGGATGCCTGATGAAACACAATTCACCTCTTTTGAACATTTCTTCAGTGGCAGCGACATTTTTCAGAGTAAAAAAAAATTTATTCCCTTTGAAGAAAAAAAAAGCTACTTATACAGGAATAAGATCTACCAGCTCTTCATGCCAAATATAATCATACTTACGAAACTGATCTATTTAGAAAATATAATACCACTAAACCAGTTGTTATAGTTGCTTAATCCAAGCCCTTCTTGTTAAAAACAGATGGCACATGCAAGAATAACAAAACACATTCTGAAGGGTGTCTGATGAGAAAGTCCATTAACTTTCATTAGTTTCTTATATATACAGAGCAAGAACAGCTGGACCACAAATAATTACAAAATATAAACAGGATGGAAGGCTGAAAGCAGAGACCAGTTCACAACCTGTATAGACAAGTACTTTTACAGATTTTGAGCCGGTTTCAGCTCAGGATTCTCCTGGTCCTCACATTAAAAAAGAAATTGTCTTTTTGAAACATTATCTGGAAATATTTATATGAAGAGAGGTAGCATTTTCCATTTTCATGAGTTCCTAAAGTGACTCTGTTTGACTGTACTGAGCTAATGTCCATTTATCCAGCCTGTCATGATGACCTGATTGAGACCTCATTTCAAATCCTTTATTTGTCTAAGTTGGATGGTGTGTTAAATGAAAGCATGGAAAACATTCCATTAGTGATAATGCTGCTTCAGTGCCCTATAAGATAAAATGCCTGGAATGAAAGAAAATCCACAGGAGAAGGGAAATTATGAACTCTGTTGAGTGGCCTGCACCCCACACCTTTATGGAAGGCAATGAGAGCAGCTGAGCTGCACAAGGGAGGAAACAGTAAAACATACCATGACCATTTGAAAAACATCATTACATGTCTGAAAAGCAGGAAGTCAGAGCTGAGGCCAACCAGGGCACCATTCAGCAGCTGCAGCTGGCTTTTACATACCATGGACTGGAAGCAGGAAGCCCCAGAGATGGGCTTAGAGAGCCCATCTGAGCATATGAGCATATGAGCAGAGACCATATGTCAATAGCTCCATGCAGCCTGTATCTCTGGGAGCTACCACGGTGGTGACCACATCCAACCCTGCTGCAAAACACCCACAGCACCACAAACCTCTCACCTGCAAATCCGTGCTGGCAGCATGGGGCACCAGTTTCCCCAGAGTCCCCAGGCATCCTGCTCCAGTGCATCAGCCCAGTATCCCTCACCCAGAAGTCTGCTGGTGTGAATCCCATTGCCCCTCACATTCCCCATGCAAAGCCTCATCAGCATGGTACAGCCACAGGCACCCTGCCAATATTTCCCACTGCACCATTAATGGCCAGGGAACACTTCCCTGCTCCTTGGGCAGGGACTCCTGCTGAAGGATGGGCAGAAACCACAGTGCCTCCACCACGCAGGCAGACAAGGCTTCCTGCATCCAGCAAAACCAGGGCACTGCTCCAAGCCCCCTTCTCACTCAGGAAGTGAGGAGAACACTGTAAAGAATTGCTAAACTTCATCCCACTTCAGCCTGGATCAAAATGTACAGCTTTTCAGCAGCTATGAGAGCTCTTATCCCTTCTGCACAGCACTTACAACACCTCCAGACAGGACGCAATGTAATAAATAGACCAATTTCTTTGGAAGCCCTGGAAGCATCACGTGAGTTCTCAGTGAAGAAATTTACATTTCCTCGTCATAATAAGCATTCAAGGAGGAAAAAACAACATCTGGAGTTGAGTCCTCTGAGATCATGTATCAGGTCACAACCTCAATATCCTTCAACTTTCAAAAGGGGAACAGTTTGCAACTTAACCCTTTTCCTATAAAATCCCTTTAGTTTCCCTCCTATTATCCTTCTCTCTGACATACATATTTTTAAAAATTGAACAGCATGGTTCTCCTGGCCTTACCTGAGGGAGGCATCTCCCTCTGCCTCTCTCCTGGCTGTAGTCCTGTCTCCTGATTTGGCCAGCTGCCAGGAACACCAAGGGACAAGCCCACTGGCTTCCCGCTCAGAAGTGTAAAAAAAGGAAACTTTGTGTGAAATGGGACGCTGTGTATTAAACAGATGTTTCCAATACACTTCTACTATTTTAGGATGGATTAAACACTTTGCTTTCCCTGTATCCTGCAGCATGCTGGAGGCAAAAACTCTCCAGTTTCCCAGAAACACTTCTCCATAGCAAAGAGGATCACAAGCGGAATTGGGCTGTAAGGAGTGCAATTGCAGCCCATTCAGGACAGCATTCAGTCAGAAGCAAAGCCTGATTTGAAAAGAGCCAAAGGGAATTTTGGGGGACGAAATAAACACTGTAGTAAAAAACTGAACAAGCGTGTGCAAGAATTGTGCAAGAAACAGCAGTGATGTGAGCCACATGCAAAGGCTACAAAGTTTATGCAATTGGTTTCTCTCCATTAAAAATCTGCTTTAAGTTCTTATTTAACAAGAACTGTAGCTTTGCTTTGATTTTCTCTGATCACAATATAACAGCACTATTATTAAAAGTAACAAATTTGCATTTAGAAGACATCTGGAAGAATTGTCTTCTCCAGTTGGCCTTGATGATAAATTCAGGCATGGAATACTTTCACACTCTTATTATCTGCTTCCTTAAGCATTAGCATTGCCTGCAAATCCAAATGTACCCTCCTTGGGATAATAGTGCACTTCAGGCTGCCCAGGGTAGAGTGGAAGGAGCATCAACACCTCCTTGAGAGCAGCCTCCATCAGGAGCTGGGAAGGGAACAGTATTTCCTAATTGGGTCTGGAGCTGAAGACCAGCCTCAGAGGTCAAACAAGTCCATGGAGTTGGATAAGGTCACAGGAAAGGTCTCTGCCATGCAGAGAATTCCAGCAGTACCTTCTGCTATTTATTTCTCAAAGCACATGCACAAAGCACAGTCACATGTACAATGAACAGAGGAGTTCTGCTCCAGGCAAGGCCTGTGTTTTTTATGGGTGTAGCCAGTACCTTTCTCTGATTCTCAACGTGTAGGCAGCAATTACTGGATAAGAGGAGATTCCTACAGCCTGGAAGTGCCACAAGGAGTTACACCAACCTGTTTGGCTTTCCCAGCCCCTACATTCATAAGCCAGTGGCCCTGCTTGCTCTCAAGCTTGTCACCAAGCTGCAGAGTCCATCAGCTCTCTTTAGCAAGCAGCGTGAAGCAACTCTTGCCAGAGCTGGCCCCTGGCTAGTGCAGAAGCCAGCCCAGCCCACCTGGAAAGCAGGGGCTGAGCAGCTCAGGAACCAGGCTGGCTGCACAGCCCCTGGGGCCACCCTGACGGTCAGGGAGCACCAACAAAGCCCAAGCTTCCCAACAAAGATCTGCCAGCAGGAGGGCTTCTTACAAACAAACATAAAACGCAACATTTCAGAAGAAAACAGTTTTACAGAATTCCATTAAACCCACTGGCAAACCTCCCACCAACTGCAGCAGGATGCCAGGATTTTACCCTTGATATTTTAAGCAAAAATACCCAAAAAATCCACATAAATAAGACAAAAAACCCAACAATCAAAGAAGATACTGAGAAGCCCTTTGGGGATCTTCACCTAGGGGCTATCAGACACCCACATACCATTGTAAAGTCCTTGTTAAGCCCAAGTGCTGCCTCACGCTTTTCTTCTTCAGCCATGTAAACACTATAGTGACATCTCCAGAGATAGGAAACCATCTCTCTCTTTCCCCGGGGGTCCTGTGGACATCTGATTTAAAATGGTGCTGTTTTCTTGGGACTCTTCACAGGGATGCAGGAGATGTTGCTGAATGGACAGAGTGGAGCTGCCTATCACCCAGACCAAGGGAGCACAGTGCCAGAGACAGCAACGGAAGAGCTGGTTCCTGGACAGTTTTTTCCAACTACAAGTCTAGACAGGAAGCTTGAAAGAAAAAGAGTTTCTTTATAGAGGTTCAGATTTGATTTTTTTCCTTTTCAATTAACAGGATATTCCTTGTATATGATATCACATATTCTATATATGACAGACATGACAGAGTGACTTAGGCACATTAAAATTTGTGCTTTCCTTTTATTTTTCTATGACACAATAAAAGCTATTCATATTTTTTAATTGTCTACACCTAAACAATTTCTGGAAAATGACACAGAACAGTTTCTCTCTAAATGCTATGTTAAACCAGAGTTAAGATAATGTTAAAGTAATAATTAAGATAATTTACTCATTATAAGTAAATTACAAATAGAAACATACGCGCCACATTTTCATTTCCTCTGAAATAAGTACTATTACCCATAAAAAAGTCAAATTCAAGTGTAAATTGGAAATTAAAATATCAAGCATTGCTGCAGAAATGTATAGGAAGGACACTAAAGGAACAACTATGAACTTAAACCTCCTCAGAGTATGAATGGTTTATACGGCCCCAGATAGTACTAAAATGAGCTGTCATTTACATGGGCATCTGAGCCCCTGATTACCTTGTGGTGTGTTTTCCTTCCTTCTCCTTAGATAAAAGATATCTGGGACCATGTCCAGGTCTGATAAAATATTATTCCTTAAAAACAACAACAACAACNACATTAGCAAGAGAGAAAAGAAAGAAATTAGCAAAATGGTGGTGACAGTGATTGTATTTCCCAATATTTCAGTCACTAGTAAGAAAGAGAGAAACTAAAAATTACATTTGGGAAAAAATTACTTCATATACCAGTGTTTTGAGGAGTAGAGGGAATGGCCCCTCTAGCCAGTTTAAGGGGTACTCCCCAGTTTAAGGAAGCAGTAGACAATTTTAATTTGTGGGATTCTCCAGCTGCAACCAAAATGCTGGCTACACAGCTGCAAATGGGAAACAGGAACAATATACCAAAAAACAAAAGGTGAAAGAACATCCCAGTGACACTAACAGGGCCTTCAAATGCCTCCACAGGTCTGGCTGACATAAAAATTTACACCTTATTTATGCTCTTAAGCAGGTTAGCAGTGTAGTCCCCAGACATTTGATTCAACCTTGACTTCCACAGCACATCCTGATGTCCCTGCCCATGGCAAGGGGTGGGACAAGTTGATCTTTCAAGGTCCCTTCCCACCCAAATCATTCTGTGATTCTATGTTCCTGTCCTTAGCATCTGATCTACTTGCTTTATAAAAAAACCCCACTGTAGTCAGCATTCATTCCAGAGACCAGCAAGGCCAGCCCAAAAGGGAAAAGCAAGGATGGCTCCATGGGGAGGCAGAGGTGGCTGAGACTTTGCCACAGCAGTAGCCCACAAGGAGCACACTGCCAACCCAACGCTAAAACTCACTCTAGTTGTACTTGCAAAGCAGATGGAAGCTCAAGTGCTGCCTGGAAAGCACTGCTGTTCTCTCAAGGCACTGTTAAGCAGATAAGAAATGGAAAAGTATGTTGTTTACTATAAGCTCTGCTTCAAGGACACTTTTTTTAGTCATGTCTTACTACCTAATTAATAATCACATTGAAGTTGCTCTGTTGAATCAAGGGCAAGGTACAAGGCAAGCAACTGTAATGCAGATCTCTGAAACTGGAAGTTAAGAATATTTTTTTCCGTATTTCAGAAGCAAAGATCTTTTATCAAGATTGCAGCAGAAGTCTGTATTTCTTATTTTTCAGTACTACAAGAGCAAGAGCAACACTGGAATAACCAGATGAAGGAAAAAAAGTCTATAGAAAATCTAGTTCACTATTTGTGTGAGGTGCTACAAAATATCCAGAAAAAAATGGCTTCCATGAACTTAAATACATTTTCATCATTGGCACACACACATATATAAAGTCTCAAAAATCACTATTTGGTGATTTTATTTTGTGGGGCAAGCAAAATAACACTCTAAACGTACTGTTATAATAGTAATATATTTCTCCATTGCAAATATTCTTCAGTTACTAAGTCATTTATAGGAATACTGTAATAAGACACAATTTGACTGACATGGAGGTGGAAGTTTCATAAAGCATTACTGAAAGCTAAGTGAAAAACAATTCCGTTAAAAAAAATCATTTGAACATAACAAAAGGAATGTTCTTGGAAGAAAATCACTACAGTGCAGATGGTGACCTGCTTGTAAAATGTCTAGCAAAGACAAAATTTAGAGTAACACTTTTTGTTTCTTTCCTTTGAAAGAAAATCATGGGCTTTGAAGGACTTTGCTAAAAGAGGCTGAAGCATTTCAATGTCACTCTGGTAAAATGAATTCTTTAATAAGCTTATGATGCCTAAACTCTTTGTCCAAGGAAACACGCCATTCTTAGGATGGACAGAGTAGGTGGAGGCTAATTTACAGGCTGATCCCAAGGCAGGCTATCAAGCATCCCAGAAGGCATTTCAAGCCAAGAAGAAGCGTGTCCATGGGCATGTTTCCAACTGGCACCTGGCAAAAGCCATGCCTGCAGCTTCACTGGGTGTGTCACACCCCATGTGCTGAAGCGTACCTTACACATGCTAATAGACAGTTAGAGAGAAATTCTCAGCTACAGCATGCAGCAGCTTGCCTGTGAGAAAGTAAAAGCATTGTCATGCATTGAATCAAAACAATACAGCGCACCCATGAGAACTTCAGCATCAACACGGAGCAAGAATTCTAAACAAACTGCACCTGCACTCTTAGGATGTGTGTTCACTCATGATTAGTCTAGAGTAATTGTTTCTACCACTAATGGTGTTAGGGGGTTAAAATAGTAACCAATAAAATATCACTTGTGCAGGAAATATGCTATAAACATTGGTCCCTTTTCAATAAACCCAGCTTATTGCCTTCTAAGCATGGTGGAGTCCATGTCGTTGGTCCGTCTCAACAGCGACATACCTCGCATCACCCGTCCCAGGGCAAAGGGCTCCTTCCTGTTCTGCACCACATGAGATTTGTTCCCAAAAGGGCTTTGAGCATGGGGTGATGACCACAGGCACAATCACAAGCTCCTGCAATCACCACCATGACTGATTGCTCCTGAAAGTGCTGGGTTTTGCTTCATGAAGGTGCCTCTGCTTCCTGCTAGCCAAGAAAAGCACTGGTCCTCAGCATGGAAAGAGAGCAAGGACAGAGCAGGTAAAGTGACTCCTTTGGCAGAGGGATTGTCTCTGATGTTTGCAGTTCCCCTTATCTGTTTTTATCTTCTTTTTGTTGCTACTGCTGCCTGACATTATATATTATTTCCTTATTGAATATTTTGCTTTGTGGTTTAGTCAAAACAGATGCAATCAGCAATACTAACTCAGTTTAGCCTGACATAAATGTTTAAGGAGGCTCACTGCTGGGCCCCGTATATGTTTCAATATATAAATTTATAACATAAACACAGCTAAATGGGAGAAAGGATAAAAAGGCAAGAAAACTATTTTAAAAAGCAGACATAACAAGACAGGTAGGTTGTTTCTCTTTGAACCCAATGTTTCTGCTGGTTTGAAGGCTTCTTGGTCCTTCTGGCTGTTCCAACTACCCTTCCTGCAGCCCAACAGCTTCCACCACAGCAGGTGGCTCATCTGTGTGAGTATGCACAAAGATCAAGGGCTTGAGGGATTGAGAGTCTCCTGCGTAATTCCAGATTTGCTGGGGTAACTTCAGCTACATTGAGAGATGAGAATTTGATCCTCTGTCCTTAAAGAGATTAGTTTTAGAAGGAGTTATGCAATTCAGGAAAATGAAGGCTGTGGTCCTGCATTCTTCTCCTCCTGTTTTACTGTATTTAGCCAGCCTGTCATACCACGGCTGTATGTGATAAACAACCGAAATGTTCGAGTCTGCCCAGGGCATTTTATAGTGCAAGGGCATGCATGGGCAATAGCTGCTTCCATAGATGATGCAGTGTTTTCAAGCACTGTGACACCAGTGCCAAAAGTCAGCATGCTGACAAGGAATGCACCAGCACCTAAATTAAGTAATTAAAATTTTTTGTATTGGAAAAATCCCATCAATCTCAAAATTTAAGGCTGCCTTCACAGCTGTTTGGGCCTGATGAATTCCCATAATCTCTTAAATAGGGTTTCTCTACATATCTTTGCATGACAGAGTCAGGGCATTAAGTTTCTGTCATTCCAATAACACCACGATTTTTCCTTCAGTCTTTTCAACAGTGGATGATACATGTTTGCTGCATATCATCACCATCCTTCTGAGCTTTACTGAAGTATGCTACAAAATCCCACAGTTACCTTCTTCTACATACAAATGTATTTTTGTTTCACTAAAAAAAAAAAAAAAAGAAAAAGAGAAAAGAGAAAAATAAAAAGAAAAAAAAAGAGCAAGAAACTCTACTAGAGCTCATCTCCGACTTTCTTTTCCACAAAGAGGATTTTCCCCCTTTGCTTACAAGAGATGACACCTCCTTCACCTGAAAATGGATGGGATTCTTGGTGAATCCCATGACATAGAAAGGCAAAACAGAGCGATGATATGACACCAGTTCCTGCAACTTAATGCTTTTGAGCCAACTTTCATCATCCAGGAGACTTAAGTGTGGGGGAGGTCATCCACAGAGGAGACCCAGAGACCCCAGGGAGAAGGGATGGTGCTGAAAGCAGGCAGCTGGCAGGTGCCACCTGTACTGCCACCCATCTGGCACCTGGCAGCAGAGCAGCACGGACTCACATCTCCTGCCTCCCTTCTTTGCAGACCTCCTGCTCTCCAAGGCAGCCCTGACCTCCCTGCTGGCAAGCACAAGGACTTCTCTTCAGGGAGAGGCTGTCCCTCTCCATGAATGCAGAACACAAAACCCACAGACGCGCAGTCCCAGCTCCTCGCTGCAGTTCTGCCACAAGTGACCTGATGGTAATGAAGTGAGGGCTTGCAACAAAATGGAAATGGAAACCATGAAGTTTTATGCCCTGAAACAAGTTATTAATTGTAGGCAATCCATGTCATACGCGTAGTAACTTGAGGCTAGATAGACATTATTACTAACAATCTGATCTAATGCCATGCTCTGAATCTGAGGCTAACCATGAAAATATTTCTCTCACACCCACTCACTACAACAACAAACGCAGCCAAGTGCAATAAATTACCCTTTTTTTTTGTTGATCTGGCTATGTCCAGAGTTTGTTGCCTTTCTCCTAAGATCATTCCAACAAGAACAGCGTAAATACTTCTCTAGCTGCCACATTATCAATAATTGCACTTCTTGAGAGTTATTTTGCCTGGTTTTACCACCCAAGAAGATCTCAATAAATAAATAGAAACAGTGAAAAGAAGAAAAAATATCAATGCACTAAAAATTGAGCACAACCAGGTCTTTTAAGTAAACATATGTACTCCAGCCTCCCTTCATTCTCTTTTACAGAGCTTTTCCTGCTGAATTTAATGCATGAAGCAATCATCCATTTTGGATGACAGAGGTGCTCAAGTAACAAAAACGGGATTACTGGGGAAATGTGCCATAGTGAAAAATGCTTGGGGATATGAAATGCATTATAAAGGTTAATCACGTACCAGTTAGCACAGGCAGATCTCTTATAGCATTAAACTATCTGTAATAACATAAAATGCGGTGTTGGAATGCAGCAAATGCACCAAAATACCACAAAAGAACATTTTCATATCCATGAATACATATTTTCCATCCCAAATGAAACTATTGCTTCCTTGAAAGAAACAGATGTTATGGCAAAACTAGTTTCTCTGTTAGACTGATGGTTTTTGTCAATTTAAAAATTTTTAGCTGGTATTCAATGATATGGTTTTGATCAGTCACTGCTTCACCATGGAAATGGAAGGAAAAATGAAATCTTCCCGAGATGACGAATCCTAATCACAGTAGGGAAAAATAATATTTTGTGCTACTTCTTTAGAAGCAGTGACAAAATTATGAGAAAATAAACTGAAGTAGACTGGCAGCTCAATTACACAGCACACTGAAAGCAAAAATTTTATGGTTTAAAATAAAACATTGCCCAGTACTCTACTTTGGGCTAAATTGATACAGCAAGACAATTTAAAAACTCTTAATGTTCTCATTTTATTGTGTGTCCCCTTTGAAATTCCTAACTATTCATGACTGAGTAGGAACACAGTGGTCAGGAAGTATGCCTGAAATATTATTAAAGGTAAAAATTACCTTTCCATTTGTCACTTGCAATAAAGTGAGATGATAATTCTGAGATCACCACTATTTTTTCTTAGCTTCTCTTTGTGGTAGCTGAAAGCATCTGTCCCCCACACAGAAGTGCAGCACACAGTCAGCCCACACGACATGAAACGTCAACTGTTTCCAGGCCAAGCAGATGCAAAGACAGAGGAGTTTATCACTGCAGTCTTAAAAGTGTCATGTTGCCTGCCTGACCCTGCATGCTAAGTACCAAGAGCAGTGTGAATGACAACGATTTTAACAGATAAGACTCTGGAATTTGCTAATGATGATCTACATTTCACTGTGGACCCTTTCATTCCTAATCGAGCCATAGCAAAGACTATGAAAATACACCTAGGAAGAGCCTTTGATCATGGGTGGTTCCATGCTCCATGATACTCATCCTGCACACTGCTGGATAAAACAGCAATAAAAATTTGATCCAGGCCAGGAACAGACACAGAATTACATTTTTGTTGAATAAGCCAAATCACTAGACTTTTATGCAGGCTGCAGAAGGTCAGAACAACATCTGACACAGAGAAATCTTACTGGCATAAGGTTAACTCCTAAATATTGAAAGAGCAGAAGAAGTCAACATTGGATGAGTGCTTTGCTCCACATGGCCACAGCATTTCTGATCTGATAACCAGGACCAAAAAGTTGGATGGATTTGTGATAGGCCCTGCACTTAGTATGAGGAAAACAAATCTTGTAACAGCAACTCAATTTGTAAGAAAATAAATGGTTAACCAAGAAATGATCTTGCCTTCAGAAAAGTTACTAAGGTGTTCAATATACTGCCTGTGTTTTTCACAACTAGTCCAGATATTATTTCATAAAAATCTGAAGAGACTACATCTGCTCAGTCAGAAAAGAAAGAGAAACTTGAATTTTAGAATTTTAGAAATACAGAGTTCAGGAAATGAAGATTTGGTCCTCCCCATCCCTCCAAGTTGGAGGGATGGGGAGGACCTGTCATAGCCATTCACCTTCCTTGTGTGCCCACTCAGGTCTGTGGGAGACAAAACAATGTCTTCTACTTTTCCTATAATGAAAATCGTTTCAGACTAATCTCTCTTTTCAATAAAATTCAGAGTGGAGCCTAATGCTCTTTAACACAACTATTAACATGTTACTAAGTCCTCAAACAGCATATTTTTAAGGACATTTCAGATAGGAATTACCATTCACTGGAGCAGCCTAAGATCATTGTTAATGTTCAGTTCCTGTCAGTCATCCTCCATACATCAACACTAACAGAGCTAAAAATAGCAACACAATTTTGGAGAAGGATATTCTCCAATGTAAACAGTTTATAAATTAAGGGAGGTTTTTAGATTGGGTATATATCATAACAGCAGAGCCAGTTGCGTATGGCACAAAGTAAATTGTCAAAAATTTACGAAAACAAAACCGTCCATATTTTTTCAGCCTGCTAGAAAGAAAAAAGAATTACTGAAATTATTCATTTTTCTGTCTCTGTTTAAAGTGTCATTGGACAGAACTCTGGCTAACATCCAGGAATCTGGAGCCTCCTCTTTAAGTAAATGTATATTTTCCAGAGTGGAGCTGGAATTAGCACACAGCTTCATGTTTCAGATAACCTGTCTTTAAGTTAAAAGCAATATATTACAAAATACTCAAAAATTGCTCCTCCCCTGCTAAAAAAAAAAAAAAAAANAAAAAAAAAAAAAAAAAAAAAAAAAAAAAAAAGCAAGCCTGTAGTAATAATAGCTGATAATTGAAACACACAGAACATATACACAGATTTTTATCTGCAGTATGATCTGTCCAAATTAAAAACCCAAAAGCTGTCTTCTAGTAAACATCCCACCTTGCTATAACTTCCCTAGGGGCATATCCATGTTACTTCTAAGACACAGGCAGGCCAGCATGTGGTGGAACAGAAGAAACATATGGTTTGTGGTTTTTGCCTATGCCCTATTTGACAGCCATGGGTTTAATAAAAGCTGGTTGGCTTAGGTTAAATTACTGGTGCAAAACCAACCAGACATAGTTGGGCATGTGCACATGTCCTCATGGGCAGGGATCCCAATTCATGGTGTGTGTGTGTGTGTGTAGGAAATGTCTGCATGTGGGATGTGGGAACACTCTATTCTCACTGGTGCTAAAGGAGAGATCCAAGGCAAGAGACAGCAGTCACTGGACCACAGGGAAAAACAAGGCTAGACAAAGGAAAAGATAATGAAGAAAGAGAGAAGGAAAATTGGAATACAGAATAAAGGGAGGAAATGAAAAACTGACGGAACGCATAGCAGAAGGATAACTCTGTGGCTAATGTACAGGACAAAGAGTCCTTGCCAAGCACCATGTGTAACCACAGTCACATCTTCCCTTAGTATTTCAGTTAACATATCTGCCAAGCAAGGGAAATACAGAGCTAATGCAGGTAGGAAAGATCACAGAAAGTCCTGCGAGTAACGCTGCTGACTTGCTGTTAGCACAGAATGAACTAAAGGTGTCCCAACCTTTTTGGTTCAAAAGCCAAATAAAGCCCATTATTTTGAAGACGTCAGAGCTACAGTGAACACCTGCTGGCAAGCCTTCTGCCTTATTTCAATCTGCACCCCAAAATCACCTGGGAGGGGCTAGCCATGGGCAGGCAGGGGGATCACTGCTTCCTGGGAGGGACCTCAGGTGACAGGGGCCAGTGGGGACAAGGGAAAGCAGTCCCCAGCCTGTCCATTCTCAATGTGACCAGCAGCTATTCCTAGCTGCTCATACTCAGCTTCACCTTTCCTTCTCCTGCCACCAACGACTCAGGGTGGTGGAACTCAAAGCAACCACCTGCAAAAATCTCCCTTTGTCTCTCTTGGCTGCTTCTATAGAGATGCAAGAGTTTGAGGAGGCCAAATCCCCTTCTTCCTCTGTTCCACTCACTATAGCAGGGGAGCAGCCAAGGTGGGCAGGGCACAGGCTGCCAAGCCCCCAGCTCACACTGTGGCTACAGCTGTAAGCCCAGCAGCAGCCCCACCACAAGTGCCAACACCCTGCTTTGTGCTTTTCCCAGGAAAGACTCCCCCAGTGCAGTTTGGGAATCTCATGTTGTACACTATGAAGTTTTTTCTCCAAAACAAAGTTGTCCAAAGGTGCCAAAAGTGATGACCACCCAGCCCTAAGTACAGGAAGCCCCAGGCAACCCAATAGCATTTGCTCACTTCCACTGCAATCCCAAAAATAGCTGTTGCTCCAGAAACTACTTCAGGCCTCTTCAGAGCAGCTGGTGGATCTGAAAGCTGTCTTTTACTTTTCCACAGTATCTCTGCTGACCTAGCCAGCAACCCGGTCTCCTAATTTGGTAGTGATCCTCTGGCTTCTCCTGCTGTGGGCTGTGTGTTTGCTTGCAGACCAAGGAAACTGCTGCCAGGCAAGGATCTGTCTCAGCACAGCAAAGGGCAGGGGAGGCCTATTTCTAGGATGATGAAACCTGCACCCCAGACATTTTGGACCCACATGCAGTAAAACAGTAAGGAAGCATGAGAAGAAAATGAGTGGTCGAGTTGGCCTGAAAATTACTGCAATGAAAAACACCCCAAATTTTCAGCCAGGTTGTCACAGCACTGAATCAGGTAGAGCAAGACCCTGAACCTGACTCCTGATACTCCTCATACCCAGCCGATGGGGTGGGAGAGGTGCATCACTAGCAACTCATAGGGAGTTTTTTGCTCTCATATCTGTATTTGCCAGTAGAAATTCTACTGTAGATCAAAAAAACCCCATAATTTAGAAAGTTTCTGCTTGTATAATTAGAAATTTCTGATACAAAACATATTTTAAAAAGTTTGCAGCCATCTCTACAAAAGCTTCTCCTTTTGTACTCACAGTCCCAGCATGTGCTCTGTAAGTGTGCAATAGCTTCAGGGTGAGAGTAAATTTTAGTGTGCTTCTCCTATAAAAAGCACATACAAAAACAAAGGCAGAAAGGAATTCTCCCTGTATTTCAGCTGCAAGGACCCTCTATGCAAGCACTGAGATGTAACTGCAAAAAGTCCTGTTTCACCCATGGGATGGAAACACATAAACTCCAAATAATTCAAGGTGAGCCAAAAAGAAAAATCACCCAGGCAGGATAAAAAATTTCCAGCTCCATGCTGACCACAACAGAAATCAAGACAACTGTTCGAAGAGCTGTGCCAGGCCTCCAGATGCTGCTCCTGGCATCAGAAAATCTTCCACAGTCTGATAGCAGCTGGTTCTAGGGATGGCAGCCAAACCTTGCACATAAATTAGAGAAATGGAAAAAGATAGGGAGAATTGACAGCTCACCACCTGATCAGCATCATTCCTTCTATACAGGTATATGCATGTGAGTTACTAAACATTTTTATATTGAAAAAACCAAGATTGATACCAGGGCTTATGACCTTGGAATTATTAGGACTGACACCTGCAAAAACCTCCCTGCTCATGTAGGTAGGGCCACTGAGGACAATTCTTCAGGATAACTGCATGAGACACAAAAACTGCTTGAGAGCATGGAGCCAGAGCCCTCCCTCAAGTTTTTCAGTATTTCTGCAGGGTTCTGGTTTAAAATGTTCACTTCTTTGATTACTGGACCAATCATGGCTTTTCAAATGTTCTGTGCACCTGTACTTATCTCCCTTCCTCTCAAACTGCTGCCTACCTTCTGCTGCTGTCACCCTCCTTCAGCCTCATGTCACATGGTTTGGCACAACACTAAGAAATTGCCTCAAACTGAATGGTTGTTATGTATCCAGAAATTGGAGACAACTTGAAATGCCCCTATAATTAACTGCCCCCAAGGGTTGCTTCCCAGGCAGTTTCACGCATGTCTGTGGCTCAGAAAACACATGCTGTATACACTCCCTCCACTCCCAGCAAGGTGAGACTAATAAAACCAGTGCAGGAGCTTAAGTTTCCCCTCTACTCCGCTCTGCCTGCCTCCTTTTCCCTGGTGAGATCCCACCTGAAGTACTGTGTCCAGCTCTGGGGGCCCCAGTACAAGACTGACATGGTCCTGTTAGAGTGGGACCACAGGCTCCAAGGCTGGAGATCCTCTCCTATGAAGACAGGCAAGAGAACTGGGTTTACTCAGCCTGGAGAAGAGAAGGTTTCAGGGAGACCTCATAGCACCTTCCAGTACCTGAAGGGGGCTACAAGAGAGCTGGGAAGGGACTTTTCCTATGGGCATGTAATGACAGGAAAACAGGCAACAGTTTTAAAGAGGGAAAGCTCAGACTAGACATAGAGAAGAATTTTTTTATGATGAGTGTGATGAGACACTGAAACAGATTGCACTGCTGTAGATGCTGCAATCCTGGCAGTGTTCAAGGCCAGGCTGGACAGGGCTTTTAGCAACCTAGTCTAGTGGAAGGTGTCTCTGCCCATGACAGGGATCTCAAGTCCATGGGATCTTTTAGAGACCTTTAACCCAAAGCATTCTCTGGTCCTGTGACTCCAAGTAACATGTGAAACTGGCAAATAGAAGTATTGACTGACAGAGAGTAACTCAAAGGATCTGAGTTCAGTGTCTGCTCCCAGACACATTTCAAGTAGCCAGAGTTCAGACACTGTTGTGACATGTGGTAGAAAAAAACTGTTGTGGTTTACACAAGATGGTGACAATTAACTATGACACTATCTTCAAGTTACATAGGACAGAATGAATTAAGATGGAGCACCATCAGGAAGAAGAAAATGTCCTCTGACATGAGAAGGTTACAGAGGGAAAATTTCCAGGATGGACAGAGTTGAAGTGCAACTCAGCCAGGTAATCCCATCCCAGGCCTTTTCTAACAGCAGCAGTAAATCTAATTCTCAGGAGAGAGATAAGCTTGTCCTTAATAAGGGAGGTGAGCTGTGTTAGCTACAGGGTGCACGTTCCTCTCTCTTACATGGAGAAAGGGATGAAACAAATACCATGTTCCTGGTAATGTCCTTAGTTGTCAAATGACCCAAAAAGAAAAACAATATGGCCATTTTTATTTTCCAGTAACTCTCAGTAATATTTCTATTAGTAACTCCATTAAAATTACTTGAATTTCCATTAAAATTGTGTGAAATCCTTTGCCCAAGCAGAACAGACCACAGGTGTAGCCTGGCCCAGTATCAAGTCCCCAGCCCCCAGAGACACCCAGAGAGGAGAACAAGCTCCCAGCAAGCACAGCCATGCAGCACACTCCTGTCCAGCCCCCAAGAGAGGAGCCTCTCCAGCTACCCCCACATCACCATATGGGGGGTGTGCAGAGAGGAGCACCTGGCCCTATATACCTGTTTGGGGGTGTTATTTTGGAACAGATAAGAATCAGTGTTCCTTTGCACATGGAAAACATTAGGTGTGCTTCCGAAGTCCATCTTCTGGGTGAGCTTCACCCAAAACAAATTCAGTTTGAGGGCCCTGAGGTTACTCCCAGACAAACCAAAGCACAGGAGGCAGGCACGGATCAGGCAACTGCTTCAAAAATTCTTTCTGGTTGTTCTTTTTTCCTTCTCTATGGCTCCTAATTTTTTTTCCCCTTCTTTTTTGACAACTACTGAACTGTGTCTACAAAATTATCTGTTATGAACCTAATATCTTATTCCTAATGCACAGCAGATTGCTTGGACCCTCTATCAGCAGTGAAAAATCAGACATGAGAAATCTGAACCATGCCCAGCTTTTTCTATGTTCTTTTAAGGATCAGAACACAATTATGGTCAAATATATCCCATCCCCCAAACCACAATTAATCCCTCCATTAGATTTTCTCTCAACATTCCTGATCACCAGTGGACCTCAAATGAACTACTTATTTTGACTCAGTATCTCAGAGGAAGATGTTATTTTCTTCCACTTTGCAGAATAAAAATGTTACGGTTGGAGGCACTGGGCAAGCCAGTGTGGGGAAAAGCAGGAAGAGTGATTGCACTCTTACAAATAAGGTCATCACCTAAGTAAGTCTGGCTGCTGGCATCTCTGCAGGACTGAAAGGAAGTCCTCTATGCCACCAGAGAAGTTTCACAAGCTCCAATTGCATCAAGGTAAATAATACAGTCTCAGGAAAGGTGGATCCTTGAGTCAGAGGCAGCATGTGTGGTTCACCACAGCTCCAGTGGTCCTGAGATCAAAAGGCCAAGGTATGCCAGCAATCCCAGTTGCACAACATGGAATAGGCCCCGCTAGAGATGACAAAAATCATGTCGTACCAACCCTTTGTGGGTCCTTCCTGTGTGCTGCAAGTGCATTTGTTTTGTTTCTTGACCAAATCTGATCCTTATAAAAGTCATTATATATCAACCCTTGCCTAGATTGTTGTCCTGCTAAAAATACAAGCACTCCTCAGTTCCTCTTATGCCTGCTCAGCAAAAAAACACACTGCTGCTGGAGATGCAAAGACAGTGTGCCTAATCAGGTTACACCAGGGGTGCTAGGACAAAGGTTGGAATGAGCAAACAGTCACAAAGGGGACAGAATTTCTGACTTTGGGGTCATCCTAGTTGGAACATCTCCTGCCTCAGACCCACGGGCTCTGGAGGTGGTGACTTCACAACAGACAAACTCTACTGTAGATGGAGATGTGGTCCTCAAGGGAGTCAGCCAGTAGTCCCATCTCAAGCATTTCCTAGAGCCTGTCTTTCTTTGGTAAGAATTCATCACATCTAAACTGCTCTAGAAACCATCAGCTTCTTCAATCAATAGGACTGTTCCAATAAACTTATATCTATATTTTGAAATCATTCTAGTCTTTAACAAGAACTTAAAATTCTTGGAAGTATTCCTCTGCATATATACAGTGATTTATGTGGATTATGCATGATAAAGAAGTTTCTTACAATAGTTTCCCCTTCATTTATCATGTCCTGAATAACTCATTTGCTGGCCCTTGCCCAGAAATAACAGAACTATTCCCATGTTAATGCTGATGAAGCTTTCCTTCAAATCATCCTAAATTTTCTTCCCTATTTGATATTATATACACAAGAGAAAAACATGGACAGATACATTAAAATGTACTAAATTAAGGAATTACAACAAAACAGGAAATAGGTTTACTGCAACTTTATACACTGAAAACAAAATGTGGTCACATCAAGGCAAAGCCCAGCGTAAGAAGTCAGTCAACTCAGCATGAAATTAAACAAATATGCAAGGAAGAAGGTCTACAGGAACATCCAGATTTCTTCCAAGGATTCAAGTTCAAAGGGGAGGCAAGGTGACAGCTCAGGGCCCATATACTTTCTTGCATGCATGGAGAGCAAGAACTGGTTGCTAACAGAGGTAACAAAAAGCATCTTGCAATATCCTACAGAACAAATTGGTTATTGTAGGAGCTTGCTGAAACAAGTGTTCAGGGACTGCAAGAGATTGATATCTCTATCTCTCATCTGCAGACTCCAGGATTTTGATTGTCATTTTGCTGTCTCACCTTTGGTTTGGATCTAAAAGGAGGTAGAGAAAAACGGGAAAAAATCAATCCACTCAATATCCCTTTTCAGTAAGACTGTCCTGGAAGATTAACTGCAGCCCACTTTCAATACAAGAAATCAAAGGGTTGCACAGAAAGGGCTGAGGGGAGTATCTGAAATAATCCAATAACTGGATTCACACACTGGACCCAGCTCTTAAATCTAATGTCCAACACAAAACAATGAAGGGAAAAAAAAGAGCAAAGCAAGGGCAATAAGGAAAACCAATGCCATATATTGCCTCAATATTCCAGGCATAGGCCCAGTTATTTATGAATATACATAGTTTTGACTAGATGCCCAACTACCATGTAAAAAACTATGCTAACTCTCATGAAACTTTGTTCACTATAGCATAAATGCCAAACAAAGGTACAATATTCCACATACACTTTTTCTATTATTTTGTTAAGAATTTATTTTAAAATAAAGTCAGCCAAAATAAACAGCTGCCAAGAATCTCTTCCAGTATATGAGCAATCTGCTTCTAATATTTACCAGGTTGTGGGCTTGCCTTTAGAGAAAAGGAAAAAAAGAAAAGAAGTCCTGGGTTTGGATCATGCAAAACACTAAGTGTTCCCCCTTGCTCCATCATCCCCTATGCTGTACAGGTAAATTCCTCTTTCATTAGAAACATCTGCATCCCATTCGGAGGATGAGAGACCAGCCCAATGTTTCCATCAGACAGCAATGGCCCTCATCCCAGGAAAAGCAGGTGATGTTTTTCAGTCTGCAGCATTTAATGATGGCACTGTTCCCTACCACTGCTTATCTTCCAGCTTGAAGTGACAGTGTTTCAAATTTTGAACCAAATAAATCAGAATTAAGATATTACCTGATCCTCTATATTTTTAGAACTAGATCAATAGTTATTTTACTCCTGGAGCCAAAGAAGTTTGAGCAAGACAAACTGCATCAATCAGTACAAAATGTATTCACTAGATTTGCAGGCATATTGGCTTAGATGCCTAGTCTGGCTTCACCATTTTAGTACTGAAATGAAATACATTATGCTGAAGCAGATAACCTTACCAGATTTTGACCTTTACTACTAACTTTGTCTAGTTAATTTGCTGTATCAGAAATGTAAGTTACATGTGTGGTCAGAGATGTGCGTATTGTGCATATAAGCATTTATGCATTTCTGACCCATAAAACCAAATTTCTGCTTTTGCCTGTTAATTGTGTCAGAAAAAGAAACCATAATGGAACTGTGCATTTGTCTGATAAAGCCCAACTCCATTACAAAAAGCATGCAATGCCCCTTCCCCTTCCACAAAATACAATCAATGAAAAGATAGTTTCTTTGGTAACAGTTCCCAGCCCTATTCTGTAAGCATTTAGCCTGAAAAACCTGTTGGTCACAGTATTTCCTCCACTCTTGAGACGATACTGTTTTGATTTTGTCCTGCTTTTCTAATGCTTTTCCCTTAACCACTCATGCTTTTAACATACCATCTTCCCATCCCAGGAATGGTTATCAGATGACAGGGAGTACCTATTCTGCCTTAAAGTTAAGCCAAAGGACAGAATTTTGGGGAGCAGGAGGCACTCAGGCTTTTGGCTCTTTTTATAATGCCCTTCTTAGTTTTACTATGAATAAGATAAATCAAACATTTAGTTAGGTCATCCAGTCCACAGTAACACATCTTCTATTCAGCACAAAAAGGCTAAGGGGAAAAAAAGGGATCAAATTTTCAAACAGGTTATGTACCTGACATCTGGAGCCAATGTATCTAACCAAAATTAGTGTAATTAGTGTTCATTTACTTTTAATGCATTTAATTTTGTACTTATTTTAAAAAAATCACAAGTTGATTTATTTCAACTATAAGATGCTGGGGTAGGAACAGTTGGCCTTAACAGAGGTCAACCTGAATCATCATGTTCCAGTCTTGCCTTGAAGTCTAATACATTACTCAGGATAAAGCAGAAATTAATTTGAAGAACACACAGGGAAATCTTACTTATATATCTGCATCTGCATTTGAAAAAAAGAAAAATGCTAAACCAGAAATATATACTGTTGTCTATTGCAAAACACACATTTCAAAGTCTCCATGCAGAAAGGCCTCAGATAGGATGGGAGCTGGCATAACTTTTCTAATTTGTAAAGCAGTTTATTTAACATTTAAATTTGATTTGATGTCTCCTCTCTGATTTTTCTGCTATGTTCACACGCATTATTGCCCTTCTGTAAAAATAACTTTATTTATTTTTAAAATATAAACTCTAGATGATAAACAAAAGTAACAGTGTCTCAACTGGATTTCCTGCCACCCCAATTCCAATGCCAAAAGACGTGGAGGAACAAATCAGTAACAAGTGGATTTGTACTCAGATTTCACAAACATGATGAGAAAAGGGTGAAAATGGAGACTGTATTTCATCAACCTAACTGCTCTCATCTAATATAAATACTAAACATTTTTCCTGGCATCTATCATGAAATAATCACTATATGTTTTCTCCATCATGCATTCACTTCACCAAAGAAATCTCAAGTTCAGTTAAATTCACCTTGCGTTACAGAAAGTCAGAAGTGCTTTTAGGTGGTGCAGTTACAGAGGCTGTAGTCCAGTGAGGACATCTCTGGCACTTGGGATAGTCCTCTACATGCAACTATCCTCTTCCTGATTTGTGAACAATACCCTGGGAGGCAGCATAGTAGGAAACTGGAACTCTTCTACTTTGTTGTATGTACAGCAATGGCAATAAAGAATAACTGTTGGAATCCTAGGTTCAGACAGTTTTGAAGTCTGAAGTTTAGATATAGAAGTAGTTATAAAATAAAGTAAAAAGTTTAAAGTGTAGTAACATAGAACTGTGTGTCAGTACATGATTGGATGAAAAAGTCCACAGTGCAACAGAGATGTAACACAGGTTTGATTAATTCTTGGTGTGGAAATGAAAACAATGCATGCGGCATTAGTTTATTGGGCAATTAAACTTTTAAAGACCTTGTAACCTGTAGTCTTGTGTCCATTTTTGAACATGGCTGACCTCTGCATTCCTCTGTGAAGGCATTCTTATACTTTCATGAGAAAGAAACAATAAATCAAGCTTTAAAACCATACAGAAGTGGTCCTGTCTCTGTGCCAACCATCTCGACAAATAACCATTCAAGGGTTTTTAGAAAATAAGAACAAAGACTGAACACTGTGAAAATGAGGGCAAACTATAAAAACTTCAGTTCACAGTAAATTAAACTCCCTGTTTTAAATCAGCTGATTCTGCAGCACAAACTTAACTTGATAATAAAGGTCAGCAGATACTACTGGGAAGAGATGCATCAGTATCCTGGTTTAGGTAAGGAAATGCTACTATCAGTTTTGGAGTTCCTTTATACAAATCCACCATCAGAATCATATAAGAAGTACAATTAAGGAGGAAAATCAACCTGCAAGTATCACATTTCTAGAATTTTTAAATTCAATTCTTCACTATAAACTGATGGAACTTGAGTGCCCGAAGCACTATAAAAGAGCCTGAGGTGTCTTCAACTCCAAATGAAACTACTAAACCTCAGGAAGAAAAGAGGAAAAATAAAAAAGAGAGAAACATTTCTGGCATATTCTCTTCAGAAGCTGGCAAAGTTCAAAGCCTTACCAGACTATGGTAAGCATCCTGTAACAACTTGGCATATTTGGGGCTCCATGAGAAGACTGCTTAAATTAGAAGTTTAGACAGTGGACTTCACAAAATGCCTTCTGTAGACATTCAGCCTGGGGTGTGGGAGTTGTCTTTTAAAGCTGGTAACCTGCTCTGTAGGCTATAGATTTTCACAATTATTTTGGACTAAATATGTGTCAGTAACAGACAGAAAGCTGCTTCCTGCTATTATGAAGAGCAATTAAACAACAAAGCAGCAGAGATCCAAGGACAATTTTCTTGATTCCCTTATTGATGACGTGATAGGAGAGCCACAAGAAACCAATCTTGCTGGGCTGTAAGACAAATGGCATCTTAATATCAACTGTAAATGTCTGGGTTTATTTAGTACTCAGAAATGTGAGGAATCCCCAGTAGATATATTAATTGCTGCAGGAATTTAGATGAATTCCTGAATTAATGTCCTTCAGCAGTGTCACTCTGTCCTTTCTTTCCTGGCTGTTGAGGTTGCAAATACTTGGGGCAGGGAGAGAAAATAAATCCCAATGTCTTCTGATCTGGAAGGATATGAAGTAGAGCATTAAACAGGCTCACAGAGTTGCCATCTCTTCTGTCTGAAGTCTCAGGAAACATTAGCCTATAGCATCCGACAGCACATTCAAACTTGAGCTATAGATAGATAGATAGATAGATAGATAGATAGATAGATAGCAGGAGGTTAAAAATAGTTACATTTGAGTTTTCATACTGAATTTCCTCTACTGAAGTATTACATTAGTTAGAAACCAAGACCATTTACACACACAAAATCCAGCTGTTGTATTTGGAAAGCCATTTCTAAAACAGTATGAGCACAGTTCTACAGAGAACTTCCTTCACTTCTCCTAAAGTTGAGTTTTAAAAAGTTATCATAGTAAAAGTTGTTGGGTTTTTTTTAGAGTAACAACGGGTGTACCCTTTAAAATGGTTTATTTATTTATAAAACATTAGTGTGCATGGAGTGGTGACATTAGTTAACTGTCTTGGTGCTGCTTTGTTTTGATCCCATTATTTGTAACACTATTAAGATGCTTACCATCTAGGCTAGAGCTACTGAAGCTGAGAAGTGAAGTACTGCATGAGCAGTTACTTTCTGTAGAGCCCTGAAAACTGGATATTTTAATAAAATTTCTTTAAAAATAAAGAGTTGACCAAATGCTTCACTACACATGCAAAAAATGTAGAAAGTATGGCAAGAAGGACAGGTCACATTAGGACGTTTTGCCAGGCTGAATATTTGAGGCAGAACTTTCACAGGAATGTGGAAGATGAACATTTGTTTAATTTTTGACTACTTATGGCACACTACAGTACAATAATGATTTCCAAAAATGCTCTGGAGGTGTTACTGCCTGTAAGACACCTGTTGCGAGTTTTGATAAGCCCATACAAAACAACAATACTTGCACAACACATACACTGCCACTATGGTCTAGAGGCTTAAAACAGAATAGTCCAACATCGTGTCATTGCTCACGACTTGCAAAACCACCAAGGAATTATGTTGTTTATCTTAAGTGAATGTCAACAAAAGCCTTCCACAAAACTCAGCAGCCAAGTGTCTTCTGTAAGTCATTACCACTCGGGGAAGGTTTGTATTAATCTCTGTGAGAGAGAGATCCAGCCAGGAGAATTTCCAACCTGCAGTGGGCAGCAGCAAGACAAAAGCCACACAACCTCTGCAGCTCTGAGGGCTGCTTCCAGTTCTTGGCACGGTGTTTATCTGACAGGGAATGCTGCAAAGCTTGTGCAGGGATGACTGCTTGGTCTTGCAGGAGCCATCTGAGGTTGAGACACAACCATTTTTTATTGACAATACCCTGCTTCCCCATTGCCATAACAAAGGTAATTCACTGGGCTGCTTTTTTTTTGTCCACATGCCTGCGAGACCGAGCTGCTTAATTCATGACATCTAGCTTTAATATGGAGTTATAAATGTAAATTCCAACTCTGTAATATTTACCCTTCCATTTATCTCTTCAGTGTCTACTTCTTTATTGTTCCTTCTGTTTTGTCCAATACAAAAATAGTGTAAAACGTGTCTTCTCAGGATACACTGTGTCTATGAACATGCTGCACAATTCCTTCAGGAAGAAGAGAGTGCTCACTTTCTAGCATTGTGAGGCTTACTTTTATGGTCCTATTAATTCACAAGTTACCAGGCTGTAAATATGCCATTATTCAAATACTGTATTTTGGCTCCTTTGCCCTTCAAGCTACCACATACTTTTCAACCTTGTGAGAGCAAGAAACTCCACATTTTGAAGAAGGAAACATTTCTACAAACAGTAAGGAGGATGTTTCAGCCAGCAAACAGTCACCTGATAAATATCTATTGTACCTGCAAACCCTACAGTGTTCTTGTTAAACACTTAGGCCTACTTGGCCAATTAACTCAGAAACAATCATTTCAGAAAATTAGTAATACAGTCCCCACAAACTGCTCATGTGACTGGTTTGAAAGAATCTTTTTTTTAACTGAATGATAAATAGTATTCCACTTTCCTTATGCATGCCTTTCCAACGAACAGACTTTGTTTATACCTAATTGCAGTGAAAGTAAATTAAATAGTCACAATATACAGGTGGGTTTCAAGCTTTTTGTAGATTCAAACTTTATTCAAATAAATAGAATGGAAAACTTCAAATAACTGAAAAGAGACTTGCAACAGACCAAAATATTTCTCCACTACTACAGTGACTCCTACTTAATGTAGTTACTCCAAAATTCAGCAGCCCCCACCCTCATTCCAGGGGAGAGGTGGGGGGAAGAAAGACTGGAAAAGATGTTACAAATGGGCCATTAACATACTGCAACTTCATGAAACTTAGAAGAACGTGCTTTATAAATCCAAATGTCAGGGTGTTTTTTTGTGATACTATGCTTCCACAAGTCTTTTTTAATCCTAAATTACAGTCATTTAGCAATATAAATAGGACTGGAAAAAGAGGCAAAAAACACAGGAGCAAATCTTGTGCACCCCTCCCACAAAGCCCAGGGCTGTCTATCTGGAATGTCCTTAGAGAACTTTATACCAGCATAAAAAGTTAAAGCTGTGACACTTTTATGCAAAGATAAGCTGGCTGGAAATCATGCAGTCATGACCAGCTCCAAACAAAGCCTCCTGTCCCTCTTCCCATGAGGGTGATAACACTAAATCAGCCCTCAGAAAGCTGGTATCACACAAACCATTCCTCTTTTGGAGAGACAGACTGCCTCAAGAGCAAACACTGAAGACACCAAGTTGAGAAAGAACAGATCCATGAGCTGGGAGTTTTTCTTTAGCACTGTGCCAAATATGACATCATGCTTGAACTACAAAAAAAAAGCTAATAATAGTTTCTGATCGTAATTTGCAAAACAGAGTTTTTACACATTTTTGGAACCTTACCAGATTTGAAAGATCCATAAAGCTTAATCATTGCCCAGCAGAACATTCATACTCCCCTCCAGCCACTAGAAACACTTAATTGCTCTGCATCTAGTGTAGCATCCCACAAACCTTCAAAAGGTCAAAACCATTGATCACCAACTGCCAAAGCTCATTTGCCAGTAGGGGGGGGAAAAATAAATAAATTTTTGGTTTTAAAATAAGGTCAAGTTCTTGCTTTTTCATTTCAATTGAGTGTTTTGTACAGTAAAAAATAAATAAATCTTTACCAGATGCTAGCAACACAGCAGACCTGGGGAACATCCTTGCATTTTAAAAGAAAAACTGAACAGGCCTGTCCCACCAAGGACACCAGAGCTTTCACCAGTTCGGAAGAGAATTATATAAGATAGTTCTTAAAACTAATGAAAAACATTGTTGAGAAAAAGTCAACCAAGTAAGCAGTGAAGCCATGACACCAATTTTGCTCTAACAGTGATTCTTTCTGGTGCCAATGCATTGCTTCCACCTGACACCTACAGAGAGAACCAGCAGCTGGAACAAACCACCTGAATGATGTTATTTATATGGAGAAAGACAGTACACAGCAGCAGCTATCATGACTAAAGCACCCTTCAGTATTACAGTCACAGACTCAGACATTTAGGCTGTACGAGGTATTTGGCACACAATACTGAGGACTACAGTTAACCTTGGTGCAGCAGAGGGTTGGCATCTCAAATATCTGCAAGCACTCTCATTATTATGTAATGAAAACTATTCTAATTTCAAGACTGGTTCACTGTTTCAGGCTAAATGTTTATATTTGAAATGCAGTCTAACAGCTCACAACTCAGGGCAATCTTACTAATCAGTACACCTTTCTGGTGATGTTATCCCCACGATTCTGGTCCTGAGCTGTTTCATCTACAGGACAGCCAACCAGCACAATGAACTGAAAAGGTCACCTTGGATCAACTAATTTCACTCCACTTAGGAGAGAAGTCCTTTCTAATTTCACCCCAAATGCAAAAAAATAATATTTTTTTATTATCTGATGGTCTGTCTATCTTCTATACTTTCCTTCAGTTTCAGTCACAAAGTCAACCTAGGGACTTGTACTTTAATTTCAACCAAGTGTTGACTACTTCAAGTTCCAAAATCAGATCTGAAGCTCAAAATTTCTAATAAGCTTACTTCCTTTTCTTTAGGCATTTCCTCTTCATTATTTCCATTCCATCAAAGACCACTTCCAGTACAGCAAAACAAAACAAACTCACTAAGAAACCAGACTCTGGCAGGTCCTTGGACATGTTAATCTATTAGATAGGAAAAGATCACAGAGCCCAGGTGCTCTGTTCCTCTTTCCACGATTTACAGACCTGGGGTAGCTTCTCTGCAGAGTAGCAAGTACAATCAATATGGTGAAGAAAAAAATCTATTACTGTTATTACTCATGAAATAGGACTCTTAGGTCACATGCTGCATTGAGGATAAAAACACTATGAAAACAGTTTAATGCCTATTTAAACCACTGCTATGAGGAAATGCTCATCAATCCAGGGTGGTGAGATGTGGGTGTGAGTGACTTTAATCCACCACAGGGACCAGGGTCAGGAACACAGGAAAGAGGCAAGAGCTTGTTCCCTCCTGAGCCAGCACTGGAGGGGATTACCCAAACCAGCTCTCTCTGGAAACCAAAGCCAGATCCCCATAACTCATCATTTAATTATAAGTACTCTGCAGAGCAGGCTGCAAGAGCAAAGTGGCCTCACAAAGTACCTAAATTGCTGAAGCTGAAAAGAATTTGCATTGTGTACCCTTAGCAATATGTTTTTGTGATTTTAACGTTTTTAATGACTTCATTCCATTCCTGTAAATCTGTATTTTGAATAAACATGCTTTTATCATTAAATCTCCTCAGTGATAAAGCTGACTCAGAGTAATACGACACACACCAAGACCTCCTTCTTTCCAGGGTACCGACTCATCTTTCCAGGGCAAACCAGTGCTCTCTTTGTTCCCCACTGAAGAGCTCAAAGCTTTCCTGAAAGCCTCCCAGCGATCTGCAAGGGGGGCACAAGGTTTCGGCTACAGTTTCTCAAAAGCTATGTCCGTGCAGGCCCCCTCTCTCAGTAGTGTGAAGCCAGTGGGAGAAAATCCCAGAACTCAAGCATCAAAAGGAATCATATTTACACTCAGATTTCCAGGGGGAAAAAAAAGAAGAAAAAGAGATAAACAGTGCTGTAGCAAATATTCAATATGGTCCTTAAGGAAATGAGCATAGTTCATAACCTTTAGGTACCACCTCACCTCAGGATTCCTGCCTATCCCACCAGTTTGTAAAGAAATAGGAGGAAAAACTCAGTTGAGACACAGCCTGAGCCTCAGCAGCTCTGAGCACAGAGCCTCTTCATTAGGGTGGTTGATTAAAAGCTGATTATTACAGACATTCATCACTCCCCAAGCTATCACAGGAGGGGGCCATCCCTGTGGGCAGCCTATTCTGCCTGCTCACGTTTGTACAGGGCTCTGAATGGAGCAGCTTGGGCAGAGGTCCCTGTTTTGGGGTTCCAGCAACTGCACTGGCTTGCATGCCCAGGTGCCAGCAGCTGGGGAGACTGGGATCCAGGGGCAGCTACAGGCCAGGCTGGGAACACCTATGTGCATACACACACTGTATATTTGCATGTAAAGATGTGCTATGTCGGTGTCTGTATTTGACTTCTGCCTTACACAGCTGGAGAGGAGAAACCAAGCAGGCACTCATGGCACTCCTACCTGTGTCACAGCTGTGTGTCTGTGTAACTGTGCTCATACACAACACACACACAGAGTGTGCACACGGGCCTCTTGGGGACACAACCACACCTGGGCACACCTCTCTTTGCCTGGGAGATTCCGCACCCCCTCACTCTGCACATTCCTGAAAGGCCACCAGCCCTTTGGAATGTATTTGGAAAATGATTCGCATAGCTTAAAATGTAAAGTGCTGTTGGAAAGCATCAAACAGTTCTTCTGAAGACTGCATCACCAGATACCAGCCTGAATCATAAAATGCTTTTTGCAGCTCTGCATGATATCCCTGGATCCATCTGAACAATAACTACAGGAGGCTTCAAATGTCTTTACATAACAATTTGCAATGCAAAAATACACTGGCTTGCTTTATACTGCTAGAACACTTAAATCCCCTCTTTTAGCATCTCAGAAAGCGATCAAAGAATCACCCTACTTTCAATGCTGGATTCTTGTAAAAACAGTTTCACCACCTGATCGCGTGTATCTGAATATTGTTAAAGAGTATATAGATAAAACAAAGAATTGGACTAATTCCATTTTCTTAGGAAATGTATATATATAGATAACTAGGAAAAGTTCAAGAGTCCATCCTTATCAAGAAAATAAGGATATACAACAAATACATTTGGGAAAAGAGTTTCCTGCTCTCTGAGAATTCATTTCAGCTGTGGAGTACAATGAGGACATATTACAGCCAAGAAAACACAGGGGCAATTTACTCACTGACTCAAAGAGATGGGAAAAATCTAGGAAAAATGAAAATGAAGAATCAATCTCCAGTTCCTTGATTCTGAGGGTAGACTGCAGTTAGAAATCAAAGATTTGCTATTAAGCTCTAGGTGCTTTTCATTAGGGTATAAAAACAGAAGCAAAGAACAAATTCTCCTCTTCTAGGTTCAGTTTGGAGAAGCAGTAAGGTCTGGTTTTCAGTGTTACTCAGGATGAGATAAGCTATACCATGGGATCTGGAATCAGTTGAGAACATGTAGAGTTTTGAGATTGTTCCAATTTCTTGTGGGAATGAGGGTTCTTTGGTGTAGTTTCAGCTTCTGAGAAAGGGTCTGACACAAAGTTCTCTGAAGTCTCTCTTTGGCTACAGATAGCTTTACATGAGGTACAGAGGACCATGCAAGGTGACTTTCATTTATAGATCAGCAACATCAAGACCTGATGGGATTGAGCTGGTAAGTCTCAAGCAGTCTCCATCACAACAAAGATCCTGAAGGTAGCAAAGGATATTTGGCTATGGACAGAAAAGCCAAATTGCACAGAAACGCTAAAAGAAGACACCAGACCAGAGTTTTCACATTCCTGATGCTGAATTCTGCACCAGTCATTGTATGTAACACTAGCCACAAGTTTCTTCAGAGTTCATGAATTAAAACCTTTAGCTAAGAGATACAGATTTATTTGGGACATCAAAAACATAATGGATTACTCCAGTACAAAGCACTGTAAACAGGTACACACATTTCCTGTTTAAGGCTGTAGATATTCACATATTCTTAAATGAAGTCTGAGACACAGCTTAAAAATTTAAGTTAAGCAAACATAGTAGGAAAAAGAACTGACTGCCTGAGTTGTACAGCTGCAATCCAAGTTTATAACATGTCATCTTGTGGTATCTTTGGCTGCTGCTTCACAAAACCAAAGTGGCAAGAAGATCTCCTATTCTTCCTGAGACTATGCTTAAGAAGGCTAGAAACTTTTTCCCTCAGACACGGACCCTTCACAGGTAATCATGTCTTTCCTGAAGGTAAGGCTTCTCAGAGGTCCTTTGTTAAAGCCAGCTAATGTGAGGATTATGCTTCACCTCCTGCCATCCACCTCAGAACAGCAGAGCATGTACAGCGAGTCCCCCTGAGCAAAAAGGTGGCCTGAGATGGACACAAGTTTCCCTTGGGGAGCTGGAAGTGCTCCCACAGGAGTGAATGAGCAAGGAAGAGACTGCCATTGAGCTTAGTTCAGGTTGCACCCTGTTAATACTAACATAAACAAATTCTTACTTTACTTCAATTTGAGCCAAGGAACAATTTAATTTGTGCTAAGAAACACATACTTAGCATAAAACAGTTACACTGTGCTTTAATAATACCTCCATTACAGAGGATAAAAGCCTGTATATTTCCTATTAAAATAACAGTGTGTATTCATACTGAGGTTAGTTCCCAACACCAATTTTCGGTAGGCTAGCTCAGCAGGTTAAAACCCAAAAAAAAAGTAAGCTTTTCACCATTTATGGCTCATGTTTTCTTGTTTATATTGCGCTCTGTCTTCAGAGAGACAAGGCCAGTCAATTAGAGACTCAGTTCTTCAACATCAGAGCTATGTTACTGTGCATGGGTTTCCAACACTAACAAAATTACTTGTATCCAAAATAAAATCGTTAAATGAAATTAGGAAAAATATTTCATGTTCATAGGAGCAACACAGCTATTCAGAGCAGATTAAATACCCTGTTTTGCATTTTGAAAAATTAATTTGGAAGACAAACTGCATAAGCCTAAAAAAATTGGGACTTGCCATACTAAATTTCTCAAATATAAATCACACCTATTGTACTTACCTGGTTATTTGTAGTCCTAAAAATGCAAAATTAAATTGTTTGAGGACAAAGTCACCTTGCTGACTGTTGATAAACAGCTGTATATGGGTTTCATTAGGCCATATGGGGATAGGGGCACACTGGGGACATGCATGCACAGGCAGGTCACTCTGCAAGATGCTCCCGTGTGCCCCATCACAGCAAAATGTTAAGCACTACTGTTTTAGCTTGTTCTGAATACGTTTGTTACTGTTAATCAGAAGCTTAACAGAAAATGGGAAGAAAAATTCCACATTTCCTAAAAAAGCTATGAAGAAACCCCCAAATGCTGTGTTCTACCCCATGGGAAAGTTCCTAAGAGGTCCCCAAATGTGCCTCATGCCTTTATACAACAGGAAATTCAGTTAGATACAAATGCTGACACTCCTGTGGGCTCCATCCAAGAGGTTTCAGGTCATGAAACAGACCTCGCTCAGCTAAATACTACGCTCATGTTCACAGGACAAACCGCAGCAATACTTTCAAACCACAGCTAATCCTATCCAAATGAGAATGTAATCTGTTTGAATAAATAAGAAATAAGAGGAAGAGTGAAGCCAAGGAATAACGAGCGTTTCTCAGGGCTGTGTGTCTCGGCTGAGTATTTGAAAGTGGGGTTGCATCATTTGTACTGCACATGCTGAAGAAGACAAACTGTGCCCTGTAAGGCAACACGGACAAATGTCTTGGGACAGAAGACTCCATGCGTTAAGCTGTGATTTTCTGCCTGCTGGGGAGCGCTCTTTGAAGTTACTGTGGATGAATTCCTTCTGTAATTGTATTCACACAGGCGCACACACTTGCATTATGAATTTTTCATCTGCTTCTACAGCACTGAGTGTTAGGCACAGCCAGTGACAGAATGACCTATTCCACAGCATAAGGTCTGACTAGTGCAGAGCTTCTTGAGCAGCATGCACTAACTTATAGTGATGTCCAAACACTGCATTTCCTAATGCTTTTTGCCATAACCATTCAAAATGTTTCAAATGGCTGCAGTGGAAGATACAGTTATATTGCAACTATTCCTACTGCAAAATGATTCTTATATCCCATACAGAATGGATGGATATTGCAAACTTGGGCTGCAATCACATGAGTTTTATTTCCAGCACAAAAACCTCTCCCTGCATAAGTTAAAGATAACATATTTGGTACATACAATGATAAATAAAAGCACAGTGGGCATTAAGTGCCTTCCCAAAGATGAGGTATGTGGCCCTGTGTCACTCAGCCATGCCAGTTGTGCTGACTGCAAAGGTTACAGCCCCTGGCCTGCCCCACTACCTGTCATCTCCCCTTCACTGGAGATAAACACCTGCCCTGGACTGCTGGCACAGCCACTCCCAAGAGTATTCCAGCACCTTTTCAGCAGAAACAGCTGCACTAAGAGACCACAGTACTGGAAGGTAGCCTGGACAACTGAGACTTAACACAGCGTGGATCCCAGAAGTGGCTGTGCCAGACACCTGGAGCACTGCTGTGCAGATAGGAGCAGCCTGTAAGCAGCTGGATGGGGACTTCTCCATCTCAGGAAGCTGGAGAGGCAATGTGATCATAAGCAGGACAAAAAACCACAGGACTGGCAGATTTCTTTCATTTATGTATCATTTTTAAAGAAACAACCTCTTTATATGTATGAAAGGTGAAATGAGTGTTCCCAATATGTCCTACAATAAATCTCCCTGGAAACACCCAAAATGTACCTCCCTTCCACTAGATGATCCCACCTTCCCCACCAGGATTTTTTCAGAGGCTAGGTTTAGGATGAGAGGCTAGGTTTTTATGCTGAGCTAAAAGCTGTTCTCCAGATTTTGCCATTAGACAGCTCCCGGACTTGCCAGTCCTCTACTTCAGTTCTTCAGTGTTTCTATTTCTTCTGCTCTGTGAATATTCATGAACTAGTTTTTATAACTATTCCTGTCACTCAGAAGAAATTAAAGTGGAAGCACATGTGACTTTTGTCATTTTCCTTTCTGTCCCAAAGATTGAAATAGCCAGAGGGAAACTGCCCACTATGTTAGCAGAATCACTTGTCTGCAGTTTGGCAAAGTTCGTGAACTGGCAAGTCCGGGAGCTGTCTAATGGCAAAATCTGGAGAACAGCTTTTAGCTCAGCATATCTGGGAGAGAGGTCCCCCTGAAACAAAAAGAACTACAGATGTTTTTAGCTAAACTTAAATTCTACTGGAACTGGTAATGCAGGCATCTTCCTCCCTCAAACATAAAATACAGCCTCACCTTTTTCTTAAATGTTGACCTTGTAACTTCTTTGAAAATATCCCCAAATAACTAGATCTAAAAGCCATTAGAAAAATTCATTAAATATATAACCATGTGAAAAGAATAGAGCCTCCCTTTTTACTCAGCAACAGTAATAAAGATACTCAGAGATAACACAAGGACATTGGTGATGCTGTGATCTATATAGGATTCCAAATATGCCTGTAATCAAAACCTCTTTAAAGTACAGCCTGGGTTAAATAAACAAAGACTGATCATTGCAAGCAGCAGTGCTCAGCTGAGTTCAGTCACTGCATATCCAAAGGTCCTGCTGGATGAATATTCAAACAATGCATTCAGCCTCATGACCTTGTACTCTGCTAAAGAAAATTCCAGGAGACCATAGAGGTCTGATTCTCCATGATCTCCCTGGGAAGTGAATGTAGAGATTAATGACTTGAAAGTTTAATGTAACAATCTGGAAGAAAATATAAACCATACTGAACCAGAGTTGTGAAAAAGGTAAATAACTGCAAATAGCCATAAAGCCTCTTTGACAGATATGAAAACCACAGTAGGGGCAGAGTAGGAAAGGAAGAATATAAAACTGCAGTATCAAATGACAGCACATAATATGCCAAAGAAAAACTTTGTAAAAAATGGACATAAAACTCTGTGCACACACTGTGAAATTTTGCTGCTGTAGTCAAACTGGGGACAAACTACATGAGAAAATAAGCCAAGAGTTGACAGTACTCCCTACTCAGAAGAGCTGTGATGCTTAACATGTTGTTCAAGTACACCTATTATCTAGAAGAAAGAAATACTAAAAGGAATACTCTTTCCTTAGTAGACAAAAGCACAGCTTTTGCAAAGATCTCACTTTGAACAAAAGTTCTTTTATTTCTCAGTATCAGTGCTTACCTTGGACCTAGACAGTCCAAACAAGGGAAATTTTCCCTCCACTTTCAGTTGTTGCATATACAGACAACTGCTACCCTGTGCCAGGTGAACACAAGGACGACGAGTTCATTGACTTGCATCCCACTGGGCATGTAATCTGTGCTCTCATGGGATATCTGCACAAAAGCTGGATGTACACTGCCTGCTTGGCCAGCTCCAGGCTGGGGCTCACACAGTACAAAGTCATGAACCCAAAACAGCTTCCCCTCCCTCCCTGCAGTCCCCACTAGCCCACAGGGCCAGTTCTGAACATGCACTAAGGAGCCACAGACCTGCAGGCCACAGCCACAGAAGCGACACTTCTTGCTTCCCAGCACACAGATGCACTGTTCCTTTGCTCTGCTTGCCACAGCCCAGTGCCAGCAGTCTCTGAAGGACACGGACAGCTCTGTGCATACGGGACACCCACGCTGATAAAACTGGTCACCGGGAGGCAGCAGAGCATGGTTTTCCTTCCCACCCATCCCTGCCACTTCTGTGCTTACATCACTGCTGACACAAGCAAGAGCACGGAAGAGGTCCTTTTTCTCCAAGATCACATCTTAGAAACACAGAATCATGGACTGGTTTGGGTTGGAACGACCTTAAAGTCACGTACTTCCAACCCACTACCACGGGCAGGGATACCTTTCACTAAACCAAGTTGCTCAAAGTCCCATTCAAGCTGGCCTCGAATGCTTGCAGGAATAGGGCATCCACAGCTTCACTGGGTAACTTCTTCTAGTGCCTCATCGCTCTCACAGTCAAAAATTTCTTCTTAACATCTAACCCAAACCTATCCCCTTTTGGTTTCAAGCCATTCACCTTTGTCCTATCACCTTCAGGAACTGGAAGGTGTTACAACATCTCCCTGGAGCCTTCTTTTCCCAGCTTGTTCTCACAGAAAAGGTGCTCCAGTCTTCTGATCATCTTCATGGCCCTCCTATGGACCCACTCCAACAGATCCACTTATTTTGGGGGCCTGAGAGGTGGATGCAGCACTCCAGGTGGGGTGTCACAAGAGCAAAGGGGGAGAAGCATCTCCCGTCACCTGCCTAGCGTGCTGCTACCCATTTTCTGGAAGAGCCACTTTGAAATAACAGAAAACAAAACAGATACCAGAAGGATCAACAAGAAATTATGGAAAATACACAAAAAATGCCTGATTTCTTTGCATCTTCTGTATTCTGCCTTTATAGTAGAAGGACATTAGCAAAGCAACATCCATACTTACTCTTTCTGAAATAAACTGCTGATAGATGAAGATGAGAAACAGCAGAAAAAATAAGGGCCAGGTATAATTTGCATCCAAAGGTTTTGGAGACTAGAAGTATCAGTCACTGATAAAATACAGAACTATTTCTATAGAGATCTCTCCCTTTAAAACAGCACACAAGTCATTATAACTCAGCTAGAGACAGTGTATGACATCCTTAACACTCAGAAAATACCTCCAAAAAAATAAACAAACTTTCAGAATGTAAAAATTTCATTACTATAAACTTAATTTTGCTTATTGTATTGAAGAATTTATATTAAATTAAAAGAGTAAACAACTGCTGCTGAAGTTTACAAGTAAGTAAACACTCAACAGAAGAACAAACTTCTAATCACAAACTACTTTGCTGATAATAAAGAGTGTTTTCTTTAGTTCAGGCCAGTTCAAGAACAAGTTTGCTTAAAGTTTGGAGAATTGATTGGAAGTAAGGGCTTTTCTACTTCCAAATCTATATATACTTGGCAGAAGAGGCTGACAGAGCTCCAAAAAAAGAAATGGAGACCAAAACCAGTCCATTCAGACACCCAGATGTTCCTACCTACAGATACTGTCCAAGATTTCTGACAACCTGCCCTCAGCTGTAGGGGCAAACCACAGTTTTCTTTTCCAAAGATCCTGAGTACCTGATGTAGGCTGAGCACACAAATGTGGTGCATTTGGCAGCCTAATTTCATATGAAAACAATTGCATCCACATGCTCCAAGGCTGCTCCAGCATGTGAACCCAATCAAGCTCAACAAGTGCAGATAATCAACAGAGTGGCTTCAAAATACACATACCTGATCCAAATTAAAATGATAATTTTAATGCACATACAGTGCTGGTTAACTGATTTCCTGATCATTCTCTTAATTTCATTAACAAAATGTAGTTTTACACACTTTCCAGTTCTTCTCTTACATGTACTCAGTATTATTCAACCAATTCTATAATACTGATTTTCTGCCTCCTGAACTGAATTCCAAGACATCACCACAAATAAAACATGACCACATGCTATATATATTATTCACTGTTTATAAAAAAGTGTATGTATGCAATTTGTCAGTCTGAACAGCAAAAGAAGTACTAAATTAAGGAAAATATTAGATTGCCATTGACACTCAGCACATGAAACAGTTATCAATCAATACAAATCATCTTGCAAGAAAAATAACTCTGAAATATTATCCAGAAAGTTTTAAGCCCCTCACTTAGTAAGTTAAGTACACATTTAAAATCAGTGATGAAAATCAAACTGCAAACCCAAACATGATTTAAAGGGCTACTAACAAAAACATAACTCAAGATCCCATCCAGGGTTATAACTCAGATAATAGACAGCATATGACATCCTTAGCACCTGTGAAGTTCTCATAAAAGACCAAATAACAAACTTTGAGAATGCCAAGAGCATCTGAGGACAAAAGATTCAATCAATCTTGTTTTTCTAATCTAGTGTAATTTTAATAAAATTTCACATGTGACTCACACATTTGTCTGTATTTTCCAGAAAAATTTTACAGGTTTAGTGATAGTCCCAGTGACCTCTTTCCTTCTCTTTTCCTTGATTAAAGGAAGCTTTGTTTCTCTAGATAACCACAGCACATGTCTACAGTTACATTTATTTTAGAAATGGGATGAGGCAAAATGGTTGATGTTTGCTTACTCAAAATACATGAGGAAGTTTTGCCAAAGCTTTTTGATGAGAGCTCCCAAATCACTTCAAATTAGCTCCATTTTCTCTAGGAGTCTGTTCCTTATTCCTGAAGGCTGTTTGGCAACCCACAATTACATTACCCTAAGGAAATGAACTCCATTTTAAAGAGTTAAAGGTGAATGCATTTTCACAAAAATAGACAATCTACAATTCACCTGAGCTCTGGCAGCCAACAGGGGACCTCAGGGAAATCATGGACAGGGAATAGCAGACAACACCTCACCTACCCCTGCCATTAGCCAGGGAAGCATCAAGCATTTTGGATCATCTTAATGGAGCAGACCCCAATAAAGCAGAACAGAGTGGAAACAAGATAATGAAGACACTGAATGAAGACTGAAAATATTTCAGATGAAAAATAAAAGAGCCCTGGCCTTCTGAAGGCCCATGTTTACACAGATTGTGCTGAAGTGGGTGGAATTTTAATCGTTTCATTGGCAGCTCACCATTAACAAAGCCAAATAAAACAACACCAAAAAAATCAACTGCAACAACACATTTCCACACATATATAGAACTGTAAAAAAGTAACTGTTATTTTTTGAATATTCTCAGAATTCTGATCTGGATAGACTGACTTAAACAAACAAACAAACAAAAAAAACCAAAACTGAATCCTTCTCTTTCAGGCTTAGCATTTTGGCAGTTGATAAGTGCAATCCCATATGAGAGGCCACCTCACAAGAACACAAAGTGTTCAAACCCAGAAACTTCTGATGATAAAATTGCTTGTGTAACTTTGACTCTAAACTCAAGTGAGAAGCAGTCACTAATTACACAATCAAGCAGATTTTCTCTAGCACGACGCTCTACACATTTTTTTCTATAACTCTAAACATAATAGCATTGTTGTTGGAAAAAGCAGGGGACATGTCACATGAAAAACCAGTCAAATGAAAAATCAAAAAGCCCCTGTGAAAGTCACAGAATAAAAGTCATAATAAAAGTGCTTTCTCCCTAATACACAAAAAAGCCTTAAGAATGTAAAGAGACAGCCAAACTAAATTTTCAGCTAGGTTAGGTATAATGGAGTACTTCTTCAGTGACAGACCCAGGAGTTCCTCTGTGCCCTTCGGTCCTGCTGGCTTCTCTCCATACCCAGGGGCAGGACCTTGGTTCACACTAGACCTTCTCATCCCACTCCCTTTCCTCTTCACTTCTACGTGAAGGAAAAGGAGTTACACACAAGGCAAGCAAGATTCAACCTGTTCAGGTGGCTCTTTGATGCCAGCAGATGGGGATCAGCTCCCCAGCACACCCCTGTGCTAATGCAGCACTTTGGTGGAGATGTGCTATGCTCACGTGTCAGCTTGCTGGTAAGTATTTGATGAGCCAAAGCTTCTCCTCCTATGCTAGAATGCCACTGAATAGGAAGGTCTGAAGCTCATTTACTAAACACAAGCCTAAAGAGGACTCTGGAGGAAAATATTATGCTCTAGATCTTCCTCAGATGTGAGGCCAATAATGAATCTTTATGTTTGTCCAGTTTTCACACATAAAATTCAGCCTGCCAGAGCCAAATGTGGGAAACATTTTGTCCTTCATTTGAACACACAGAAATTATTCATGCAGGAAACTATACAGGAATATACACATGTACAAGAACTATCTTGGTAATGATATATGGGTATTTTTCTTTCAAATCTTATCTTTCAGCTGCATATCTGTTTCTGGTCTCAGCATGTATAAGTGAAACTATATTTATATGGAAATACCAAAATGAGTAATGTCCTTCAATTCAGGGAATACTGAATATAATACGGCTTGTATATATAGAGACAAAATAATACATATCTTGTTGAATGCCATTTCTAACACAAATGATATGTCTGCCTCCAAAGTGTGGTAAGACATATAAGAAAAGTTATGTAATACCCCATAGAAAAATGATGAAAAGTGTTTTGTCACAAATACTATCCTATGAAAAAATTCATGTGTTAGTTGACTAGTTGCAAACAGCATGACAGGTAAGTGAATAATCATACATTGGAGCAAGTCATAGGAGCAACACACTTTCTAGATGAACATTGCTGACTCCTCTTGCAATATCAATGAGTGACTCTGCGAAGATCTGTCTAAGCCATGAAGTACTGAGTTGTCTACAAAAAAAAGAACAGTGAAGTGAAAGAAGTCTTAAAATTAAATAAGCCTGTGGATGTACGAAGTCTGGAAGGAGATAGATCACATCTTATATAAAAGATTATCAAGATACTCATGCAAGGCATACTGGAGTCAGCCACAGCATTGCTTATGGAAGTGAAACACAGCAGTGATTGATGGGACATCCTAAACAAATATGCACACAAACCAAAATTTTCAAAATGTTGTTTAAAGAAATGTGGTAAATATGAAACAGCATCAAGTAAAAGCAAATCAGGTCCTTATCTCACCACTGCAGTTGACATTGTATTACAGCTTCCCAGCAGGTGTTCAGGTTAGATTAGTCAGGGTAAGATCTAATAAATACAATCCTCCCAACTACGGGAAGGCAAACTAACTGTAAAAAAAAACCTCCATCACAGACAGAAAGAAATACTGTCAAGTGAAGACTGCAACAGAGTCCCGACTGACAACATCACACCACAGCTTTTTTTATTGAATATTACTTATCATTTTATTAAAATAAACACTTGTTAAAAATGAACCATGTGTTGTGATTCCTCGACAAAAAATTATATGGCTTCAGTCCCAAAATAGGAACCAGGATACCTACTATTTTTCCAGTATAAAAGAACACATTTCTTTCATGAGCATTACATGATCAACCCTAATTTTAAAGCTGAGTTATTTGTGACCTTTTCCTGTTAGGAAGGGCAGGGTGTTTACACATCTGTTGAAACACCACATCATTTGCAAAGTAATAGTTAACTGATTCC
Source organism: Chaetops frenatus (assembly GCA_013400775.1). NCBI lineage: Eukaryota > Metazoa > Chordata > Aves > Passeriformes > Picathartidae > Chaetops > Chaetops frenatus. Next base: position 611,592 of record VZTR01001735.1, read on the forward strand.
ACAAAGTGTTAAGACATATTTTAAATAAGACCACCGCTAATAAAGAAACCATGGTAATTAATAACAGCATGCTGCTTGATAAAGCTTCACGTTTGTTGGCCATAGCAATCTCCCTTTAAAAAAGAAACCCAAAACCAAAAAACAAAAACCCAAAAAACCCAATAACAACAATAAAAAAACCCCCACATTCTTGCAATTTTCTGCAAGAATCTCTGATTTTCTGACTATAAATATTTTTCCTACAGACTAATGCCTTTTTTGCAAAACAATCAAAGCATGGCTATTTGAAGTTGGACACATTCTAGCAGCATAAATGTACCATAAATATTAATTAATTCTTCATGTGAGAAACTCTCTCTTACTATGTCTATCAGCAGAACTGGAGTCCAGGATCAGAAATCAAACAAAAGCTGATACACATGCCTTTAATGAGAGACAACTGTATTCCTTCAAAATTGAAGTTTTTGTTTTTTCAAATAGTTTGAAGAGATTCATCAGTTAAGATGAAATACATACTTCAGCTAATTCTAAAATTCAACTTGCTTACTGCCATTTAAGACGAAAAGATTGAAAAAGAAAAGTATGCAAAATCTTACATGTTAAATATTAACTCAAGATCATAATTTTTCTAGTCCTATTAATGGGGTTGCACGTGTTTAGGAGAAAGGTATCCTGCAGGGCAGGGGGACACACACCCAAGGCCAGCCAGGAGTGTTCAGCTGTGTCACCAGTGCCACCACTGCTGCAGAGCAACCCTGCGGTGGCTAAGCCTGGGCGCGCAGAGCTGCCCCCCAAGTCACAACTGCTGCACAGGGAAGGCTTCTGTGTATTTGCCTCCAAAACCACAGATTTAGAGCTGAACAGGCAGAACAGGCTTCACTGCATCTGCCACTGGATCCTTTCTGCTGTCTTTCTAGGAGATGTTTGTTCAGAAAAAGGTAAATCATTAGATTCCTCCTGGTAATGGCTAACTACCAGGGCAAGGACTTCTGTGGAAACCATCAGTGCCCTAACAAGGCCGATACACTGGAAACAGGAGTTGCCTGTTCCACTCTCAACTTCTCACACAGAGATATAATCAAGGCACTGAAATGCTCGTCTTCAAGGACAAAAGATAACAATTAATTCTTCTTCTCAAGTGACAAGGTCATCGATAATGCAAGTCACACTCCTGACCTTGCATTTCCAAGTAAGATATTTAATCTCTTAAATGGAGAAGGGTCTTCATATTGTGGTGGTTTTGTTGCACCTTTTTCTCCTTTTTTTCCCCCAGTACCACAAAGGGGCCACTGCAAAACCAATTTTTACTGAAGTAAATGCCCTTCTTACCAAAGCAAGTTCTCACAGAAGCAGCCCCTGGCCAAGGGAGGATGACAGATCTGAAGGGCAGCAGGATCAGGAACTGTAGCATGCAACCTTGGCTATAATACCTACCAACTTCCTTTGGAGATGTAGTTACAAGGTGGAAGCTTGGCAGTTTGTCCCCAAAAAGGTACTGAATGGACAACCCATCCAAATGAAGACAGTGAGAAGCTTTGGCATGCACCTCTCCTTGTCAGAGGTGCTGAAAAAGACAAATGCTGTGCTTGCCCCTGTGCCTCACAGGCTGCTGTGGTCCAGCACTGGGTATGGGCAGGAATGGGGCTCCAGGGAATGAAGCACTCCAGACTACTGTGTATAGCTGAAGGCTGGTTTACCCTCTCATGCAGAAATAATGAAGAGGGTATTTAGAGAAGAGGCTTGCTATTACTGCTGCTGACAGAATAACAGTTCAGAAGTAGTTAAGTGGTTTTAACAAACAGGTAAGAAACCCTGAAGTTCATGAATAGCAACCCTGTAGGAGGCTCTCAACCATTACACATAAAAAACCAACAGCCACTTCCTTCTACATCATCTATACCTTCATTAAAGCACAGGCTTGCAAACACAATGTTTTCATACCAAATTACACAGCTAAGTTTCAAGGCAAACATATGTAAACACCCATTAGGTAAGCGTTAATAATTCACAGCAAGATGCCAGCTCTCCAGTAAGACATTTAATGTGCAAAGAAAACATTGCAAAAGGTCCTTGGTATAAACTGGATAACTTTCAAACAAAAGGAATTGCTTTGTGTATTAGTATTGTTCATCGAGCCTTTCTCTTACTGCTCTTGAATTTTTTTTATTAAGAGTGTTTGTGCCTAAGGTTTAAATTTGTGTACTTAACATCCCACACACAACCTCTTCTGATGATGATTCATCTGCCTCTGCCAGCCAAAAGGGCAGAATCGGGCTGTATCAGGTGTCAAGCAGACAGCAGGATTCAGTTGCCCACTACAGGGGGTGGGAGCCTGTGGTGGAAGCCAACAGCTACCACAGCACTTGGGTAGTGGTTCATGAGGGCCACCACCCCACACACTCTGAGGAGGTAACAACAACACTGCTCAGGGGGATCAAAAAAGATTGTAAGACACCTCCTGGGAAGAGGGGTAGAACTGCCCCAGGCAAGGAGCTGTCAGAGAGCCAGCCGGGTTGGGACAAGAGACAAGTGAGGTGGTGAGGTATCCCTACATGGGCAGGAGCTGAACTTGGCTTTGTGCTTCATCTCTGGGTAATCTCACACATAAAGGTGTCAAACTCCTCTCACAGTACAAGCACGATCCAACACCACCCAAGTAAGTTATAACATGTGCTAATCAAAACAGACTTAGCTCTGTAGAAATAAAAGTAGACTGGTCCTTAAATACATTTAATTTATTATTATTGTGATTTACCAGATTTGTAGGTTTTATTGTATTTCTTAGCTTAGTCACTGCAGCACTATGGGACCTAAACAGACCCTGTGGCACAGCCATACACTGCATCAGCTTCTCACTTTAGACCAGAGACCTTCACACTATGCCACACTGTGCATCTACACACAGTCTCCAGGAACCAGAAAAATCTGATACCTGTGGAGAGGGAGGCAGGAAGGTAACAAAGATCAGTATATGCAGTATTCCTCCTATCACTGACCCTTGTCTAGGAGCTAAAGTAAGTTATATTTATATACAAATTAACAATAAACAACCTTTCAATACAAAGCCCAGGTAGAAATCCTGTGAGACTGCTTTCTTCACAGTAGCTCTGGTATTCTCTTCCCTCACCTTTCCAATACAATGCTGCTCTGCTTATATTCATCCACAATGCTCTGCAAAGGCATCTTAGCTTTGATGATGCCATGTTTTTCTGTGTAGCATTCCATTGAATCTCAGCCTGTTATCACATCAAACATTAAACATTTTCCTTCCTAACTAGTCCCATCCTCTCTATCATCCTCATCTACTGCCTATGTTCATTCCATCATGTCAGATCTCTGTCAGCCAGTTTTGTGCACTGGCAACTTATCTCCTTCTCCCCTAATTTTTGAAGAAATTACCACTAAATACTATATTATATTGTATTATATTATATTATTATTATAACATTGTCACCATGGTTTAAGAATCTCTAAAACTTAGCAAGACCAAACATTTGCTTGCTGAGGCCACTAAATATCACAAAACAGTCTCTGTACAGTACTTGGTGCAACTCTATCTGTTGTCCTTTTAGTAAAATTTCTGGAAATACAAGTCTCTTCTGTTATACACCTTGCACAGTGATGTCCTAACCCACAAAGCCAACCCTGCCCTGGTCTGGCCTTCCTCTCCAAGGCTTGCATGCTTAAGGATCCTAAAACAACTAAGAAATTGAAAACAAAACAAACAAACAAACAAACAAACAAACAAGATACTAGGGTAATATAAAAACCACCTCTGCGATGCAAGGCGACCTGTGATGCAGGGATGCCCACACGAGTGCTGTGGATTCTCTATGGACTTGTACACTGCTGGATGCCCATTTCTGTCCCTCAAACCCCCAGTCAGGGCAGAAACAACGTATACTCTTATCACTCACTTTTACTGTGTCATCCCTAATTTGGGCATAATCCCAAATTAAACCAGTTATCTAACAGCTAAGTATCATTTCTCTAGGCTGTGTGGTTTCCAGAAATAACTAATACTGCACCCCCTTCCCCCATCAGGGGAACACACCCAGCAGCAGTTGCCAAACCCCAAGCAAGCCCCAGTGCCCTACTCTGTAGGGCCATGTGGCACAGAGACCCAGCCCTCAGAGCAGACATTCCCCACAGTCCTGCGTGGATTAGCCACCAAACCCACAGGCTTATCTGCAGCTCTGACTTTTCAAGCCTTGTCCCTTCCCAGTGCTTCAATGAGCCACCCCCAGGCAGCTCCTAAGGACCAAGCAATCACCTGCCCACTGCTTCAGTCCCACTCTTTGAGAGGAAGTGCAAAGATACTCTAACAAGCATCTCAGCTGTGCATTCTGTAAATACACTCTATATTCTTACAGAGTGGATGTGGCCCTAATCCATAGCACCAGAGGAGGAAGAAGGAAAACGCAAAAACTTTCTTAGTCCCTGCAACAAAATCTGTAATTGATCCTTTTCCAAGCTGAGCAAATTAATTTTTCCCTCAGTGGTCTTGAGCACTGTCTCAAACCTTTTAATTCAAATATTTCCTAAAAAACTGGGAAGAACAAAAGCAAAATCAGAAACAGAATATTTCCAGAGTTATCCTAATACAAAGCATGGAAAAAATATTTCTTCATTTCTTTCAAATTCAGTATGTTAGATCCTTTTCTACACATTGATGTTGTGCCAGTTGAGCATAATTCACAAATTCCTCACTCTAAAATAAAGGCAAAAGCCCTCCAGTTCTCTTTGGAAGCAAGTGACTTCCACCTATTTGATCTCACAACCAGTCCTGTGCCTCATTGTTCTGGAGGCTCCTCCATAAGAGGCATCTGAAGGAGCTGAGTAGGGACACCCAGTGTCATCTGAACCAAGCACGGTGGTCCCTGGTGTGGTGGTGTACAGAACTGTGGAGTTGCTGCACTGGAATGCAAAGCAATATCCCACTGACTCACCACACTGAACAGTCAAACACCAGTCTGAGGAGCCCTGGCTCTCCCCACTACAACCTTCACCCACTCAGCTCTGCAGTGTCTCATCCCCTGGAAACAGCATCTTGGAGCTGGGAGAGGTTTCCTGACAAAATGAAAGCCATGGGCAATGAAACCTTGACTTACATTACTAAGAAACAGTACATTTTACATTCTTTTTCTTTTCCCCGACACTGTACATTGCAATGTTGTATAAGTAACAGCTTTTTAGTAACCTGGACTCCAGATGTACTTAAATTATTGTGAAATGGTTAAACTAACATCTTTCTGTGTGGCCATCATTCACGGCAGCAAAGGATCCAGACACAAAGAGTATTTCCCATGCAAAAATATAACATGGCAAACATAATTTTCAAGTTTAGAAAGAAAGAAACAAGATATGTATTAAATATATTTTACAGGCAAAACATTTTGTCACTAAAGTTAAATAATTCCCCTGCAGTTCGTAATTTAAACCTTCCCACAGTACCTCTAGTTTCCTTTTCCCTGATTGTGCTCCTAATCTTTTCCCCTTTCTGCCATCAAACACTCACAGCCTGGCTTTCCTGGGCAACTACACCTCACAGAGAGTGTGATAAAGTTGAGATGTAATTCCCAATTTCTCTCCTCCAGGGTTCAATTCCAGGCTTCATTAAGGTTTGACAAAAAAATTAAGAGTGCTTTACCACTGCATAAAATAATCTTCACTTCTAAGACAAGCCCCAGCAATTCAATTGCTTGTCTCAAATTATATATATATGACACTTGGAGTGCATCAACACAACAGCTAACCCAGTTCCATCTCACACCATGCTCACTGATCTACAGATCTCTGTTCAGTCATCCCAGTCTTCCCCAAATCTTCCATGCCCTTCCCAGCAGGGTTTCTTAGTCTCTCTGCCTGAAAAGGCTGGGTTATAAAATAACCAAAACAGTGAAAAAAATAAAATTTACTTTGGATCTGATGGGAGGTCCCATTATACTCTCCATATGCTGCTTTTTCTGTGTCCTCAACAGTTCAGCAGCTGCTTCTGCTGCACCAACACCCCCAGCACTCAAACTTGGAAGCAAATCCCTTTCCTCGCTCCTCTGGCCCTTTATCACTGGCTCCAAGGAACATGCCATGCAATATCCCCTCTGCTTTTCTATTTTCAGCCTCCTCTAGCCTTGGATTTTCTTTCAAGAGGGGTCAGCAAGCAAGCCCCTTTGTAGCTGCCCCTGCTATGTATCTTCTACAGAAATACTCACATTCTCCTTAGGAACATCCTAACAAACTGCTCCCTTACAACTTTGCTTTGATTTGGCACAGCTGTTGCCAACCATATTTTTCTTTTCCCATTGGCTTCCACTCCACCTCCATCTGTCTGAGTCAGGTCCAGCACAAGAAGAGCTCCTGCTTTCCTAGAAATGCTTTGGTCCTATTTTAATTAAGGGGCCAGCCACCCCCCAGCAGAGCAATATGGTTATTATATGCCTTCATCTCAACTAAGGGAGTGTATTTCAAAAAACTGTAAGGAAGCCAGAAATAAACAATTCACTGCAGTGATCTCATTCTTTTCAACCATAATTCAAGTTACATCTTAAGCCTGCTATCTTCAGCTTAAAAAACTTCTATGGTTAAATCTCACACTGAATGCAGTCTAAGTAGCAGGACTTGCCCAGAAAAAGGGTCTCCAAAAGCCCAAACCACCTAGGAAAGGTGTCCTTCCACCTGAGCCCATGGCCACCACAACTGCAGTATGGCCGTAAAGAAGAGCTCATCACTGCTCTCAGTGTTTCTATCCCCAGGGCTCAACATCTCTCCAACCTGCCAAGTGATGAGGATCCTCTCTGTTCCCTAATCCACCATCAGAATTCAGCAGCTTTAGCAGAAAAGTCTGTGTTTGCAATAAGGATCATGCCCTGTTATCTCCACCCACTCCTCTTGCAGTGGCACCTCACTGTCTCTGCAGGGCTATATCCTTCAGCAGCCTTTCAGGATAAGGGAAGGATTTCCCTGGTAGAAAGCAAAACGGTATCTAGTTTCCAGCCAGTTTGTCAGACAGATTCCCAAACAACCAGGCCTTCAAACACCTGAGAGCTTTGCTTAAAAAGGACTTCCAGAGAGGGAGCTCTGGCAAATATAGCAGTGCAGCCTAGCTCCCTCGCTGAGAGTCCCCTCCAGGCCAGCTGTCACACAACGTAAGTTACCAAAGAACAGCAGATATTCTCTTTTTAATTCTGGCACTTATGCCAGATCCCACATTCTACAGCAATCAGAATTTCCATTTACCATCTGATCAGATGTGCGCTAGTTCTTCAGTTTAAAGAACTAAAGTGCACGCATTTGGACTTCAACGATGCACTGATGCAGCCTCCAGATGTGTTTCTAAAAAAACAAGCAGGTACACTGTCACAAGCCAAAAACAACAAATGAGAGTAGAGGGCAAATATAAAGTAGCAAATTGTGCTAAAGCACATAGCTATCATCACAAAACAAGCACAAACAAAGCATGAACATTGGAAACAGCAACAGCTGAAAGTGCTACTAAAATGAAAAACTGCATGAGGAAACATATGAACAAGACCTAAGACCCCTTTACAGATAAAAACAAGTATTCAGAAGACCTCAGCATTAGCCCTTCTCTGGGAAGGAAGAAAAAAGAAAGAAGACTCTAATTACAACAAAAAGTAACAATACAAAAGATGTAGAATAAGATTTCAAAAACTATCTAAATTATCTCAGAACTCAAGTGTCATCTTCAAAAGTGAGTCAAAAGCCTCAGGAAATGTCATTGTAGAGATGATGGTGAGAACTATTCAGCACCAAGCACTGTGGCAGCCAGTACAGATCACACACCGCTGGGTCCAAGACCAGCCTTTATCTGACTGAACCACACTGAGGGACAGGTGGTGTGGCAGGCAGAGCCACAGCATGCTGAGACACACCACGACAGCACCGTGGGCTCAGCACTCCCAGCAGTCAACCAGGACATCACACCATGAGCAAGACAGGGCAGGGACACCCAAGCAGAAGTCAAAGCTCTCCTCTGCCCAGCGGTGGTGGCACTTCAGTGGCGATCATGCTTTCCAGCCTTGCTCATGTTCACTTAGCTACTCATTTACTACACTGTGTTGTCTTCTACCCTTCCTTATCTTCTTCTACGTGACCCACACAGCTGGAATCACCTTTTTGTCTTCTTATGTTCTGGTCCATGAATGAAGAAAGTACTTACCGAGACTGCAAAAAGTTATGAGGCCAAGCTATCAAAGCTTTGTTTTACTGTAGGCAAAATCCTGCTGTCAGGCCATTTTCATACTCGATGCTGGAGACTGCACCTGCTTGACAAAACCTCTGCCAGCTAAATGAAGACTTGCCAAAATAATTTCTCAAGAGCAAGGAAAAGACATACAGGTCTGATATTGATCAACATGCTCCAGAAGCTCAAAAAAGCCCACTGCTGCATTGTAAACAGCAGTGAACTATGACCTGTGCTCCTTTTAAATAGCAGAATGGAGGCATTTATTTCAGCAAGCCAATTTGGTACCAGCTTTTTCCAGGCTGTGTGGCCCCATCTGCCTATTCCAGTTTCATTTAGCTTTGACTGATTCCAGTTACATAACTGTACCCTTAAGCTCATAAATCGTAAGGTCAATATCAGGTTAAACTCTTGCTGTGTAAGACAATATAGGCAAATCCTCAACAGTCCTATTGCCACACCTATTTTTCTGTGTATCTGATGCAATTCCCAGCTCAAAGCTCGGCAGATTTCCTTTCCTTCTTGCATACGGCTTAGATTTTTTTCCTTCTTACATTTCTCTCACAGGCTAATTTTACTTTTATAATTCAAGATGACAAAAATGAAAGTTAGAAAAGCAAAATTGACAGCAATGCTTTTGTATCATCATTTTATTACAGGCATTGAATTTATGTGTTTTAGGCAGCACATCATACAACCTGACATGAGCACACTAAACTATCATGAAATGGCAGGAAAACTTAACGGTGTTTTGCCAAATGTTCAATATTTTTAAAGGTAAACAACCCACAAAAACGGGCAAAGCTCAATGTCAGAACAAGTCTGTCCTAACAACACACTGTCCTGAAGGTGTAAGCCCTTCTAAGCTCTGGGCTACCTGATGCTGGAAGAAGAAGGCTGGCTTGGTTAAATGAGGTGACAGGAAACCAACCTGGAAAGTAGTTATTGAAAGTTCCCTGACAAATCCCTGCTGAAGTTCTTCTCAGGCACTGTCTAGCTGCCTCTACAAAATGCTTGAATTTCAGAACGGTTTGGTTGGATTTTAATTTTACTGACACCTTTAAAGAGCCACTCCGGCTTTCTTTGCATTTGTGAGACACCAGGAGTAGAGTAAGAGTAGGATATGCCTCACAGAGTAGAAACACACCAACAGCATTGGAGAATGATTGAGTGAAAGGAATTATTCTTCCCACAAGCCTGCTTCAAATGTTGGCGCTGGAGAGCATCATAATTTCTGCAACTCAGCAACTTTCGTCCCATCAAAGGTATGTTGTAGCACAAGGAAGAACAGCAGTTTTCATTCTACTGTGGAAATAAATGATACTCTGAGTCACAGAATCACAGAAAATATTAGGTGAGAAGGGACCTCTGCAGGTCATCTGGTCCAATCTTCTACTCAAAGCTGGGTCTCATCTTCAAAATTTGATTGAATCCTTTGGGCCTTGACCTATCAAGGGCTGAAAATTTCCAAGAACAGAGATTCCACAGCCTCTCTGGGGAACCCATTTCAATAGTTAACCACTCCTGCTGTGAATGTTTGGGGTTTTTTTACTTAGATCTACTCAAAATTCCTCTTGCTGCAACCTGTGACTGTCATTGTGCAACTCTGACAATACCCAGCTGCATCTTCTCCGTAGTCTCCACATAGGTAGCAAAAGTGGATTTTCATCCCACCTCAATTCTTCTCCAGGCTGAAATAAATCTCATCCTTTTCTCGTGCATTAAGCACTCTCATCCCTTAGGTGTCCTGATGGCCCTCGACTCCGTTTGCTCCGGTTTGTCAACATCTCCCTTGTACAAAGGAGTCCAGATGGGGCCTCACAAGAGTGAAGTCACTTCCCTTGACCTCCCCGTTACCTTTCTGCTCATGCAGCGCAGTACACAGGTATCCTGCTGCCCACAGTACACACCTTCCACAGCTCACTAAATGAGTTAAATTAACTTCTTTTCCTCTGATCCACATGAGGTGTTGTAATTTACCTGCATTTGGGCAAAAAAACAGGCGAGAGGCTCTGTTACACAGTTTACTCCAAGAAAGAAAAGTATGTTTATCTGTTATGTCTACTCTGCCTCTGTTCAGGAGAGGTTTATGAAACAGAAGAGTTCCATCTGAGCCTTGGCAGGGCAAGGAAATCATATGTGCTCGTACCTCAAGTAGAGAAAAGCACTGAGAAGCATTTTGGACAGTGTGCCAGAGACTTTTAAAATATGCAAATTTGCCAATGTAAATCTTACTAACTATTCTACTAAAAAGTTGCTTTAAAACCCTCCATGTATCCTGGCTGCCAATTACATTGCATTCCTTTAGTGAATACAGAATTAAGGCACTTTATCTCTGAAATAAGTAAGACTTCTAACTGTGTTTATTTAAGTAATTTGGCTGCCTCATTCTCCCAGCTTGCTATGGTTTGGTAGCCACTCCCTGGCACAGCCCACTCTGTGTAGCATTTCTGAGTCCACTGCCCCCTTCTAAAGACCTAGCAGACACGTCCCTGTGGTGTGCTGGAACAAGAGCTGTCAATGGATGCAGACACAAACACATGCTTGAGAAACAGTAGTGAAGCAATGAGCAAGAAGCACGCCATATTTTGTCAGTAGGAATGTTATGAAATAGCCACAAGAAAACTCAACCATATTGTTCTAATTTATGAATGAGTAGATAGGGTCTTATTTTGGAGTATGAAAAAGTAATCTATCCCTGTCTCTCTTTCCCCAACATCCCTTTAAAATAGTAGTCTGCACTGTCATCAAATTAAACTAGCAGTTAAATAGAGCTGATTTCCAACCAGGACATTACAAGGATTTAGCCTTCCTACATACACATACAATTACAAAAGGAATGGTGGTGATGAGACTGAGAGCAAAATGTTACCCAGAATCCTTTTAAGATCGAAGACAGAGAAAAGAGAAAAGGAATTTCTTTGTGATTTCAGAAGGATAAATATGAGATATGAACAATCAAAATAACAATATTTGAGAAGTGATAGCAGATGTGTCAATCTGCATTCTTTAGCTTCAAATTCTCCCATTTCACATAATTGTTAGCTGGCCCCAGATCCTCACAGCACTCTATAAAGAAACAATTGCACATCTTCTAAAAACAGAAGATGGTGAGATCTCTTAAACAGCTTGCCCAAAGACCCTATTGTGCCAACATTTTTATGGGTTTATTCAATAAATTAAAATAAATACCTCCTATGGGAAGCAAAAGACATAACAGAACTGAAAACATTTCCTCTAGGAGGAATATTTTTAAACTTTTACAGAGAGAGGAAAATGAAAACTGAACAGAGCACAGCCAACTGATTTCTCACCACATTACTCTCAGTAGGGTGCTACTCAACTGAAATTACCCTTCAGAGAAAAAAATGAAAAAGTTAGTGCTCAGAAACCATCTTGCCATATTACAACAGTGGCAGAGAACAAAGGGAGAAAGTAAATAAAACCTGAAAATAGAAATGGAAAATTTGTATTAGTCTTCCTCTTGCAAAATCAGTTATAGATGCTCAGTGGAGGTACAGTTCCATCACTGAAAATCAAGTCCAGGCTAACTCCAAGGCAGTGCAAAAGGGATCTTAATTGCACTAAAAAACCTAAAACTAAATCTTTGCTTTGTTGGCAAGTTCTGTAACATACTTTGTACTTCGCTGAAAACCAGTTTGTCCAATTATGAGAACAAAGTACTCATGAACATTTGATTTGACCAATCCAAATAGTAGGCATCAGCTACAGTAAAGCAGCTTTTTTTTTTTTTTCAGCATGAATTTCAGGTGATAAAAGTAACAAGACACAGTATCTTCCTTTTTAATGTTTGGCAGAGAGGATAAAGGAGGATTACAAGAAGTATTAGAAACAGTTAAAAGACAATCCCAACTTGAAAAGGTCCAAGTGCATGGAACAGAAACTCAGAACTTAACAGGTGAGAAAGAGAAAATCAAGTTCCCAGCAGCTGTGAGGAGAGTTTCTGCATTGGACTGAGTCCTCATGTGCATCCTCACTAAAAGCAGTGCTCAAAAATCTCTTTTTGACCTTACACACTCAGAGAGTCCTCATGGGTAAATACTCTAAGTCAGAAGGTCTTGTCTTTGAGAGGATACAGAAGAGATGAAGTAGGAAGATCCAGAAAACACAGTTCTGGTTTCACAACTGGGGATGCTGATGCAAGCTGTTCCCATAGCCAGGACTGCAAGGATGATGACCCAGGGATGACAGCTTTAGGGTGTGAATCTGATGCTTGGTTTTATGAGACAGAGACACAGTACCTAACCTACTTAGGTCCAAAAACACAAACATGTGGTACCCAACATCTGGTTCCAGTACAACAATGTGGCAAGCATCAGGCACTGGAAGCTCCTCAAATCCTTCAAAAACACACTCAACTCTCCCAGGAATCCAATAATTCTTAGCTGACAACCAGAGTGGAAAAAACATGTAACTTGAAATAGCCAGTCTGTACACATCTAGGAAAAACTAAAACTCAACCAGAAAGTCTCCACATATAATTCCATTGACTTGTATTGTTGTTACAGGATAAGAATATATAAAATTTATAGAAATCATTTTGAACAAGCACAGCTTAGAAATTTGTACAAAATTTGTACGAAAGTTTTAAAGTGAGGTGAAGAAAGTAAATTCCTAGGAGTGAATGGTAACTAAAGGCTTTGCTTCCTTCCTGGTATTCTGGTTTGATCAGCAGTCACCAGCCAAAAGGAAAGCACACATTTGAGTACTCTGTTCAAGTCTGAAAGCTCAGTACCTTCCAAAATAGGCCAATGAGTTCAAATTCCAATGAAGTCTGAGCCTTGCCCTGAACCTCCTTATTGCTCCCCTCCCATTTTCCATCAGTTGAATGGAATATTTGGCCTCTTCTCTGACAATCCAGACACCTGGTTCAGTAAGCAACCACAGGATGTAAAAAATGTTAGCTTAATTCCAGTGATCCTTATGCTCTCAAATACTGTACCACGTAGCCAGAGGATCAAATATGAGCAGCATTATATCATGTTTAAGGAGACTAAGACAGGAGTGCCATGATAATTTTGATTTTTAGTACCTTTTTTACACTAAGATTCCAACTCTCCAACTCTGACACTGATACGCTGAAGTTACTACTGTGCCATTATAACTGTTCAGCCCTACTTGCTCAGAACTCCTTGCTGGTTTCAATTACATCTAGAATATTTACAATATTTACATCTAGAAGGGGAAAAAAAATCCCCCAAACAGGCTTAATATCTATACAGCCTTAATATTTATACAGCCAGAAGACTGCAGAGGAGACTTCTGAAATGTTCTTCACCTCCAAGCTGTCACAGCTACAGTTCTTGTCATACACTAGATTCTGCAGAACTAAATGTGCTTGAACTCCACAAGTTCAAGAACATTTGGTTTTGCAGTCAAGTTTTACACATTTAATTTGGAAGACAAGACAGCAGTCTGGGTTGTTAATATTCTGGAGGTTACTCAAAACTACTTTTCAGTCTTACCTATATTATTTTCTCAAGTTCCCTTCCCATTACTTAAGCAATGTGCACTTGAAGAATTCTCTGTCCTAGCCATCAACCCCCATATTTTCATCCAATGTCTTCAGACGAAATTTAGTTGAGAATGGGAAGAGTCTGTTTGCCAAAATTGGAAATACTGAATATATTTGGTTACTTTTAATTGCATTCCTGTCATGAGAGACCCACAACATTCCTGCCCACCAAATTTTGTAATTATAGAACTCTTACAGCATTGAATGTGACAGACTCAGGATTGAGACCAATCTGTGTGTCCAGTGGTTTGGAATGTCTTAGGGAAGAAAGTAAAGCAGAACAGTTCACTGGTAAATTCCAGTACGTACACTTATTACTTAAAAAAAAGAAATCTTCCAAAGTACAGTTCTCATACATCTCATTAAAAATCCCCCTCAACAGAAAAAACACAAGTTAGCCATTGAAACATGCCAGAACCCCATTTTGCTTCCAGGACAGTTAATCAGAACTCTGCAAGGGAATATATTCCAACATGTCTTCTATCCATACAGCAAAATCTCTGGGTTAGGTATCAAGGTGCTTAAGGGTAACAGGCACTGTGCTCACAATTTATGTCCAACCTGAACCCCCACTGACACAGCTTGAGGCTGTTTTCTCCAGTCCTGGCTGCCTGAGAGAAGAGGTGACTCCCACCTTGCTACAAGGAAAGAGAGAATCTGACACTGCCTTCCCAATGAATTTAAACTGCTAAAGTATCAAGCCAGTGAATTTACCAAAGCTGACCTCCCAAGGCACCTGCCAGCTGAAACCTGTGCCATGAATGTTCACTACTTCTGATGGCCACGCTATAAAATAATTCAGTTAAACTAAGGTTGTTCTGATAGTGCAGATTAGCTTCTCCAACAATCTTGCAGCTCATCACAGCTTGGCCAGCCAGCAGCGCAGGAGACACCCGGACAATTCCTGGCTTCTCCCTCAAAAACTGGTGAGGAACCAGGGCAACCTTCCCTCGCATGCCATGCAAAGCTCCTCCTGTAGTGCTCAACAGAAAGCCTTTCTGGGCAAGCGAGTGAATCGCAGGCTGAGTCAGGAGGAGGAGGAGGTGAGGAAGGGCTGAGCCATTCACCCACAGCAACCCAGTTCCATTGAGAAGCAAACTGCAAACCAAGGATGCTGTCCCCTACCTCCCGGGGGCCAGGCACGCAGGTGGGAAGGCTGCAGATGTGACGCTGCCATCACTTTAAAATCAGCTCTCCCCCCAAAAAAGCCTAGTAGTTGGAGATGGTAATGTTTAATTAGTTAGTAAGACACAGACTATGACAGCAAAATAATCAGGCCTTTTAAGTTTAAGGATGTGGATGTGGTTTATCATAAAAAATAGATTAACTCAGATACATTCCCATGATTTGCCATATTTTTTATACGTATGCTGTGGCTTTCCATTACCACCTTTAAGACATAAAAATAAGCAGAGGAATTAGCAGAATTTGAGAGTTCACACAACTATTAATCTTGAGCTATTCTGGACCCAGAAAATGTATTTAGTCAGTCAGTGTAAACACTAACATCCTTAACTTGTATAGGTCTACTCACGTATTTTAGCATAAATGTATGACAAATTTTGGCAGAATCAAGATATTAATGTATTTCTAGATACTTTTACCATCTTGTCCATGATATTTAGTTTACTTAGAGAGTCACTTGAGCATATGAAACACTTAATGATAGCATAATAGACTTAATTTTGCAAGTGAAAGTGAATTTTCTTTAAGGAAAATGGCATAAAAGGACAGCTGAGATCAGATGGGAATTGAGAATAAATACCTTTTCCCTCTTATTAAAAATCCCCCTTGGCTTCGTCCTGCTGAAACCCACTGGAAATCTTGCTGATTTCCACAGACCCAGGAACAGGTTTTTTTATTTAAGCAGCTTATAAACCTCAGCAGAAAACAGAAAGGTGAAAGAATGCTTGTCAGCAAAGTAAAGCTCTACCAAACATAATCTTTATCATTGTAAAATATTCTTGTGAAGAAAACAATATGTCAATAAAGAAGTGCCAGGTCACTGGATAGTGAGAGACACATCTGCCAGGTGATGCTTCATATTCAAAAATCTGTGGACCAAAGAACACAGGGCTAACACATTTAGGTGTGACCTGCTGCTGAAACTGGAAATCCCCGGGCATTCAGGCATTCCATTAAACATTATTTATGAATGGTGGCATGAACTTAGCAGCAACTTTCTCTCCCCAAGCCAGTAGACAATCTTGTGGTATAAAATGCAGAAATCAAACAATTACAATGAAAAAAAAAAAAGGTAAAATAAGCAATCCATTTTATTCTCCTGGCCTCATAACAAAGCTAGTATGGCCTCATATACAGAAATCCCAGACCAGTGGGGCATTCATGCTTTAAAACCTGATTAGAGCTGGAGCAGGTGCCCCAAGGTACCAGCTGTCCCAGGGCAGGATTCACCCAGTGCAGGCTGCAAACCCCACCTTCAACATGCACATTCATACACATCCAGATTGGGACAGGTGCAGGAGGTCCTGCCCAGACATTATCATTTTGAAGGCGCTCTGCAGAGGAAACCTCCATGGCATTTTTATTTCTCTTTACTCTTTTGGAGGTTAAGGTAGCAGGGAAGAAAATAATTCCCATATAAATCTCCTAGTGCATAACCCTGTTGCCTCCACAGTGGCTCTAGAGCAATAATTCCTAAAAAAGACAATTATGCTGAAGGTGTTGGAATGAAGGTAAAGAAAACTGATTTTGCAATGAGCATTTATTTTATTCCCAACTAACAGGATGGGAAATTTTAAATACTACAACCAAAATTTTCAGTGTTCATTTGCATTAGGCAATTATCTGTTCAGTTGTCTTTTACAGTTGAGTAAAATCATTATTGGGATGTATTTCATTTCCTAAGTTGAATAGAAATGGAACTACAGATTTGCTACTGAGAATACAATAATTTGAATAATGGGACCTTTTAAAGTTATAATATTATAAACAGTTACTTCCTTTTCACCCAATAAAATGTGGGGTTTTTTACCTCAAGCACACTTGCTTTGCCGCAACCAGGATGAAGCTTCAGAGACAAAAAAAATCCAAAAAACGGAACCTTTTCAAATAAGCACTAAATAGGAAGCAAACAACGAAATCCTTTGTCAATAATGCTATTTTATAACGAGACCAGACTGAATGACCATTAGGATGCATCCCTAATATAAGACGGGGAATAAGAGCAAAATTATATATGTGCAGTTTCTTCTACAATATAGATTAATATAATTTGTACATGTCTTTGCTGAATACCTAAGTTCACATTTGTATAACATCTTGAAAATAGCAACTCTGAAACTAGTGAGTATCAAGTTAAATAATGGCTGACATAAAATGCTACCAATGCACAGTGACAACACTGACCCACAGCAGGAGGCCAGCACACCCTGCTCCTGCATCACAGTCTCACCACTGTGACTGGGACAATGACAAAAATAAAAGGTTTGACTATGTAAAAATGCTAGACGCACACCAAATTAATTGACTATTTAAAAATGCTAGACACACACCCAAGTAAAAAACCAACCCAGTACTTTTGAGTTTGCAGACTGAAGATGTGATGTGCTGTGTTTTCTGATGACACATAGATCTGAAAAAGGTCCCCTAAGTGTCCACCAGCTTCGCATAGATTCAGTGCAAAAAGGAAGACCTACTTAGATTTACATATCAGAGACCATGCTGTGAGTCTTGGGCTCAGTCAGGAAACTTGGCACAGGAAATCTTATGTATCCTATACTTTTTGATGGACCTTTTAGAATCATAAGCAGATAAGCAGCAAACTTATCCTTAATTAGTGTGACCACATACTATCTCACTGTCCACTGGAGGTTTTTTGCCACTGATGCTGCAACTCCCACAAAGTTCTTTGACATCATTAATTTTTTACTATCTTAAAATTCAAGCATCAAGATGAAATATTGCTAAGAGTAACTTCTGATTAAAAGACTTTATAATAATACATTTTTTTTAAAGTGCTAGAATTCTTCACCACCTCCTTCAGCATTAGCCAGCATCACACCTGAAGTTGCCACCCACAGGTTGACACTCTATCCCAACTGGCAGATGATGACAACTTTTATACTCCAAGCAAACAGGAGGATATGGGAGCTCAGGGTAAGAGGGAGCTTTTGCCCATAAAAACTGTATTTTGTAATCTTGTGCTGTCATGGTGCCTAATTTGGCTTTGGATCTCAGATCACTGTGTACAGCAACCATTTTACAAGGACTTCCACATCCCACTGCAGTAATAGGTCTGTTTTATTGATTTATCTAATTATTACTGGCTATTCATAACAAGTTCATTGGAAATAGGAATGGAAACAGAAAGGAAAAGGCTGCCTTCTGATCCCAGTTCTCCAGAAGGCACTACTAAACAGTTAAGCGGGAAACCTCATCACCATGAACAGGATGGAGAATTTCTTAAAAGAATTTCTCCTCCTTCTGCTACAAAAGGCTCAGCATAACCAATTCACTGAGCAATCGCTACCAGGAAACAATGGCACATTTTTTGAAAACATTCGTCCACATGGTAGGGTATCTGCAGCCCAACATCAACGACATCCAAGTTAAATGAATAAATATTTGCATTGCAAAGTTGGATTTGTCTTGGAATACAATTGCTCCTCATGTGGTTTTGACACATGTGCGTTGTCAAATAAATCATAGCTCACTGGGTGTGCACATTAAAAATAATTTGTCTATCTTGTTAGAAGCCATCACATACTTCAGTTTAAGAGGTGTGAAACTGGGAGGGGAAGGTTTTACAGGCCTGGGATAGCTACACATGAAACCCGTCGAGGAAACATCAAGTATCCGACCCTCCAGCGCCGCAGGTACCAGCTCCTGGCACCAATACCCACGATGGCCTCGACGGCCGCGTCGCACGGGGCGGACTCGCGCGGGGTCTCGCCGAGCCGCGCACGCAGCACCCGGTGTTCGCTGCTGGAGCCCCGCGGGGCAGCCCCGCCGGGGCGGCGCACGACGGGGGCGGGGGCGGGGGCGGCGCAGC
>VZTR01001735.1:636214-664155 GCA_013400775.1 Chaetops frenatus
CAAGGCCACCAAGGAGCGGAGCTGGCGGGGGGAGTTCATTGACCTCTTTTCCTTGCTCCACACAGAGCTGGCCCCCGAGCACGGCCCGCGCCCGGGGGACACGCTGGACCAGTGGGTCTCGGCCTTCCTGGTGTACGCCAGCGTGCTGTGCGAGAAGCACCCGGCGCGCTGCGGAGCCATGTTCAAGTACCTGGACACCATCCGCAAGCTGCACGCCACCTACGGGGGCACCTCCTGGATGAACTACGATGAGGACTTCCGGCGGCGGGCGGCCAAGAACCCCTCACTGCCCTGGGGCGACGTCGACTTGGACCTGTGGATGAAGTGGATGGCGCCCCTCAAGTCGCTTGTTCCCAGGCGCCCGCGTGCTGAGAGCGAGAAACAGGCCTCGCCGGCCCAGCCGCCACCGCCGGGCCAGAGCCCCAAGCAGGAGGAGAAAAGCCAGGTGTGATGGGCCGATGGCCGTGTGTTTCTCTGCTCCGCTGGCTGGGTATGGTGCTCCCTCGGACGGGAAGAGGAGAAGGGGGCAGTTGGGGTGCACGTGCTGAGCATAGGGACACGGTATCATGGTGCCCAGCTGGCCACCGTGAGAGGTGTGCACGTGGATCGATGGATGCTCTGGGCAAACAGTTGAGCGTTTATTGCTCCAGCTACCAGAAAACAGAAACCCCACTTATTCCGTCCTCTGGTATATTTTTGCGTTTTCCTGAAGACATTAGAAGAAAGATGTTCTGTGTTTTTATTCTTTTCCTCTGAGTTGTCTTTTAAAAAAATCAAGTTTCTCAGCAATGCAATTATCTCTATGTAAGACTAAGAGTACAGACTCCTGTTACTATGGGAGCATGTGGGCAGTTGCAGAGAGTGTGGGATGGCAAAAAAATTGATATTAAGATAAATTGATTGAATTAAGATAAAATTCAATAAGAATGGCCACAGTGTGCAAATTCACCATGATTTGAAGATGAAACCTAGTTTGGGGCTCAGTAGACTTAGTCCACAAGTTAGAGCAAGTTTTGTGGGAAAAGATGAGTGTGATTAGAAGTAGGGAGGATTTTTTTGTACTCGTTTTGCTTTCAGTATAGGCATCACTGTATGAATTGGTATAACCTGTGGTGGATGCAGGCAGGTCTACCCCTTTCTCCTGCATGAGGTGTGATGCTGAGCTCCACAGCTACATGAGGCTGCCTGTCTATATTAGGGGTTGTGCTGCTTCTCTTACAGTCGTGGCTGCAGTCTGCCAAATCTCCAGCACAGAAAATGCTGAATGTTGAGTTTCATGCCAGCTGAATGGTGACAGAGAAATTCTGTTACATTGGCTATGTTTATTTCTAACAAATTTTTTTACACAACTGTGGAAAGAACCTTTGCCTTCCTGAAGAATTTTTTCTAGTTTATCAGATGCTGTGCTTCCCTGGGATTGCCAGCACAGAGTGGCTCAGTTGTTTGACTGGTGTTGTTAGCCTGGTAGTTTTTCAAGGCATCTGAAAGTGTTTGGTGTATAACACCAAGTCTTGCCTTTGGTACCTACCAAAAGTAACTTCTCTAGGCCAAGGTGTGACAAAGAAAGGCAGCAAACACTACACGATAATATAGATAAACCCAGGCCTGTTGGCCTTGTGCCTTCTGTGGTTGATGCTCTGTGTTGTGCAACTTTTTCTGATATCTGTTTACATTTCTCCTTTCTCAAGATGAACAGCTCAGTTGTTTTCCTGCAGATCTTATGTGAGCACCAGATGGGTAATGGCTTATAGTTTTCATCTCATCTGAGACTGGACCTTCAGCTTGTCATGTTAACCACTCTTGTAACTTCTTCCACTGCAGCTGGTCTGTTAGTGCAGAGCTTTCCTCTGTTGTCTGCTGAGGCACCAGGGGTCTCGATCCCCTTGATTTCATGGAAATTTCCTAGTTGATTTTTATCAGTGGCATTGATGTATTTTTTTCCTCAGAAAGTGTGTAAAGAAAAAAGTAAACGTGTTTATTTTAACTCAGTTGCAAAATACTGAAAGTTTAGTGTTTGTAAAATGAGTAGTACTTTAGCAGGACAATGAAAAAGTAAAAAGTAAAACTTGTGCGATTTAATCATTGTGGTTTCAGCCACGTTTCTGTTATTAGAGAAGTTTTTAATTGGTAGCATATAGTCTCTTGTAACTGTTTAAAAATGTCCTTAAATGAAATGATATTTTGAGCAGCTGTCAAATGTAGATGAGGCCTAGGATAAAGCATGAATTTATCATTGGCAAGGTCACAGCAAGGAAATGTTTTCTTGGAGGTGGCCCGTGTGTGTTTCCCTGTTATCTCCCCAGCTTCTTGAAAGCTCTCTTTATGTTGTATAGAACTATAATGTCAGCAAATAAGACATGACGTCACACTCGGGCAAAAGAACTGGAGAGTTAAAATGTGAGAGAATAGCCTTTTATGGGCTTAAGGCTTTGAACAGAACCTAAGCTTTTTCCACATTCATGCTGTCAAGAGGAAGAGGAGGTGTTGTACAAAAGCCTTTTTTCCCAGATTGTTGGTTTGAACTGATTTTGGTTTTGTAATTTCAAGGGATAGTATTAGGCAGCCTGACTGGATTTCATTTCCCCTTTTAGTCCAAGACTCCTTGAATTTCAGCATCATTTCGTTTGGTGCCTGTATCTCCGATTCTGCATTTCCACAGATGGTTAAACAGTAAAAATGAAGTCAAGGTATACAAACTGTTCTTTCTGAACACTTCAGTATCTCTGAAGGTAGCTGTCCTTTCTAAGGCACTGATGAAGAGCTGTAACTTTGCTTTACTTAAGTGAGAAATCCTAGTTTTAGTTTGAGTGTGATAATAGGCATGTGTGTAGGACAGCTGAGATTCATTCCTGCAAATTTATGTCTGTATGTATAACTTCAGACAATTCTCTTTTTTCCCCAGACTCCATGAAAACAGAAGACCAGTTGGGATGGGAGTCAGACGTGGGTGAGTGTATTTATAAAAATTAATAACTTTGAATCTTAAATATTTGCAGATTTGTTAAATACAGAATTTCTTATTGGTGCCAACAGCCTGACTCCGTTGGTGTTTAAGTGGAGCTCTGGTATTCTAGTGCATTCTTTTACCTCTGCTTCTGTTGCGTTGCAAGCTGTGCTAGAGAAGACGTAGGAAATTCATTTTACCCAATCAGCAATTGTAACAATGGACTACAAGCCTGCAGAGCAAGCCAGTTTGCTGGAAAACAGGAATTCCTGCAGCGCAGCACTTGTCACAGACTATCCAAAGAGGGCAAAGATTCAGGAAGGTGAATAAATTGAACACTGGTTGAATGAGGTCAGGAACACTCTCCCGGAGGAGAATCCTGCCCTAAAATACTACTTTGAAAGTAAAAGCCAATTTAATGTGCAGATTAAAAACCTTCTCATTTGACCAAACTTGTGTGCAATCCTGGATCTTTGCAGATCACAACCGGACACTTCAAAACCCTATGTATTATATTTGTTAAAAAAAAAAAAAAATCATAACTTGTCTTGTTACAGCTGTTACTTTTACCATTTCATTGAGAGTATCTGCATCATAAATGTGTATTTGACTCAAAAAAGTATCATACATGGTATAATAACTCAGGTTGTCAACAGAATTATTCTGTGAGGCTCAGTATCCTCTCCATTGTTCTGCATTAACCATTACTGTCATTGCCAGATAGCCCAATTGTGCATTACAAAATTCTTCATCAATTATAATAATTGACCTAAGTTATAATTCTGTTTTTATCCTAGTAGAATACTTAAAATTCTGACCATCAGACTAGATCTTTGTAGTCTGGTGTTCATGAAATTTTTTTTTCACTAATGCTGCATCTCAGTATTTTGTTCTCTTCTTTTTCCTTGCATACTAAGGGGTATGGTCAAGGTAATACTATGATCCAGTAATGCGCATGATGGTAAGGGTTTGCCTTTAGTTGTTTCAGGAGAAAGCTGCCATTGTCTTCTCTCCCTTTCTCAGTATTTCCAATAATATACATAACATAAACTGTTTGTAAATTGATATCAAACTGTTTGTGACTTCACCTAAATAAATTTTTATATTTAAATGCTATTCTTAATCTTAGCGGGTTTTTTCCTCCGTTGTTCTTGTATTGCCACTTCACTTTTGTAATCACTTTTTTTCATCACCTGACCTTTTACACAATTTCTGGTTTTCCGTTATTAAAGCACAACTGAATTTTAACTAGAAAAACAAATCAGCCTTTGGAATTTTCTTCCAATATTTTGCATAAAGACTTCATAATGTAGCTGTAGTTTTCATAGCTTATTCATCTGCCAGTAGTTGAGACAGTGATAGCACATATAAGGCCTTGAAAATGAAATAGCTTCTGTACTAAAATACCAGTATCTTAATGACTTCCAAACTGAAACTGGTCTAATGAATGCTGAGATTCTTGCATTTGATACAGTAGAATATTGAGCACTTTTACAGATGTTACAAAAGTACTTTTTGTTTTCAAGAAGGGTCTTAAGCACAATCATCAGATCACTCATGCTATTTTTCCCTTGCCCTCTTGTTTTAAGAAATCAGAACTTGGTTACTTTCTAGTCTGTGCTGTGCTTGTTACCGTCATTGCTAAATGAACTACATGGCTGCTGCATTGCTGCAGGCTTCTCCACCTGAGCAAGTGCTGTAATAGTGGCAGGATTTGGGGAGAGGTGTGGGAAGAGGTGGATGTGGAGTGAGGAAGGGTGAGCAGATACTGGTCTCATCCCTCTCCCTGATGAATTGTCATTGAGTGTGAGCCTTAACCCTACTGACTGAGCAGCAAAGCAGCAACAGTTTCATTTTTTGTGTCCTCTTTGGGAGCAGCATAGCCAGCTGGAGTCTAAAACACTTCCTAATGTTCTTTGCTGAGTCCTTCTGCCAAGAATGTTTTGGGTTTGTTACTCTTTCCAGCTTTCAAACAGTCTGGTGCCCTTCCTCGCACTGTCACCTCCCAATCTCCTGGTAGCTGCTGGTGCAGGGTTGGACCACCCTGCCTTCCATGTCTGCTGTAGAGAGTTCCAGAGCTCTACCTTGCTCTCCAGTGTCAATGGCTCCCTTAAAGTTGCTGCCTGCTTTCATAATGAAATTGTGTTTCATGTTATTGGCAGTGATAGTTTTGCAACATGTGGGACCTCCTCCCCTCTTTGCTGTTTTTCTTCCTGATTCTCTTTGAGCCACCGTGTAATTTCACTGTGGTACTTGTGCATCCTTGCTTTAGGGTTTATTGTTGCATGTGTGCTTTGCTTCTCACTGCTGTGCTGTAAGCTTCTGCAGGAAATTTCCTTCTACACTAGTTTCTCATTAAAATGTTGGACTTAAAGGGGTTTCTTCAAATTTCAACAGTTAAGTTACTGCATGGGTTTGTCTCTATTCTTGACACTGAGGATAACCCTTTAAGTAAGTGCTGTGTGAGGATAGAGCACACGTTTGGAGAAAGGCTTGGAATTGAACCATGAATCTGTTACTCTTGAAGTAACTGTGATCTGCAGTGGAAGCCAGTGATACACAGGAGTTATTTTTCTATAGATACTATTTCTCTAAGTCCTGTTTCATAGCATGGGGGGACGTCTTTGGTGTCACTGCTGTTTCTTATGATTTGCTCAAAAAATTTTAAGCATTTTTATAAAGGTGCTGCAGAGCTTTTTGCTAAGACTGATGGAATTTCCAGTTGGGAATATTTGTGAAATGTGTGGGAATTGATTTCTATGGGAGGACTAGCAGCTTATGGAATTCTAGTTAACTAGAATTAAGGAGCATATTTTTGAGGAGTAATTTCGAATAAGTTTTAGAGATTTCTAGTAGGATAACTTTCTTTTTCCACAGATGTGCTTTTATGTGTGCTGGATTGATATGCATTGTTTTTGCAAAGAACAAATCAAAACTAGTGAGTGCGATTCTGACAGCACAAAATGAGTTGCAATGTAGGGATAAAACTAAAATATGTAATTCCTTAAGCAAGCTGATGTGCTTGGGACGTTCAGAGTTGAGCTGTAGCAGAAGTAGAGTCAAATAAATGGGATTTCTGACTTCCACCTGTCTGCAGCAGTTCAGTTTGAGGTATTTGAAGCATCTGAAAAGACAAGGCTGTCACTACTCTTCTGGCCTTATTAGTACAATGATGTGCCTTTAAAGATAAGATGACAGCAGAATGTTTTGCATGTGGGGTAGCCTGTTGAATCTGCAGTTGAGCAAAATTACTTCTGGTCTCTGATGAGATCCTCTCAGTTCCTCAGTGTGACTTCCAGTTTAAGCTTCAAATGTTGCTTTCCTGTCTTCTGCTGTCTCCAGTCATCTTACCAACTTGGTTATCTTCTTTGTAAAAATATGGTGAGCACAGCAAACATGTTCTGAGGGCAGTGTCTGATCAGCCTGTCTGTATGTACGGAGCCTTTCCCCCTGTGTAGGTAGTTCTATGAATTTGTGTGGTCTAGCATGAAGGAAGTCAGTGTGTCTTTAAGTGTGGCCACGTGGAGAGCACACAGGAGGCTCCCCAGCTGCCTGCAAGGCTTGTGTGGTTTTCAGAAGCCAGTGGCACTGGCAGCATGTTTTTCTGTCCACTCCTCTGGTAAAATCAAACCCAAAAGCCCCAGAGACTGTTGTAACCATTGAGGGAAGGGATGTGACCCAGTTCCAACAGTCTTGGTGTTGGTAGAAATGTTGCCTAGTGAAGTTACCAAACTTCTTTTTAGGTCATATGTTTAACAGGGACTGCATAGTGTCTGTGGGAGTGCTTTTGGTAACTCTTCCTACTAAGATTATGTCTCTGAAAACTTGGCTGTAGAAACTGTAAAGATCTTATTTTCCCCTCTTGTTTTCAGACCCTGGTTTGGTTTTTACCCTGTAATGAAATTTAGCATGCCTCAGCCCAACCCAATAAAGGACATGCATTTTGATCCATAAAAACTCCTGAGTCCAGCATTTGTTTTTTTCTTCACCTGGGAATTCTCATCAAAACCACCTGACATTGTTGCAGTCTAGCAGTTTATTGGACAATTGGCTAAAGAGCAGCAGAGATTTATGTAGCAGGAACATGTTTACAATATGTTACTATTTGTAAACTTTAAATAATTCAATAAGTGCTTTTACCTTTTTTGGTGGTTGTTGCTCTTTCTTTACTTTAAAGAATACTTTCTTTTTCATAATGTCTCAGTGCAGCAGTGCTGTATCAGTATTTCCAAGGCAGCAGGGGAATGTTTACATAAAAAAATCCTAAGTGTTTCTTTAAAATTTTTTAAATAAAAACATTTGTGTTCATAAAATCCTTTCCACAGAACTTAGGTAGCCTTTTTTTTTTTTTTTTTAATCAAAACTAAACCGGGTCACATTCAGTTTCAGATTTTTTTTATTTTCTGACCCATGTAATACTAGCATTTTATCTGAACCTACATCAGCAGGTGTATAAGATGCCACTTGCCACTTCAAATGGCAGTTTTAAGGGTCTGAAGTCAGGAGTGGTTGTTTAAAAACAGCTACTTTGCTTACGCTGGCTGCAGTTATTATAAGCACCATCTGCATTGCTGATACTCAGAGTGTCCATGAATGCCCTCTGTTACCCCCAAATATGAGGTTGCATGAAGGTAGTGGGCAGTAAAGTGTGCTGATGTTGGTTGCTGGGGCTGCTTAGTTGATTACCCTGCAAGAAAACATGGTAGCAGAGGACTGTGTGTCCCCTTCAGATGTTCCTGGCATAAACAGGGACAAGGCATGTCCTTGAAGTGTGCAGCATGGGCCAAGACTTCAAACCTACTCTGCCTGCACTTCCCACCTTGCACTTGGGCATTCTGGCAGGTGTCTTCCACCATGCCTCCCTAGTCTCAGCTCCTGGGGGTTTTTCACTTTGTAACGGTGAAATGTCATTGATGGTGTCTGGAATGAAGAAATACCACCAGGGCAGGCAGATGGTTCCCTACTGTGCACATTTCCGTGGGATGATCTATGCAGTGCTAAGGGAAAATACTTTTTTGCCCCAGCTTTTAGCTGTGGAATGACAATTACACAAGTGCTTAACAGAGGTGCTGGGATTACAGATGTTGACAACTCTGGACTGGCGATAATAAGGTCAGTTAGAGGTGGGGAAATCTCTGAGAGTGCCTCTGCTCGGAGCATGCAGGTCTGTGTCTTGGTGTGACTGAGTGGAATTGAAACAACAGGCTCCTTGAAGTGGTATTGGATTGGGAGAAGCATTTGGTTTTCCTTTCCTGTGTCATTTTCCTTGTCCTTTCTTCCTCAGCAACAGTCTCCCAAGCAAGATATGTGACCTTGTTATTGAGTATTGGTGGATAACGGGGGAGATCTCACTACCATTGCATGGGGTTGCTGGGAGAAATGAGTGAGGTTATATCTGTAAGATCATGAAGTTTTTCCAGGAGCAGCACAAAAAATTTGGTGGTATTCAAGGGCAGAAATAGTGACTTTGAGGGTAGCTGGTCTGTTGCTTACTTTCCCATTGAGGAAAAGAAGATTCAGCTTTCTGGCTTAATGTGGTTTTGGGCAGAGTATCTCAATGAGGTTTGTTAGCAGAAAAGTAAATTACATGTGCATCAGTGTTGCTGCAGGTGCTCTGTAGGCCAATATATGAGCAGAAAAAGGAGCTTTGGCCAGCAGGTGAAGCTGGCCAGGCTGTCAGTGATGCTAACCCACCAAGCTTGAGGGCATTTCAATGGAACTGGTTACAGAACTACAGAGCCCAGTGAAGGGCCTTAAAAGATCACTCTTCTTCTTGTGCCTTAGCATGCTTTAAAAAAAACCCAACAGAGCAACAAAAAACCACACAGCCTCAAAGTACTTTCATTGTATGACGGGAACAGAGTTGCAAATGCTTTTTGAGAGGACAGTGGGTGATAGTTGGTATGCACCATTTCCTACCATACATGTTTTATGTTTTAAACATTTTGATTGCATGCAAATGAAATAGAGTAAAATTGAATCTTTCAGTACTATTAAAGAACAATATAATTTACCAGTGTGTTAAGACAAAATGTTTTTTACTTTTGTTAACAAGTATTTAAAAACATATTTGATTTGTTTGGGGTTTTGTCAGTGCTCAAAGCATTGAAAACAAACCCATAGCATGTTATAACACTGTTGCACTGCTGCAAACAGGGCTCACAGGCCTGTGTTGCACAGAGGTATAAATAATCTCAGTTGTTCCCCATCAGATGGGGAGGAATGGATAAGCACATCCTTTACCTACCTCTTGTATGAGGAAGCTGTTAATACGGAGTGCTTCCCCAATGGAGAAGCTGAGAACTAGACCTTGAGTCAGCTGCTTCCCCACTGGTTCATGGCATCAACATGGTGGGCTTGGAGATACACAGTACCTTTTTGCTTCTCTTGATCTCTCCAGCCCACAGTCCCTGAACGAGCAGTTTCTGCAGAGCATGGAAACAAAGAACTCTTCCTTTTTGTTAATTTTTTTTCCGGATGTTCTGCAGCTTCAGTCTTGACAGCTTTTTTTCTGAAGCTCCTGCAAGAAATGCTGGAACTGAGAAACAAGTGAAGATGGCTGAGATGTTTACTGTTGAGTGTACAAAAAGTGCAATGCTACTCAGCTTTCCTGGAAATTGTTTGTTATAGCCTGCTTAATATCTCCCAGTGGTGGAGTACCAGAAAAGGTACTTATTGCTGTAGCTTGTGTTGCCCAGGAGTGTATCACAGCATGGCCTGTATTTTGAATGGTGTGGGCATGGGAAGATTTGGTTGTGGTAGGAGGTGAAAATTACCTGACAGACGTGTCCTGGTAAGATGGTTTACTCTGTGGCTTAACCTGGCAAGCCATAGGATAGTAAGACATGTCTTAATTCTCTTTCAAAATGCAGAAGTGACTTTCTTGAGATGATGTTGCCTTGAGCATGTGTGCCTTTTTGATGGAGTGTTTAAAAACTAATGATGCAAGTGATGGGGCCTGTCAAACAAGAACCGAAAGCTTTGAAATGTTAGCTCTAGATGTTTCATCTGTGAGTTTGCTCTGTTCAAGACTACTGGCAATTAAATTAACTGATGTACTCATATTTCAATGCCTGTGAAGTTGCACCACAAGTTTGCAGTGTCATTATTAATTATTTTATGCACAACAATCAAAGGACCTAATCTTCTGATGTATCATCTTCTCTCCTCCCCCCCACCCCATTCCCCCCATCCCAGTCTGTGAGGGAGATGCCACTGTGAAAAGGAGAGCAATTTCTGGCATCATGGTGATGGCTGGACTGAAGTAGGGAGCTTCAGAGAGTGCCATTTACCTGATGTTCTCCTCCCTGTTGCTGCAGCCTTTGAAAACAGGCAGGACTAGAAACAAGGAGTCAGCAGCACCTGGGTGGGTCAATGAGGAGGAGTGAGCCCTTTGAAATAGGTAAGGGTGGGAAAATTGTTGGTATTTAATGGCTTTCACCTATGGTGTCCCTTCTAAGGATTTGGTGAAGTAGGGAATGCACCCACCCCACACATTAGTACTTACACAGAGAAAAGGGGTGAAGTTTGGGGCTGGCTTTAGACTCCCTGGTTTCCCTCCTTGTCTCTTTGCCGTGCTTGCTGTGGAGGCTTTGGCAGGAGGATGTGGTCAATTCAGCACCCCTGTTCCTTGTGACACCTGGGCTTACGGAGCTCCAAGTGGTGCTGGAACAGTTGGTGCTGCTGGGAGAGGTGAGGGAGCTCTGGCTGAGGGCTGGTGGGAACAGTGCAGAAAATCACATCGTGCTGTGCCAGGGCTGCACAACAACTGCCTGAGCTGATCGTGCTCCAGGAGCTGATGGTGGGAGCAGAAATTAAGTTGATGTCTAGAAAAGAGGAGTTTGGCAAATTTGTATGTAAGTATTGGAAATAGTAACTACAGAGCCACAGGAAGCTGGAGAAAACATAGTCAACAGTAAACTAGGGGAAATATTCTATTTGGAGGCCTCTTTCAAGTAGTAAAGAAGTAGCAAATTCTGTAAGACTTTGTTGTGTGTCACACTAAGGGCAGTTAATACTGGGTCATAAATTATACAGATGCATTGTACAGATCAAATTGTTAGGGTGGCATATGAGTATTTCTTCTCTCTGTTATTTCCTATTGCAGTTTCTACTCCAGTCTTTGTCCTGAAATTACTCTTTTTTTTTTTTTTTTTTTTTTTTTTTTGACTAAGAGTTCCCAGGAGCAGTCAGTGGCAATGCCCTGAGTAGAAACTCTTTAGAACTCTTGTAGATAAACTCATGGTTTACCTTCCATGTGTGCTCCTTTGCTTGTATGTAGGCTGGATTTTACCTCCTGTTGTTCTTTGTAGTTTGCCAGGGCCCCAGGCAATTTCTTAGTGTTTCCTTTAAAGATGATGATTCAGCCCACAAATTTCCAAATATCCCAGTGTTCCTCCTAATTTCTTCTGAATGAAGGTGCTTCCAGCATCTCTAAATACCTCTGCTAAGTAGTGGGTAAGGGAAGCTCAACTTCTGTGTCTTTATTTTGTTCCTGTCATGTCTCTTTGTCCTCTGACACACTGTGCTGTTCTTTACAGTGCAAGCTTTTACTTCTCATGTTTCTAAAACAAAGCTTAGCCACTTGACAGAGCATGCAGCATTATGTCAAGAAAGTATAATTCAACCCGTTTTGTTCAAAGTAAAGCTGCTCCTACTGCAACTATATAAAAATTACTTTAATTTTTCTCAGCAGATGAGCCTCTTACATTCAGCATCACACTCATGTACATTTACTTGCAATTTTCCAATTGAATGTTTTTATTGTTGAAGATGTTATTTTAACAGGTTATGGCATCAGAAAAGTTATTTGTTTCTTTCAGAAAAATGACAATTTGTATAAAACAGAAAAGGTCCTGAAAACCCATCTCAATTATTCTAAGATGTTTTGTTCCTTTTTACTCCATGAAAGGAAAATTGATTGATCTTGGAATTTGCACAGAAATTTCTCTACTGCAAAGCCCTAGAAGCACATTATAATATCTTTTCATGTACTTTTTGCTGCATAAAGGTGTGTGTGCTAACAAAACATGTCTTGGTTTTTACATTAGTGAAGATGGCCTGCAGTGCAAGTGGGATGTTTGAAAATATTTTTAAATCAGAAATTTTATGTAATTTCTCTTTTTTTTTTTTTTTTTTTTTTTTTTTTTTTTTTTTTTTTTTTCCTACTTAGAGGATAACCGAATTATGTGAACCAATTTCTGAGACTATATTTGTAGCACTATCTTTAGTTTCTATTTTGGTGGTCCGGCTTGGAGCCAGACTTTTTTTTGTTAACTTGGAGGTTTTTCTGGCACAATGCAAAAATGGCTCTTTTTTATTATTCTGAACATTTTGCAAAATCTCCTTTCAGGGTAGACTTTTTTAAGTTAACCAACACTCGTGCAGTTATTTTCTACTTCTTAGAAAACCACAGCTGAAAGGAGCAATTAAAAACTTGATTGCTGCTTTAAACTTGGAATTAAATCTGTATTTAACATAAGTAAGCTCTCATTTCAAGATTGTTTGATGCAGCCATTTCCCATGACAATGTTAATCGTGCTTTTGGGTGTGTGCAGACTGTAGGATCTGGTGCTTAGGGATTTAGAAATCATGGGCTCTCATACAAGTGATTCCAGATGGGTGGATTTTTCCTTTGGACACTCCTGGGCCTTCCCAAGACATAACTTCTGCCACCCAGTCCACACTTGCAACACGATGCCTCTTTACAGCATTTGGTGTAGCTGGGCTGTACTGTGCTCAGTAAAGCTGCACTGAATGTCTCTCATCCAGACTCACAAGCAGATTAATACTAGGCATGGCCAATATCAATATAAAAAGAAACACACAAAAAATCCCTGGAGGTGACTCCCTGCATGCTTCTTCCCTTTCACTGCCACTCCAGGAGCAGAGAGATGCTCTTTGCAGAGATAGCTGAGCTGGTCCTGGTGTCAGGTACCTCGGAGTTGTGGCAGCATCCTGTGGATGTAGGTCCTGGCAAGTCCCAGTCCCTGCTCACTGTAAACAGAGTCCCCAGCAAGACAGGAACACAAAGGAGGTGAAATGCTGCTCATCTGTGGCTTTTGGGTGAGGCAGATACCCAGCTCTGTAGTGAGAGGTACAGAGGTAGGATTTACTCACAAAGCAGTCTAAGCATAGGAGAGCACTGGAGTCACACCAGCCTCAGCCATGGCAATGATTAAACCTGCATGTAACTGAGCTGTGAGCTACTGTACAGGATGCCAAGCATTGTGCCTGCCTACCTTTACTCTCCTTCCCCCCAAAATATAAACCTAAGTTTATATAAATGTAAAACACTCATATGCAAATACCAAGTGGGTTTCATTCTCAAGTTTTAAATAAATGTCAATGGTCTAAGAATAAATAAATAAATAAATAAATGGCTGTGTTTGTTTTGTTCAGAAATGTTTGTTGGAGCCATCAGACTTTTCCCAGCTCTCAAGCAGAGAGAGAATCTACTGTTGGGAAGTCAGCTGCCTCAGGTGATGCACTACTCATGGGTGTGTTGCATCTATTAACTGCAACAGCAGTCCTTGTCTGAAATTTGGGGCCATGGGGGGCTCAGGTGCCATCTCACAAATGTATCACAAAGCTTTTCACTAATAATCAAGGCACCTCCAATTGGACCAGCTTAGGCAAGCAGCTTGAGGACAGAAGATCTGATCACGAACATTTGTTAAACAGTGTCTTTTGGTTGTTCTCTTGGTCATTATTCCTATATCCCAGGAGAAGTTCCTACCATCAAAAAAAAATTGTCTTGTTTTAAAACAGGATGAAACTTCACACGCACAGGGTTGGTATCCACAAAGTTTCAATATAAACTTTTATTTCCTGGGCAATTAATACTTCTCACTATCCTCCTGAGGCATTGATAGTCTTTTCGATTTCATTCTCCCAGCAGACTACAGAGCCAATAACAAATGAGTCCTTTGATTTTTAGTAGCTGGCCTGTTTTCATAATGCAGAAATTATTACACAGATTGTTGTTTTGGCTGAAGGAATAAGTTCTAACACATTGCAGATCTTTAGCAGGGAGAATTTGTTCTGGAGACAACCATGTGTCCTGGGAAAGAGATGAGAAAAGATAAACAAAATAAATGAACATTTGGAATGGAAATCATGAGTTAGTAGCTGCCCAAAGTGGAAAGCAGAATTCAAGTGTATTTCTTCTCATGCATGTGCAGTAGTTTGGTATCTTGGATCAAAAGAAAGAACACACAGAATCTGCCCATTCTTTCCAGTAACTGCCTGCATGCTCACATCCAGCTAACATTTGCATTTTCAGTTTAGGCAGGA
This sequence comes from Chaetops frenatus, assembly GCA_013400775.1. Classification (NCBI taxonomy): domain Eukaryota; kingdom Metazoa; phylum Chordata; class Aves; order Passeriformes; family Picathartidae; genus Chaetops; species Chaetops frenatus. The sequence continues at coordinate 650,454 of VZTR01001735.1, forward strand.
ATACTGTAACAAGTCCTAGCCAACCAACAGACAATATATTGCAATGGCTATCTTTTCTGTTCCCATTACATTTAGATACCTATTTGTTTTCAGTTTGAAAATCTAAGTTGTGAGCTCTGCATTTGATTAGCTGTATAGACCCATCCCACAGTGCATCACAAATTGGTAAAATTGTAATATCATAAAAGCTAGATTGAGTTCCAGCACTAGCAATGGATCCGTCCTCCTTTGTGTTGATTACAGGTCAGCTGAGGATTTCACCGGTGTGGGAAGACGTATGGCTGATGTGAATCAGCAAAGCTGGCCCTACACTGCAGTCATCTGGCCCCCTGCCAGCATCAGAGCCCTGCCTGCTTGAAAGCAAGAGGTCACCCTCAGTGCACTGCTGAAATATGCCTGTTGTTGGCAGGAGGGTCCCCGCTGCAGAGCTGTGAGATTCAACGCAGTCCTCAGGATCAGCCTGGCAGCAGCTCATGGGTATGAAGGCACTTTGTCATTCTCTTCAAGATGTGCTGAATGAATCCTTAGCCAAGCAATGGAAATGAGGCACGTTTCCAAGTTGTGCCAGTGAGTTCCAGTGCAGAGCTTGTCAGTAACTCCGTGTGTACTCTCACTCTGCCTTGCTAAAAGATGTGTTTCAGTCTGTCCTGGAGAGGGATGAACTTTTGCAGCTTGCAAAGTACCTGTAACTGCTCTGGCTGAGCCTCAAACTGATTTTTCAGCTTCTTAAACAAACCAAGAGATTAAAAGAAAAAGCACTCTCAGTCTGTTTAAGCTGACTTTTTGTTCTTCTGAAAAAATAAATATTTCCTTTTAAGCAAAGAATTTCTAGAGGAAGTTGTAGGGGGTAAAAAGACATAGATCTATTTCTTAATGATAAGGAAGAGACAATAATTTGAGAAGGCACCTTTCAAGGACACAATTTTCTCCTTGTCAGCACAGACCTACAATACAGATTTAATGATTAAATCTGAACTATTCCTCTTCTAAAGTTTCTTCTGAGCTTTCTCTTTACACACAGTCACTATGCAGTTTGTTTCTTTCCACCTCTGTCATTAATCCCTTCTTTAATTTTTAAAAATTCTTTTTAATGTTAGTGTGACTAAAACCACCACTGTGAATGTTTTTTCCTTGCCTAACAACTGGGACCTTCACCATGCACCCAGTTTTCCATTACTGTCTTCTCCTGTTGTATGCCAGAGCCTCTCTATGTCCCATCTCCCCATACCACCATCCCCTGCTTCTCTTGCTTTGCCCGAGGCTCTGCATGTCCTCCCACCTGATCTTTCTTCACACTCTTGAGTGCCATGAATGTGCCTCTCAGTTGGTCCTCATGCTCACCCACACTGTGTCCCTCCCCAGGCCCCCACCCCAGTCCCCACTGGCTTCCCTGCCACCTGCATTTGCTCTCCCAAATCAGCCCTCAGACTTGGAGATTCTCCTGTTCCTCCTGATGCTTCCATCTCACCCACTGTCATTCCAAAGCAGCGTGGGATCTGGGTGAAAACAGGGCCTTGGTTTTGCAATAAATAAATAAATACATATTTAAGGCTTTTCACGGCTCTAATCAGCAAAGAAAGGCTAAAAATACTCTTGTCCTAATAGAAATCACAGAGGTAAAACGGCACACAGTGGGAGTAAGGAGGACAAATTATGCAAATCACAGAACCACATAATGGGTAAGGTTGGAAGGAACCACAGTGGGTCATCGGCTCCAACCTCCCTGCTCAAGCAGGGTCATGCTGGGGCACATGGCACAGGACTGAGTCCAGACAGTTCTGGAATATCTCCACTGAGGGAGACTCCACAACCTCTCTGGGCAATTGTTCCACTGCTCAGTCAAATGCACAGCAGAACAGTGCTTTATATTCAGGTGGAACTTCCTGTGCATCAGTTTCTGCCCGTTGCCTCTTGCCCTATTGCTTGACACCACTGAGCAGAGCCTGGATCCATCCTCTTGGCACCTCCCTGCAGATACTAACAGACATTGATGAGATCCCCTCTCAGTCATCTCTTGTTCTCAAGCTGAACATGTCCAGCCTCCCAAGCCTTTCTTCTCAAGAGATGCTCCAATTCCTTAATCATCTTTGTTGCTGTCCAGTGGATCCAAGTCCAGAATCTTGTCCATCTTGTACTAAGGAGCCCAGAACTGGACACAGCACTCCAGATCTGCCTCACCAGGGCTGAGTAGAAGAGCAGGATCACTTCCCTCAATTTGTGGACAATGCTCTTCCTAATGCCCCCAGGATCCCATTGACCTTCTTGGCCACAAAGAGACACTGCTGACTCATGGACAGATGGTTGTCCACCAGCACCCCCAGGTCCTTTTCCACAGAGCTGCTTTCCAGCAGATCAGCCCCCAGCCTGATTTACTAGCATAAATTTACTAGCATAAATTTTGCAGCCAATTTTTTGTTAATTGGTACTGCCATCACTCAATAATCTCCTTCTTCAGTGTGTGACATATGCCCATAATACTACCTGAACTGGCTTAATTTTTCCCCTTCCGTTTCCAAGCTTTCAGGTCTATGGCTGCCATGTTCCAGGGAAGCAGAGAATGCAGGAACTCAAAGGAAATGCCATAAATGCCTGCTGACTGTTTTTTCCAACTACTCCCACAACAACCTACTGCTTTTTGGTTTTTGTGGCTTCACAAAGTCACACTGTGAGTCTGCAGCCAGCAGCATGTGTGTGTAAGCAGGTGAGTGATTATCTGGAGAAATGAGGCAATGCAGTTTCACTGCAATGAGAAACCTGCCCAACTCCATGACCTCCTTGATAAGACTGGCCCCATTTGGTGTGGCAGGTGCACACCTTTTGGAAGACAAGGTAGAGAAACGTATCTTGGGAATATTCTACAGGTCTGGAAAGATTTGAGGGACAGCTTTGTGAGCTGTTTTATTTTTTACTCCAGTCACAAGCCTTATCATGGAGATGATTTTGGGAAAGGGTTGTGGTCAAGACAATTAGGAGTGCATTCAGGTTTGCTACTAGGAAAAGAAACCTGCAGCAGCCTGTGGTAACAGAGCACTGTAATTAAGCCAGGTGAAAAATAAAACCACATAGCAACTCTCCCATAATTTGAAGTCTTTGAAATCCAAAACTACATCTAATTTTTGTAGCTTAAGCAGATAGTGCTGTTGGATGCCTTAGCTATCTGTCTTAGGCTGAGGTCACCTTTGAGTCAGGGGTGATCTCATGACCAATATCACACCACATGTTCCTTCCCTGCTCCAGGACTAATGCATGAACAAGTCAATAACTACACTGAATACTACTTTCAAAAAACCCATAAATGCATTAGTTAAAAAAATTAGTTAAGATATTCCGCTGTTAAATATAAAATGTACTGCTCCTTATTTGTGGCAAATTCCCTTCTATAGTGTTTTACTAAATAAGGTTAAGTCAAAATCATTCTTCTGAAAAATGAAGCATTATTTTTAAACCAGTTAAGGTCCCCAGTCTGTTTCAATCTGGAGGGAGCAAGGAAAATGAGATCCAAAGCCACCTGACTTCAGAGAGAGTTTTACTCATTTTTGGATTAGGTTCTCCCATGAAAAGTGACGTAAGTCATGGTAATGGGTACAGAAGCTGTATTACTGGATCACCCAGCAGCACAAATCTGATATCAGATGTGAACACCTCTGCATTATGCTGAATCAGAGTGAAAAATATGTTAGGTATGTTGATTTCTTGCCAGCCACAGGACGACAAACAATACCACAGCCAAAAGAAAGTGTTATAATACTTTATGTAATAGCTTACTTATAGCTTATATAATAAGAATTCAAACAGCCTATGTAAGTCTAGGACAAGATATACCACCCACCTACATTGTTTTGAACCAGTATGAACCAGCAGAGTGAGTTTGTCCAGCCCCTTGTAATTTGTGTCTATTAGATAGGGTATGAAACACCCTAAATAATCATGTCAAACCACAGCCTGAGCACATAATAAAACAAGCTATTTCATACAAAATTTCAATCTTACAAGCACAGTCATGTAGCTGAAGTGTCAGAAAACACACATGTGGTCAAGGGAACCTCTCGTGCTCAAAATTAATCAATTAGCTGAGAAGTTGCACAAAAGGGACATTTATTCATGATTTCCACATTTCAGTTTGGCCATAAACCTGGCAATGTTTAGCTAATACCCCAGAGATCATTCCAGGCTGGGGGATATCTTTCCACCCTCAGCTGGAAATATTAAACAGTAAGTTTTCTGTGTGGTGGGATCCAAACAGGGCTGCTATATCATATTTGCACAATCTCTGTAGCTGGGGTTCTCAACAGGTTCATGCTTCAGAGGCTCAGAAGATCTCAGCAGTACCAGAGGCACGCTTTGCACCTGAAAATATGAAAAGGGCACATCCTAGGAGAGTGTTTCCCTGTTGGTAAAATATGAAGTGCTGTTCATTCCCTTATGTGGCTCTTTAATAGAAGCAGCCAAATGTCAGGAAGAATGCTTGCATGTGCCTCCACAAGAATTTGCAATGCCTTTGCAAATCATTTGCACCAGAAATCATCTATTTGAAAAAATGCTGTTCTTAAACATCATGTGAAGAGACAATCCAAAGTCCTGGAAATATAACAGCATGCTTAAATGACACCAGAAGCAACACAGAACTATGCTGGACTGAGGGTAAATATTCTGGAAGCTATACTTTTGGTTCTGTTCAGCTCTACTAAGAGGACTAATCAGTGTGTTGCAGCCCAAACTCATTTGAGATCACTATTAAAGGAAATACAGGCAGTGATTTAACCACAGCAAGTCTCTCAAAAGATCAGATACTTAATTTTGCCTAAACAGAAAAGGCATCCTGAGGAAGAGAGGAGATTTATTTTCATAATAGGGAGGAAAACATAATCAACTGTCTCCAGAGAGGCTGTAAGCTGTTGGCAGTAAATATTTAACAAATAAAATGTAATCTGGTAATCAGTTTAGTGTAGTGCCTTTAGCCTGAAATGGTCTGTATGAACTCAGAGCAGAACACCATTAACATCTGGCACCCAAGCTATGGCCAGGCGATGCCAAGCTGGAGCGAAGGCATTTTCATACACATTACTGCATCCATGGCAACAGTACACAGAGCTTTCCTGAAATGAGGAAAACTAACTACTGCACGAGGGAAAAAACCTGTGCCACAGAGAAGTCCCAAAAAAGTGAGGAGAAAGCTGTAGTTACCCATCTGCTTCCCTGCACAAGCAGCAGTCACTTGCTGAGAGGGCCAGGTAGTGCCACAGTGCCCACAGTCAGTGACAGCATCCCCAGCAGGGTGAGAGATTGCAGCATCTCAGCTGGCCTCTAAGGAGATGAATGGGCTTCAGTACCTCCCTGGAAGTAAACTGTAACAATTCATAGTGTCTTTTAAATAGGAAAGAGCCTCTATATTCTTTTGTAGCTTGCTCACACTTAGAGTTCACTTCAAGACATCGTTGAATTATGGGAGATGGCCCTAAAACAATCAGATTAAGCATTTTCCTTGCCTCAGACTGTGTTTAGCATTGGAATGACAGGTTACATGACTGTGGAGTAAGGACTGCATGTGTTTACACACCGAAATATAGTCAGAATCTAAGAGTATTTGAGTTCCTTTTTCAGCCTTTAAATAACCATGTCTTTTCACATCTGTTAGTTTTTCTGGAACTCAGTCAGTAAAATGTATTTCAGTTTTCAGTTTTAAGTTCATGTTCTATATGTAGACCATGTGTTTCTTAACATATTATGCTCTGTCTATATGATCCTCTATAAACATAAGTTAGTTTTCTTGTGTTTCCTTTTCAAAAGATATTTAAAACTTTCTCAGAAACTATTTTCTAGTCCTTGGTATTCTCAGATATGTATGAAATATAAATCTATGCCACTTTAAGTAGCCAAGGCTATTCTTAGTATACATGATCCAAAGAAGTTTGGACATTGCATGACTAGTCTGATATAAACAATGGCCTTCAATAAATAAATTAAGCAGAAATATAAAAAACAACAGTGTAATGTAATGTGACTTAGTTTACACAGAAAACTAAGTGCAAGATATCATATTTTGGATGTCAAATACTGTATTAATATTGGAGAAAAATGAGCCACTTACTCCAAGTAGCTTCTCTATAATCCCAACATCTTTCCAATATCAATACTGAAAAACAATCTTTTAGGCTGGTGGAATGATCCACTTCATAGCTTATTCAGCGTTTCTCAGCTCTCCTCCTATGTTATGCACAATCTGAGAAGACCTCAAGACTCATCTCAGTGCCCACTGCCCACCAGGAAGATTTCAGCCAGCACCAGCTCTCCTGGATTTGTCATGAACTCCCAAAAGAGTCCTTGTCCGATGCTTGATGAAGGTGAATCCCACAGCCCTCCCCAGCACCCTTGAGCACTCAGATGCTTCATATCACAAGAGCAGAGCTGGATCAGGCCTGGCTGAGGGCCTCTGCTCCTCTGGGACTTGAAACCACCTTTAATCATTCTTAACTGGCACATGCAAGGAAAGTGAGCATAACACATCTTATACACTTGATAGCTGGCTCAAAGATATCTCAACTATTTCTTTTTTCCTAGTAGGCTGTCAAGAAGATAATCATTAAAGTGTTTCACATTTTTCTCCAGAATTGGGTCCACTGTTTTTGATAAGTTTCATCCTGACCTTGGGCTACTGACTGTATACTGATTGTAATTCCTCTTTCACCCCTTCATAGTATAGTATCCACCAAATACAGCTTTGTTGAAGGGCTAAACTACTTGTGATTGATTTAATTAGGACATTAACTTGTCCTTTAATGTCCTGTCCACCCTACAGCTGGGGCATCACCCTCAAGTCTGTCCTTCTGCCCTCAAGAGCCCAAGAGGGTCCCTGGAGAAACCATGCTGTACATAAACAGGGATAATGTTCACCTCTTGACTTTGGATGTGACAAAGCAGGCAGCTTCAGTGTTGTCACTCTGAAGTAGCTACTAATATTTCAGCATGTGTTAATACTCTTAGCTGAATAGGAACAGAGTTCAGCTTGTGCTTCATTTCCAATAAAACAGGGAATTTCAGACATCGGCTGATCATGTGTTTTGCTGAATTTTCAGCCTCTAGCAAAACAACCAAAGAACACAGGCGAGCCCACCGTGTGAGAAGCCTTCCTTCTTCCTCTTTCCAGGGTGCATTACCTCTGTTTAGTTGTATTTGCAAATGGTAAAATAAATAAATTGCTCTGTGTGTTCTTTAGCTGAACCATTCTTTCCTGGGAAAGGCTGGTTAGTCCAGAGCACACCAAGTAGTACCAGAAGGCAGAAAAGACAGGAAAGAACAAAGATGCATTCAATTAGCACAAAATATATATGCTGAGAAAGGAATTATTTAAGACTTGAAAGAATATAAACCCACATTTTTAATTCTTTATGTAACAGTGACAGCAGCCTGAGTAATCAACAAGAGGAAGTAACTTCTTTAAATTAGCATAAACTACACACTCAATTTTACTAATGAAACACAGTGGGAACATTTATATTACTAGACTTTTAATAATAAATCTCATATCTAAAATTGAGCAAAAGAAAAATATTAAAAACTCCAGTTAACTGGAAAAACAATTTAAATACTAGGTATTAGATAGGTTTGATTAGGGGAAAAAATCACAGAACTATCAGAGGAAAAAAAGCTGTTATTTTCAGTTAATTGAAGATAATTCACTGGAGGTGGGGTAGACCAGGCTATGGCTGTTTCTCTACCTTAGATATCTAAATCCACCTCTCCCCATATCAGAAGAATCGCTGTGGTCACCAGCTGCTGGACTAGGCTAGACTGACAGTTTTAACCCTTGACACTTTTCAGTTTCTGTGAAGAAACATTGCCTGGAACAGGGGCAGGTCCAGGTCCTGCCTCCTGGAGGAAGGACCCAGCCACTGGCCTGCACAGTGAGTCTTCATCATCCAGTCTTTTTTCACAGCAATATTTATACATAGTGAAACAATATTAGGGGAAGCCTGAAGAAAGCTCATTGTGAACAACTTTGTGAATTGAATGTTGGGTGGTATTCTAAGAAATGGGAGAAAATCTCTGGCAATGAGGGTGTGCGGAGAACAAAAGCTTTGTTTTTCCATACCCGTTTTCAGACTGGTTTGTGCAGACTTTCTTATAAATTAATTAGGATGGACGGAGTGGGGAAAAGGAATGGGGAACTTGTACACTTTCTTTCTGAACTGGTTTCCAAGTCATTCAGAGCTTGGAAGTAAAGGAAGGACTGAGAGGATGGGATTTCACACCACAAAGACAATTCACAGAGACCGATTTGGCTTCTCAGATTCTTTCCCACATCATCTGCTGCTCACCACTCCTAGTCCTTGACTCGTAAGGCCACCTCTGACCTCTACCTCATGCCAAGTATCCCTCATTTTATAATTGTAGACAGGGCTATTGTCTGTCCACAATAATTTGTGTCAGCTTGAGAAGAGAAGAAGAAAATATGGGAAGACACATAACTGCTTCCAGAACTACACTCCTTTCTATACTTATTTTCCTAAGAGCCATCAGTCAGATTCTCACTCTGAGGATAGCAAAGGCCATTCATGGTTATTTCCCATGAAACCAGGACTGCCACTCTAAACTAAAGTACTCTTTTGCAAATATGTGTCATGTGGGGAAGAGCAAAGAGGGCTTCAGTGTTTCAGAGAGAATTTTCTTTTTGCACATTCAGAAAAATGACATTCTGTTCCAAGGCAACTGCATGCCAAGTTTACAGCTTAAGTCATTTTGGAGCTATCCAAGCAAGGAAGAAAGGGAAATACATATCCCAAAAATGTCTTAATCATGGAAATTTATGTTCAGGGTCTAAATAACTCAAGAGATGCCTAAAAAACTTCTGTGAATTATGAAAAGAAAAAAATCACTTAAAAGTATAGGAGCCAAATAAAGCATTGAAAATATCGAACTACTGGGCAGATTATAAATACATGAAAATATTCATTTTAAACTTTAAAATTGGTCCTATGTCCACCATTATTTAATGAAAAGAGTAAAAGTAGGTTAAGTTAAGAAACAATGTGGATTTCTCCTTTTCAGCTCATTTAGAAATAATTCAGGAGTGCTCTTGTCATGTTAAATGAAAAACGGTTAAGAATGCTTCAAGGAAATATATCTTCATTATATCAGGCTTGTTATTTGGGTCCTCCAAAGGTTACCTTGGTAACTTCTTACACTGATCTTCCACAAGTATAATCCATGGCCTGTTGTATTAGAAACAGCTAAACCTTTCAAGAATGCTAAATCATATTTCAATATCACTCCATACCTTGACTTCTGAAACTGCTTTGTCTGACTTGTTCAATGTGCAGGTAAAGAAGCAAAGGGAGGAACAGAAGGTGTTGACTGAGTGATCTTACAGAATAAAAGACCACATTTTATCTTGTTATCTCAGGTATTTCTTTTGAAAAACAGAGCTTAGCAAAAGAATGGGCATATGAAAAGAAAGACTTTACTGTACCAGCACATCAGCTGAAACTATGCAGTATGTTTGGCAGCAGGAGGACATGCCTTTCTGTGGGAAAGGTAATTTCATAGATCAAATGGGTAAGGTGTAATTCGCTTAACTGTACTTTACAATAACTTTTCTGCCTCTTTGAATAAATGCACAAAGTCAGTTTTTGATTGGTTGGTTTTTTTTTTTTTTTTATCAACCACCATTTATTTTCATTAATTGCCAGTTTATACTCTAACACCAACATGAGGAAAAATCGTGAACTCGTGCATATTCTCACCCTTCCCTTTCCGAGTCATGCGAAAACCCTTACATCCAAGGGATATTACTGGGAACATGCACTCCAGCTAAGTGAGTGGGAAGTCAGAGGAGCTGAAGGCTACAAGAAGAGACCAGAAGCTGTGGCATGGGCAAGTTTCTTTTGCTGGGAGTCTTTCCTGAGCACTACTAAAAACGTTCAGGGAGGTGCTCTGAAGCTACTTTATTTTTAAATTTTTTTTATTTTAAAGAATGGGAATGAAAAGAAAGCTTAGGTAAAAAAGCAGATGCAAATTTTGTCACTGATCTTCCATGCCAGGTAGAAATAGCAGCCCATTTTGTTATAGAACAAAGTGTCAGTTCGTCTGTCCCCAACCTAAGAAAACAGAAAGTGGATGAGAAAAACCAAATGAAAGAGAGAAAAGTAAAAGGTATTGAAATAGAAAAAGGGGATGGTAAAGAGCAGGACTGCTGGGGTTACAGAGGTTACATTAAAGAGGAAAATGAGCCATGTGTGCATCCCAAGGCCCTGTCCAAAAGTAAAAAATTTCACCTCAGCCTGTACAACTGCCTGAACTTGAGGACTTTTCTGCAGACCACATCAAAGGACTGCCTGCAACTACAAGGGGTTCTAGAGCATCAATATCCAGGGAGTGCCTTTACAGAGAAGAAGAAAGCAAAAAAACACTTCTGTGCTATGGGTCTGCAGAATGGAAAGGGCTGACTTCTAAGGCTGTGTTCCTGAGAGCCTGGGTGATGCAGGCTGACAGCTGGGGGATGCATACTGCTGCACAGCCTGGCCATGCTCCACAAATCCAGAAAGCAGCTGCTTCTGCCCTCAGTCGTGGGACACTGGGGTGCCCTCTGCTCTCTCTGGCACTGGCTGCATCTGATCAGCCACACAGCACCCACCTAACGCTCCTGCAGTGACCCCAGCTGTTCCCTCCCAACCTGAACTGCACATGCCCTCTTACACCTCCTGCCTTGCTCAGTGCTTCTCTGGTCACCACGGCAGACATAAGGCCTGTATTTTTTCTTCCTTTGCAAGCTCCTGGCTTTGGGGCAGCAGCTTGCTGCATTATTTACGATGTCACAGTGCGAAGGCCAGGAATGAGGGAGGTTTGCATTCCAAGAGAGCCATTTCTTTCCCATGAAAAGTATGCACAATCTTAACACCCAGGGTATGTCTTGTACTACAGGCAAATAATTTCCATGATACGTGGTGTGTTTAAAAACTTACTTCTACCTCTTCCCCTACAACTTTTGTTCTCCATAGCAACATAAAATAATGACAGACCCTGAAGGAAACCAGTAAAATTTTGTCTATTTTCCTTGTATTTATTCTATGCACATGGGGATGAGCATTTGTAAAGCCTCAATGCATACCCTTTTAATTACTTGTGATTATGATTATTTCATCCTTCCTCCCCCCCCTCCCCCCCCAGGTACTTCTTCAGCTTCATTGACCTCACTCTACTACTGTGGTCAAGCCTCTCTCAGGATAATTGTGTTCAGTATGTTTTCTCCTAGAAGTCTTGGGCCACTGAAGGGCAAATCTGAAGATAAAACTGGAAATACAACTGAAGGCCTGAAGATTGTACAGCCTGCTGTTTAGACACGTGCAGGCCCAGGCCTTGATGCCAGCACCATCTCACACTGCATGACTGCTTCATAGTCTCTTTAAACCAGAGAGGTGGGAAAGTTTTAGCTTTAGCTCCCTGCTAGCTTGAAGTATTATTGTTATTTCACAAGACAGGAACCAAGGCAAAAATACTGAGGTCAAATGTAATGTGTATTTTGTAATAACTCTACCTGGAGTTATTTAAATCTTGATTAGTTTCTAAGAATATTTGTAACTATATCTTGTTTGTACTTCAGCCCAATCTTCTGCTCAACTTTGCCATAGCTACATTTGCTCAACCTATATTCCAACAAGGCTCCTTACTGCACACAGCCATGCTAGGACAGTTGGCAGTGGAGAGGAAAAACAGCCAGCAGCAGACTTCTTAAGCTTCTTCAAGGAACCCTGGCCTGAGACCTTCTAAAATAAAAGACATCTCTACCAGTCACATGCAGTATAATGTGGGGTGTCTTTTTGCCCAAAGGACTCTAAAGCTAGGACCACATCACTAGGAAAAACAGGGCCTGGAAATGAGCCTAAGCCCTGGACTCCCAATTGCCCATTATGCTTAACTGCAAGCATGTGTCCTGGAAAAGGTTTGGCTCATGTCAGCTTGCACTGTCCTAGGCAGAATCCTGACCAGCAGATGGTGAGAGTGCAGTCCATTCCAGCAGGCAGCATGCACCAGGCAAACACTAGACCAGCCTCCCTTTTTCCCCCTTTCTATGCCCAGCATCATCTTTTTTCACTGCCTTCAGACTCTCCAGGACATAGCACACATGTTCTCAGCTTCATACTACGAAAATGTCACTCCAATAACCCTCTTTTTTTCAGGGAAAGAAAGAGCCAACAAAAAAGCGTACAAACATACTAATGGTTGTATCTGAGGTCCATAGAAAGGAAGCAATTGCTTTGTAAAATGGATCTGGTCAGGTCTTGGCACTCGGCCAAAAAGCCAAGTGCCTTCGCTTGTTTTATTTGGGGTTATAAACATAATCCAGCTGCAAGAATCTGGTTTTACCTTCACAGGGATGGCAGAAGGCACCTGTGACACTAAGGTCACCATCATTTGCACAGTACTCTCATGCACATGGTGGATGGAGCTGTGAAGGGCCAGGCCTGGATTCAATGATCCTTGTGGGTCCCTTCCAACTCAGCATATTCTGTGATTTTGTAATCCTGCTGAAACCCTTGAGGGCACTAGAACCAGGAAAGATTTCTTTTTATCTTGTGCAGAACAAATGTCAGTTTTCATCCTAGAAACAACAATTTCTTGGCTGAAACCTCTCTGCTTGAAACAGACACCCAAATAAGAATATCAGAAAGAATATCCTTCATAGGTAACAATAATCTCACCATCTGTAGGCCTTTTTTATCCCTGAGATGTCTGTAGCTTTACAGTAAATTACGGTAGTTTTTTTCTTCTCTTTGTTTTTATTTTTAAGATCTCAGAATTTAATTATCTTGAAACAGGAAGCTTCCTTCATTTAAGTGATGCCGAGATTTCTTTCTTGAGCTGTTTCATGGGAAGAATCCTTACTTCTTTTTCTCTCTGTTTACCCTGAAAATTCATGAAGCCAATGTAAACAGCAAAATGAGTGTAAACACCAGGGATTAACTTTAGGAGATTTGAAAGCAAAAGCGTTTGCCTTAGTAAAATTAAGCAAATAGTTTAGCATTTCTATATTTCTCTATATATAGTTTAGAAGTCTTGAAGAAGTATGTTCCCCTTATTAAACATTCACCATTTGAGCTTTTGGAGTATTATCTCAAAGAATCAAGGATAGCATTCTGTTGGTGTTAAGCTAATTTTTTATTAACTTCAGGGAGAGGACAACTGGGTTACTGCATTGCTAAATGTGCAGATACTCACTGAAGTTGTATTCTCTACTGCAATACAGCAAGATTTTTATGCAATACAATATTCTCAAATGATTGTTGTCTCTTTGTTTTGAGCTGTGCTCTAACTGCCTCCTCCTCCTGCTTATTGTTAAGGTCTTCTGCTTCCTTTGAGTGTCCTGTAATATTAATGGGGAAATTTCCATGATCCTAATACTAAAACTCCTGGTTATAATTGCTTTTGAAAAACAAGTGGGCAAAAAAGAAGAATGTCACTCTGCAAAAAATTAATATATTATCTTGTCCTGATCAATGCCAGAAGAAATAATTTTGCTTTCTAACAAACAAAACATAGATGAGAACATGCAGGTGATGGCTGTTGAATAAAAGCTTAGGAAGAAAGTTGTACAGTTTTAAGAGATTCCAATGTGGCCAGTGTGATGAGAGCCTCATAAAGCCAAAATACCCTCAGAATGCTTAAAAGTTTCTCCTTGCAGTTTCCAGCCTGAAAAAAAAAAAAAAAA
>VZTR01001735.1:667677-700066 GCA_013400775.1 Chaetops frenatus
CTCCGCCGGCAGCTGCACTTGTTGCGGGAATCGGGCGCTGGCCCGGGGAGCGGGAAGCAGGCGGGGAGGTCGCGGGGCGGGGAGTGCCACGGGACAGGGAGACGAAGCGAGGCGGTGCCGTCGCCGCTGGGCCTCTCCTCCCTCCGTTATCGCTCTCTGCGGGCGGCTCTGGCCGGTCCCCCGGTGGGGCTCAGCTCTCTCCCTGCGCCACGGGAGCCCCGGGGGTGAGGGCTGCTCGTAGCAGCTGTTTGCGAGCCTCTGGGCCTTCCCCGCGACGGGGCCGGCGCTCTCGGGGCCTGCCTGTCGCGGCAGGTAGAGAGCGGAGCCGCCCGGCGGCTCTGAAGTCCCGGACGCCCTTCCCGCCTTCCGTTCGCGGCTGAACACCTGCAAAGTAATTCTGAAGTCTTACTACCACACCTGCAGTTTGGTAGCGTAGCTGGATTTATTTCCCTTCACGCTTTCCCACGCTTACTTCCCACGCTTACTGCCCGCCCTTCTGCGTTTCAGAAGCGTTTTAAGTAGTACCGCTGGTGCAGGGAGAGGATACGGAAATACGATAATAAGCAGTGCGATCGTATGGCGGTGGGCCATAAGTGTTGCAGTAAGAGGCGACTGCCTCAATTAGGGCCTGACCTGAAGAGTGGTTATAGTAATGCAGGGCTTTATGTAAATACAGTGTTGTTTTAGGATATCGGTGGTATACCGTATTATTTTTCAATCCTAAATCATCTATGTCCAACTTGGAAACAGAGAGGGATAAAAAAGGAAGTGTAACTGGACTCTTGATGCAATTAGCACTTTTTGCTGCAGGTTTGCTAGGTGTGCTTGTCTGTGTATCTCAAACACCGTTGATTAGGAATGCCACTGTCCTGTAATAAATTTTTTCCTGTAATAGCTGCCCTTTTGTATGTACACTTATTTTTATGTCCTGACAACCTGGCAGCTTTAGTCGCTATCCCTATAAACCTGTAACCCGAGTACAAAAATGCATAGTACTTTTTCTTCTTTACTTTCAAGTACCCTAAACAGCATTAACTGTCTGTGAATCCATCAGTAGTTCTTAAATTCTAGACTCCCAAATTAAACCATCACTGTAGCCTAAGTACTGATACATGATCTATTGTAAACCACTCAAGTGCAGGCAGCACATCTTTTTCTTCTGAGGTGCAGGCCGTTTCAGACTGGCCATTGCACATTTGTGAAAATGGAAGAAAACAAAAGTTCGGATATTCCCAAAGCCTTCTAATGTTTTGTGTGTGAGAGTCTGTGGTGTTCAAGAGAGCAGCATTTCTCAGGTTTATATATAGAGAACTGTGTTGTTTCCTTCTTAGGGGGCTTGAGGAAGCAATGCAGGGGAGAAAGTGTTAGTAGCCCAAATCTGCATATCCATGCTGTGCTTCTGCACTGTTTGTGGTCTCCCTTTGTCTTGAAAGCATGGGGCATTTGAGGATAGGACAAAGATGGTGAGCAGTCTGCAATGTTAAGAGTACTCAACAAGGAAGCTAGGTTTTCTGATCGTTTAGTATAATCCTTATCTTCTGTTCATGTCAATATTAACTGGCAAATTAACAAGTCAGTTTAATTTTCTTCCTTTCTTTGTGCATAAACTCTCTAAATATCTGAAGGTTTACTTTCTCTCAAGCTTTTTAATATGTACTATTCAATATTTGTTTCAGATTGTTGATATTATTGTTGGAAAAGATGAGAAAGGCAGAAAAATTCCAGAATATCTGATCCATTTTAACGGTTGGAACAGAAGGTAAGAACCTTGGTGTGGTTTCGGTTCTTCCATTTCTTCTATTTTATTCTGTAAAGACAGGCTTTGCACAGAATATCAAAAGATGTTTTCAGGGAACCGCTTTGATAGACATGAGTTTAAACCTTATAGGGGATATCTGTCTGTGGCATATACTTACGACACCTAGCTTTCCATTAATAGAGATTTATGCTTTGTTAAATCTAGCCCTGGATTGTTTGATTATCAAGGCCAGTACATGAGTGCAGTGTTTTGACCATGATTGATAGTATGTGTCAGTGCTACAAACTCTGTAATGGGTTAAGTCAAAGCTTGAGAGATTTTAGACAGCAACGTGAGTTGAAGCCATGTGAACAGAGAAGAGTGCAAACCTTGTGATACAGATGTTGCTTCTGAATGACATTAAATGAGCCCTTTGTAGATTTAAAGTATATTAATTCATTGATAATCATGAGTGGCATATATATTCATAGTCATTTCTTCTTTTCTTTTGACCTGTTCTTAGCTGGGATAGATGGGCAGCTGAAGATCATGTTCTTCGGGACACAGACGAAAACCGCAGATTACAGCGTAAATTGGCACGGAAGGCTGTGGCTCGCATGTAAGAAATCCTTTTGGCCTCAAAATAAATGAGATTCATTTTCAGATTCAGACAATTACATCCAGGTGTCTGCAACTGAGCTTGGCCTCTGAGCTCATGCTATAAGTGCTGGATATTCACATAATACAGTCAGTGCATTCTAGAGAGCTACTCTAAGCCTGTGCATTGTTATTAACACTCTAAAAGAATAACAACTCAATAACTATGTTATTCTTAACTATGGCTGTGAAATGCCTGTGTATTGGATCTGTATCTTCCCAAAGAAATGTATTTGCAAAATACTTCAGGAAAACCTGAAGTATTTTTAAGCCAAAGGCAATAATCTAATATTGGTTGGCCGTGGCTTGAGGATCTGCTTGAGAACATGAATTTGAGGTAATGTACAGACATTAAGGTATCCACTCTAAAGTAAGCATTGTCCAAATGATTTCAACATTAATTAATGAAAATAACTCGAACATAGGTTTCCTGTGCATTTGCACATAATCAAATTAGCTAGGATAAACGAATGGCTATTATCCAAATGTCAATGAACCATTTTATCTTCTGTAGGAGAAGAAAGGGAAGAAAGAAGAGACGTTGCAGGTTGCCTGGTGTTGACTCTGTGTTAAAAAGCCTTCCTGCTGAAGAAAATGATGAGAGTAGCGAAAACTGTGAGCTTGTTTTCATCCTTTGGTAACTGGTGGATTGCCTTTAACTTCTTGACCTGGGGGAGAAATGCATGTTGTCACTTGCTATGAGAGTATCATGGTCCTATCTGAAATACACAAAGGCAGTCATACGAAGAGTGGGTGCTATGTTTCATGCTAAGCATCTGTTAAGCTAGAATATCTGTTTTCTTTTTGTATTCCAGAGGCTTCTCTTTGCATGTCTTCTACTCAGCTGTTCTAATCCGTGATTTCAGAGCTTAATGCTATTTTCTTTAGTGTAGTATTAATAGATGTGAGAAGCCCTCAGTTTTCTTTGTTTGATGTTGGGAAACACAACGTGCCCCTGCTAGTGTTTTTGTATTTTTGAGAGCAATAAGATGATTTTTTACCCCAATCTACCTCACACAAAAGTCTGTTCTTGTCATCTGACTGTCTGATATCACTTTCAAGCCAGATCTTTAATTTCCTGCATTTTCCTTTGTGACTAGAAAGCCAGCAGGAACACTGGCACTTAACTGATGTTCTGGGAACTGTGACTGCACAGACCTTTTGATTGAATGAGTAATATGATAATCTCCTGTGCGGAACTAAAGTCCCTTGAAAATGTGAGTGCTCAGGAATGTAGGGAGCTTTTAAAAGTGAGTGTTTTTCAATTGGAGAGGATGCAGGAATACTTCCTATAAACTCATCTAACGTGTTTAAAACATTTGTAGTGTGCTGTAAATAATACATGTTGAATTCAATTAGAATTATTCATCCTCATTAAATATAACAACCTAGTTGAGGTTTTTTGGTGAGTTAGGTTTTTTTTTCTTTTGCCTCAAACTGGTTGGTCATAACCTCTGCAATGTAATAATAAGTATGTGAAATTTCTTGTGCAGCTATAAGCAGTTCTTCTGATGACAGTGATGAAGGAACAGATGAAGAAATAAAAAGCGAAGAAAGTGACATAGATGAGAGGACAGAAATGGTATGTTTGTGTGTTCCTTAAGTTAATAGGATTTAAAGTTCTGTACTTGAAACTCTGGAAAAATTTAAGTGGGTGAAATATAGGCCACAGCTGGTAATTTAGCTGGAATTAAAAGCATAATTTTCTTATTCCTGGTGTTTACTGTGGCTGAGATTTTGAAAATTATACAATGTCATATTCTTATAGAACTATATGATATAATGCTAAAAATACACATTTGTTTCTTTTCCTCTCATTCTACACAAAAGGGTTGTGTAGAGAAAATGTAGCAGAGGAGATTTTTCTGCTTTTGTGGGTGCTGTAAAAATTTACTTGTCTATACAGGTAGGATAAACCCTAATAGCAGGATGTTTGTCTTGTATTTTACTATGAGACAGGCCAGTCAACCCTGGTGTTAAGTTACAACATAGAGAGAACTGTTCTGAAGAAAAAAACCCACATTTATTTTTCTACAGTAAACAGTTAATCTGAAGATGTGTAGAATTTAACTACTACAATGTGGGTGACCTGAAGCAGCAACACCTAACAAATTTCTGGGATTTTTTTAGTTAAATACTTAAGAGAATGCTAAATTTTAAAAAAAAGTTTAAAAAAAGGAATTTGCTGATGCTTTCAAGAGCAATATGGTTAAATAGCTTACATTAAGGCTATTATTCGCTTGTATCTTTACTAATGAAGTTCTTTTTTCACAATCAAGATACTGTTTTCTTTCACTGATCTGTTGTAGAAAGAAGAACAAGACACTCATACTAAAAGGGACATGGAAGAAAGAGCAATAAGCATAGAAATTCCTGAAGTCTTGAAAAAGAAGCTTGAGGAAGACTGCTACTATATTAATAGAAGAAAAAGGGTATGAAATAAAAGTTGGGACTCCAACATGCATGGGGGTGTAAGGAGGATGTCAAAAGTAGTGTTTGTTTATACAATTCCTGGGAGTTTTTAGCTTCACCTTTTTAGCTTCAGATTGAGGTCAGACAGGAGAAAGAAGAATACAAAGAGTGTAGGGAGTAGACTTCTATATAGCTAAAACAGTGGCTTGACATATTTAACACTGTACTGTTTTGGTACCTGATTGTGCTGTTGAAAGCAGATTGCTTTTGAAAGCTGAAAATGCAGCAGACTTGTTAATCTGACTATATTTCTTGTTTCTCTTGATGCTGATAAAAAAATGCTGTTTAAGGGTTGAAATGATAACAATCCTGAATTTGCTTTATGCATGAGACATTTACTAAATTAGTTGATACATTACAAGCTCCTATTCTAACTTGGTATACTTACTGTTTTTATAAGACATTAATTTGTTGTTTCTTTTTCAGCTAGTGAAGCTTCCTTGCCAGACAAATATAATAACCATCTTGGAGTCATATGTAAAACACTTTGCAATTAATGCTGCTTTTTCAGCCAATGAAAGGTCTCGGCATCATCAGATGACTCCACATGCTAACATGAATCTTCATTATGTGCCACCAGAGAAGAAGTAAGTAATCTTTAGTCCACTGCTATTGTCACAAGAAGAATGACCTTGCATTATCTGTTCTGTTTTATGGCTGTTCACTTCTGTGAGCTTATAACTATGGTGTGTATCGGTTTACAGGGCTTAAAGTATTTGACAGATAGTTATAGTAGAGAAACACTGACAATCTGTTTATCAGTGAGAGAGTCCCTATACTTTGAAAAGTCATTATGCTAAAGTATCAATATCCTGTTTTATCATGTAAGTTCTTGTAAACACTGTGATCCATTTGGAAGAATGTGTTTCTGTTGTCAATGTGAAGAATTTCATATCTGATATAGGAATACCTTGCTTAGTCAAACTTGAACAGGTTCAAGTTTTAAAAAGGATAAAACTTTAATACAAACACTTATAAAGAATTCCAAGTGCAAGTTGTTTGTTTGTTTTAAATGGATATATGATCTTAAATCCTAGAGTCAGTATGTAGGGAAACTGCTAAAACCAATCCTTGGTTGAAATTGATGGTGTCAGTTTCTGTCTTCACAGTTGAGGCTGTTATGTTCTTCTACCATGCTAGAAATACATTAACCATGCATGTTTGCAGTGTGGTGGTTTTTGATTATTTCGGGATTTTTTTCTCGTATGTTAAAGATTTTTGATATTAGATGAGACTGCTTCTTTATCTAAGTACAATGGGGTGAAATCTTGTTACTTTATCAAAGAGAAATTCTGACTTATGTTAGTGTTCTATTTCAGTGGTGTGTAATTATGCTATTCGTTGCAATATTTTAGCCCATGTGAGTATCTTGGTTTATGTTGTCATTCATTCTTTGACAGATTGACACCTTTCCTTTTTTGTAATATAGTCCCCCAAACAAAAAGTTGATGAAATATCAGAAATGTGAACTGAAGGTTTTACACACATTATGATTTTTACAGGTTTATATTTAAGTAACTTCCTCACTAAAAACAATGCTTCAGGAAAAAAAAATGGGTATAGTTTCAGTGATCCATTACGTAGGTGAGATTCAGTTGACATCTTTATTTTATTTCCCTTACTGCTCTAACAGTGAAGGTTATTGACCTTCTTGGATTCTGTAGAATTTCTGCACATGCTGGTCCCCTGACCCAATTCATATGTAGTGGTTTTAGTAGGTGGTATGAAATATAGGAGGTTTGGAATTTCTAATATGGATCATTTTGGCAGAATCAAGGTCTGTTACCATACGCATACATGCACGTGAAACACGCGAGGGGAACACCTGTACAAAGGTGAGAGGTGCAGGTGGGCTGCACTCTGTGGTCTTGGTTCTGCTTGTAGTAGCTCATTTACTCACTAACTAATGTTGTAAGCCTTTTACACAGACCTAACACTGGAATTCCTGGTAGCCTCCAAAAGTAGTGCTCTGATTATCAGAGAAGACCAGTGGAAACTGCTTTCCAGTGCAAATATATTTGGTTTTGTTGGTTCACTGGATATCTCTTGAGCACAGCCTTAACTGCACCTTAGCAGCTATAGGTCAAATTCTGCTTATGCCTTTTAGACGGAGGTTCAGTCTGTTGAGTATTTACTTGTACTGGCAGGTGCCTCTTTTTTCAGTGTAGTGAACTTGGAAAACCAGAATAAAGTTTACATAAAAGACATCTGACTAACTTTGTTTACTCTACGGTACATTTTATTAGTTTAATGAATAGTGATACAACACAAGAGTTGGGTGATTTTTTGTTTGAGGTTATGAAGCAGACTTTTAAAAAAATTTGTATTTTTGAAGTTAACAAGAGCAATCACCATCTTTTTAAGTGTGTTTTTAATTGCTTATCATTACTTAGTGATTGAATCAGCATATTGTAGTTATGATGTTAATGGATTGTATTAAAGGACAATTTTGTACAACTGTGCTGAAACATTTTTCCCTGCAACTTTGAAATTCATAACTTTTTTTTCCCCTCTAGCGTCGAGCTATGTAAAGAGATGGTGGATGGGCTGAGAATAACCTTTGACTTCACACTTCCCTTAATTTTGCTCTATCCTTATGAACAAGCTCAGTTTAAGAAGGTGACTTCATCAAAATTCTTTCTTCCTATCAAAGAAAACTCAACAAATACTAGCAGGTAGGTTAGATATAAGAAGTTTAATACTATTTATCTCAAAAGGTAGGAAAACGTGGTATTCATGGATTTTAAGTTTAATTTGAAGATAAGTATACTTTTGAAAAATAGAAAAACTTCTATTTCATAGAAGGCCTCATCACTTTAATAGTTATTGGGAGGAGATTGTCTTATCTGAAAAAGTGTTCAACAATATCTGTGAAACTAGAAGAATTCCTTTTGTGGGTAGAGCCCTGATCTCTTCAATTCTGTAAAGCTGCCTTAATTTCCTAGAAATCAGGAGGAGCTTTCCCCAAGCCCTCCTCTGCTGAATCCACCCACGCCTCAGTCGACTGACAGCCAGCCCACCACAGGGGAGCCAGCCACGCTGAAAAGGCGAAAAGCTGAACCCGAAATGCTGCAGTCGCTGAGGCGTTCGACGCGCCACAGCTCCAACTGTGAC
Organism: Chaetops frenatus; assembly: GCA_013400775.1. Classification (NCBI taxonomy): domain Eukaryota; kingdom Metazoa; phylum Chordata; class Aves; order Passeriformes; family Picathartidae; genus Chaetops; species Chaetops frenatus. The sequence goes on from VZTR01001735.1 coordinate 675,659, forward strand.
AGGCTGTCGGAGAGCAGCGCGTCCCCACAGCCTAAACGGCGGCACCTCGAGACCCCAGCTTCTATGCCAAAGCTCTTCTTGCACCTGGAAAAAAGTAGGTTTTTCTCTTTACCTTGTTGGTCTAGACAAAGTATAAAGTTCAGTTCTTTTTTCAGTGGTGCACAGACTGTGAACTGAATGGTAGAAGTGGGAAGTCATTACTTCTTGTATCAATTCTTTAACTCTGAGGTCTTATCACCAAAGAGAGAAGTATAAAGTAATATTCTCAGTACATTTGTATATCTTTCCACAGAATTCACTGAGCTGCTTTTCTGAGAGTCTATTTTAGAATAACCTTTATTGAATTTCAGTGTTTAAGACTTCAGACATTTTAGTTGCAGGCCTCAGATGCATTTAATGGCTTATAGTTCCAAATAGTAGATTACAAGTAGTAAAATTTGTCTGATTTCTTTTGTTTTGTTTTTCCTTTCATTTTAAAGAAACCCCTGTCCATAGCGGGTCATCTTCTCCTATAACTTTGACTCCTAGCAAAGAAGGGAGCACGGTGTTTACTGGCTTTGAAGGTAGAAGAAACAATGAATTGAACGAGGTAACAGATTTTGATGTTGCTGTCCTAGATTCAATGGATTAAATAGATTCAATAGATTAAAACTTTTGTGGACCTCAGAGTAGGGCTATGTAAGAAAAGATTTTGTTGGTATTACTTATTTCATCTTTGAATTTGAAGTTCTGTACAGACTAAATTATTCTTGATGTTATGAAGTCTTTATAACCAGCATTTTCATGCTTTATGTGTAGGTTTTGTCCTGGAAATTGATGCCAGAGAATTATCCACCAAGTGATCAACCACCACCTCCCTCATATATCTATGGATCTCAACATTTGCTGAGGATGTTTGGTAAACTGATGCAAAATTCTCTGCTCAATCAAAGTTGCTTTATTTTTTTTTCCAGTGCTGATATCTGTGTGATTTTTCTATTTGCTGTACTGCATTTATTTTTTTTCTTACATGAATGTACATTTTCATTTGTTTGGAACTTTTAGGCTATTCATAGATTTTGTTGTCTTTTACTGGCTCTCTAAGCCTTCATTTTAGAAAGGCAAAGCAGCATTACTTCCAGTACACTATCAAACATCATTAAGCCCAGCAGCATGCACTTTCTCAGCATGTTTCTGTTTAGTAAGGCTTTGAAAGATCAAAAGTAGCCTTCAAGGAAAAGTGGGGTCTGTGGGGAGAAGAAATTTTTATATTCTTTTCTGTATAGTGGATATAAAAGTAGTTTGAAGTTGCATTTACAAGAACAGTTATAAACATTATTTCTTTTATTCACAGTAAAACTACCAGAAATACTGGGGAAGATGAGCTTTCCTGACAAAAACCTAAAGGCTTTAGTAAAGCACTTTGAGATGTTTCTGAGGTAATGTGACAAAATGTACCACAGTAGTGTTTCTATTGTTACATAGATCTAAACGTCCTGGAATGACAAAGGGGTTTTAAAATAAGATGTTCATTTTCTGTAACTACAAGATTATGATAAAATTAATATACCATTTTAACAATAAAAATTTGAGGAAAGATGAATATAAGATTTTTTATTCTTTAATTCCAATCGAAGGGAACATGAATTTTCTACTTCGGATTTTGATAAACACATTGATGAAGAACTGAAGTGTGAAAGTTTGTTCATACATATGGAATGACAAGTCTGATTTGGTTAAGTAGCATGTTATATGAAGAAATGCAAAGTCTGCATTGGTATTTTGTTAGAGCATGATCTTGAGAGTTTTGATGTTGTATCAGTATTAGCAGGGGAAGAAACTTGTGTTTTAAAATGGGTTTTTAATTATGGTGGTTTCTTAAAAGAAATGTCTGTCTTAACCAACCTTTGAACAGAAGGGTTTCTCTGTGATGAAGTGCAGTGCTTTGTAGAGATCCACAGCTCTCTTTGACTACACTAGCTCCACCACTGGATTCAGTAAGGTCATACCTGCACCATGATCAGATTGGTTTACCAGGTACTGGAATTAGTATTGCTGCAGGACATTGAGGATCTGGTTAGTTGTCTAGTGTTGACACTGTGTTGTGCAGCATCAATACACTGGAAACTAAAATTGCCAAGGAAAACTTTCAGGAGAAGGTGTTGTAGATGGTAACTGAAGAGCTATAGAAATTGTAACTTAAATTTGGTCAGTGACTTAAGCTGGCACTTACAGAAAGGTAACGTAGTATTACACCAGCATAAATAAAAGTTGCATTAGAGGCCAGGGAGGTGAAAGCTTTAAAATGCTTTTACTTTAATTGCTTATTGAAAATAGAAGATGTTTCTAGTGTAAAGGTTTATACAATACACAGGTTTTCTCTGGAAGCAGTTAGTTGTCAAGTTTTACTGATTTTGTTTTGCATCTCTTTTGTCAGATCCTTGTTGGCATTCAAAATACCTTTAAATTATACGGGGCAGAGTTAGAGCTCATTGTTGGAAACCTGGTTTTGCTTGAAGTTTCTTAGGGAGCTTAACTCACTGTGGATCAGATCAGTTTTTACCAGACCTTTGTCTGTTGAGATTTTTCTGTGTTGATCAGTGCAGATCTCTGTTCTTTAATGTCTTTAATACAGTGTTTTCATATCCGTTCTATGGATAAGCTTTGGTGGAGTAGAATCGAGGAAAGGAGAAACATATCCCGTGTGCCCCATACCATAAAGGTTGCTTATTGGGAAAGGGTTGCTTAAGGGAACTGAAATTTCTAATAATAGTATCTCTGTGTGGTTTACTTTTCCATCTGAGCATCTGATTGAAATGTGTAGTTACCTATAAACAAAAATAAAAACAAATCACAAATACCTTGTTTATAGGTAACTACACATCAGCATTTTTAGGGGAGGTAGAACTGTGCTTTTGAAGCAAATCTTTCAGTAGTTCCCCCTTTCCATGCTTTGTGTCGTGGTGGAGAGTCCTCTGAGTACACAACTTGCATTCCTTTTAGGAAACACTTAACCAAAATTGTGCTTCAGTCCTTGAGGCCAGGCTACAACTAAAACAAAATGAGCCCCTAAAGGAGAGTGTAATGTAGCTATCACGTATCTGTTAAAACGAAATATTTGAAGGCTGTGTTTTTTCAAGCACTTTTCTTTATGACAGTGTCAAGACAGCTTCAAAGTTACAGTTACTACTGTAGGAAGCATTTGGTCTTAGGTAGCTTTGTCATAATTTTTTTCTTTAGTCCAGTTTCCTTATCAACTATGCTACTGGGCATTCACATAGGTAACAGAACGCAGTGCAAATTACTAGATATTTTTTTCTTAACATGTAGTCACATGGTGCTTTGAAAAATTTTTCATTTGGGTATTTATTTCTTTGTGTTGCATGTCACCGAAAGTGGTCAAACAATTACATTTTCTAGACACTTGTTCATGCCGGATTTTTATCACAGAAATAGTTCTGCATTACCTGTTTCTAATCACAAGAAAACTTGAGTCTGAGGTGGCATCTTGTACTGATGCCTGGAAAATAGAATAAATGTTCCCAACATTTAGAGTGAATATAAAAGCAAACCTTTACTTGAAAGCTTTCAGGTACACAATATGGCAAAAATCACACGTGGTATAGTAATTCTACAATTTTTATAAAGTTAGTCGATTAGTATACTTACCATATACTGTCCAATTAAAAGGTTAGTTAGTTGGTTAGGTAATAATCCCTAATTATTCAGTGGTCCTGCCTCTCTGAAAACAGTCCAGACATTTCTTTTGCCCCACTTCTTTTATGTCTGGTCCAGATTCTCAGTGGAAAACAGAATGTCTGTGTACTTGGTTCTCTTTTTGGAATAAGACTAAACAATATTTAGGAATGTGTTTATAAGGTTAGCTTATTGTTTATAAATGTAGGGAAGAAAGATAGGAAAAATACTAGAAACTACAGCCATGTTTTAGCAATCTACAAAGCTACAAATACTTGAAAAATACAAAAAGCTAAAAATCTTAGGTATCAGTACCAGTTCTTAAATTTTCGGATTCTGTCTTTTCCTTTTTGGGAATGAAAGGATTAAATGGATGTTTATTATAAATATTTTATATCAGTTCTCTTCTGTCTTAACTTTTGAACAGTAACAACCCTACAAGGTCTGTATGCATTAGGTAATAGCAGCCAGTTTACTTAGGACTGCTTAATTATTTTTTTTTTAGTGAACTGCTCTTGAGTGAGAAGCAGAAGTACTCTCCTTTTGTTTATTTCTCCATTAGCAGACAAAGGACTGATGTGTCTGCTTGCATTAATAAAACTACTCCTGAATCTTCTTTGAAGTCTAGGTAGAGTAGTCCAAGCATAAGTAATTTATGTATTCTTAAATAACTTTCATACAGTACACAACTGATTTAGTTCTTGCACAGATACTGATTTAATTCTCAATTATGATTTTGTGGCTAAAATTTACTGTTTACCATTTGTACTATTAATCCCCCATGGGCTGAGAAACTGAGACTTTATCTGGAAGCTTGTTATCTTGAGTTTACCTGGGACATGACAGATGCATTAAATAAGCTTTGAGATGCTACATGGATAATATTTTCCAGTCATTCCCTCAGACTGCTGCTAGACAAGATTTTTCTCAATTTCCCAGACAACATATATTTTTAAGGAATGTATGAAATGCATCTTCTTGACTTTCTTGTTAAGTGGAAACTCTACCTTGTGTGCTTAGTCCAGCTTTGAACAAGTGTGCAAAATGAAAATTTCTTCATGGAGAACATGAAAGTTGATTTCTCAATAATAGAATTTGCAGAAGAAAATAAGTTTCTCAAATTAAGTACAAAACTCTGAATCTTAAATTATTTAGTTCTGAAATAATTCATAGTACTTGCAGTCTAAAATAAATTCACCAGTTGGTTTCACTGAATTCGTCTTAGTTTGCATTTAGTCTTCAGGACCAAGCAGTGGAAGCTGATGCTTTAACTGGTGCTTACTAACTGGTAATGGGACTAGTGAAAGACCCCTGATTAAACCTTCTTGCCTGTTAATAGCTTTTGAGTAAGAGGAAGTATTATATTAAAACTAATTACATCATTTCAGACACTTTTTAACTAAAATGCTGCATATTTTACAATTTCCTGGCATTGTAAGGTGCCTAACATGCCTCCAAAAGTTGCCTCCGTGATGAGAAATGACTGGCAAGAAAGGTGCTTGTTTCTGTTTTGCTGTTTCCATTAATTTGCACACAGCCTTGGCTTGGAAAACTTTTGAAATCAGAGGCCTCCTCTTGGGTCTGTTTAACCAATAGGAGCTAGTTAAAAGTTAGGAGAATACAGCATGTCTGTTTTCACAAGAGCAAGACCCATCAACACTGAGGTAATTTCAGAGAATGTAATTTGCATTTTAGGTAAAAAGGCAAAGTGAAGTTGTACAGAAAGGCATAGATAGATATTTTGACTTTCATGAAATGCAAAAGAATGAGTAAGTGATGAAATATTTCTAAAATATTGCTTCTGAAATTTCTAATAAGTTGTTTTTTTTTTTTCAGATGAGGCCAGTATATTATTTTAGGTTATGGAGAACTAATGGTTGAATATTTTAGTTTTGTTAAAAAGCCTCACGTATTTATTTCCTTTAAGCTTAGGTCTGTTTTTTTCCCTTGATGCTCTAAAATCTGCTTGTATATTTTGTGCCAGTCTGCTCCATGGGTAGAAAAATATTTTGATACTGTTCAGTTTTTCTGATAAGGAAGACAAATCAGAATATGACCAAATTAGAGGACTGTGATAATAAAATGTGTATATACAAAGATGACAAGTTGTTTCAAGTAACCTTTAAAAATAGATCTCTGGTTCTGACCACATTTTGAGTGTAGTAATTTTATTATATATAACTGCAGTGGTAAATTATCACCACTAGTCTGTGCTAACGTACAATTATGAGAGGTTATTTGTGTCTGAGAATGAAAAAAAAATAGGCATTGCACATGGTGAAAGGATTAGAAGACATCTCTAGTTAGACATAGTTGCTTTGTGGTGTGGTTCCTGCTCATTGTGAGTCGTTGTGACTTCAGTTGCCAAAGGTCAGGTAATTAAAAATGACATTCTGAAAGATGAAAAATAATGCAATTGTGCTAGTGTTTCTTATATTGTGTTATTAACTGATTAATATTGTAGAATTGCACTTGGTTTTTTCTCTCAATTTTTTGGATTAACTAGTTATGTGAGTATGACACAGGAAAACTATGGAATTGGAATGTGAGAAAATCAAGTTTCAGAGAATAAATGGAGATCTGGATTTAGAGTGCACAAATACATAAAGCAGCGGTTTTTTGTTTTGAAACACGTTGAACTGAAGGAATTCTGTTTGCACAGTGCCATATTTTAGGGCATTACTACCATTTTTTTGGGCTTTGCTGTATTCATTGAATAGGTAGAAAAGTAATTGCCATTTTGGGCCCTCTCAAACTTTTGGCACCTTTAGGTAGAATGCTGCTTAGTGAGTTGTAGTACCTGCAGCACCTGGGTGCAAAAGGAGGACACAGTTTCACTACAATTAAGAGAACAGCTGAGGTCCCCAAAAAAGAGCCCGTTTATTATGGATACACGATTTTATAAGGTTTGCAAAGTGTGAGAAGATGGGAAGATGAAATCCCACCTCTCAACCAGACTAGTGAAGTGCCCAGTCCATCAGATCCCCTTCTCCAAGAAGGAATGTAAACAAAACTATTGTTTTTAGTACAGTGTGTGAGAAAATCTGACTCGAGAATATAAACTTTTCAGAAGGCTTTCAAAAACAGGGCGACAGTGAGTAGCTGGTATTGTGCAGGTTCTCGCTTTCAGTGGGCTTTGCTGGCTGCTTGGTCTGCAGAATGTGCTCATTGCTACTTGTTGGCCTTGACTAACGTTTTGTTGTATTGCCAAAATCTGTTCCTGAAACTCACCATCAGTCACCATGTGGATTGCTTCTCTTCCTTCTGCTTTCCAAATCATCAGGTGCCTGGGAATTTGAATGAGCATATTGCTAGTCAACAGCTGAGGTTTGAATCATATATCTAAACTGAGAGATTGTCCCAAATGCTTTTCATGTGTTACAGTAGCTTTTTTAGAAGGCAGCTCTAGGGACCTGTGCTGGGCTGGCCACAAGTGGGTCTTCATCCTCAAGGCAAACCATTGAGCTCTTATAGGACTGTTTTCCCAAAAGGTCTTTGGGAAAATTTAATTCTCACTCACTCAGTCTGATTCTTGGAAATGTTATGATGGTAGCTTGGCATCTCCAGTGTTCTCTACACTTTCTCTTAAAAGGCTGAGGAAAATGACCTCAATTTCTATGTATCAATGAATAACAAGAGTCCAGTCAACAGAACAGGCCAGTTTTCTGCTTCAGCATGGTTCTTGAGACATTGGGTATTAGAATAAAAATCTGAAACTTCAATTCACTTCTGCTGTTGACTGCAGCGGGGTTATTGTGGGCTTTGTCATCTTTTGCCCTGAACATCTTTCCAGATGGAGACAGGCCTATAAACTGGGGAGGGGTGAGAGTCAGGTGGTGGCCTGTTTTTGTGAAACTAAAGCCTTTTAGCTTTCAAATCCTGTGTTTGAGTAGTAGTGTCAGAGATTAATAACTTCTTAATCTGTAAATGACATTTCTTTTGATGAGATGACTCATAGAGTTAGGACCCATAATGGTCTTCTAGCAAATTTAGATAGATCATTACAGTTGCCTTTCAAACAGCATCTAGGTCAGGCCACTGATCTCAGGGAAGCATCTGCTTACCTTTTCAAACTGTAGCAGAAGTGTGCTAAGGTCACCTTCCTGGAAACCTTTCCTTTGGACTCTGTCTTGTTATACCTTAACAGCTGAGGATAGCTTTCTAAAAACTAAGGTTTTCCTTTCTTTGTCATTTTCACACTTTCTGGACTGTCCCTGAGTTTATTAATGTGATGATAGCTGACATTTAAAAGAATTTTTATTCTTCATTCAGAGACTTCTGGTAATAAGTTGTGTTGGAGGTGTCAATACAAGGCCTACCAGAGGATGCTCTTAAAACTCATACTAATTCAGTGACTCTTGTTGAGGTATGTTCATGACGTGTGTCAAATGGCCTTCTAATGTGGATAGTGATATTTAGTTCTTCATTTTGGTAGATCTGCCTGTATAAGTCAGTCAGATGGTAGTATATTTGTGAGGCTATTACTTGCTTAAAAACACCAACACTTGAAGATCAGAACGTAGCTTGAAGAATTTCTAAATTGCCCACATCTTTTTCCCTTTTCTCCATCCCCTCCAGACCTTTCAGAAATGTTGCCCTTGTAGGAACCTGCGGTAGGGAGGAAAATAGCTGCATTGTACCATGTTACCTCTGTGCTCTAAGCATGAGTGTAAAGTGTGAGTTTGTTTTTGAGGACGTTCGTGATGAAAATTGTCTGCAGTCTCACATCAGTGTGGACTCTGCATCCCAGAACTTGCTGACTCATCAGCAGTCTCACTGTGTAGATGAATGCATATGAACTCCATAAAAAGTGTAAAAATAAAAAAGGCAGTAATGCAACAGGTGATTGTATTGATCAGATTAGTGTGTTAAAAATTATGAAACAATTTCTGAATAGTTAAATAGCAATGTGCTTTCTGATCTATTGCTGAACATTGGCTCTGTCTGCTAAGTACAGCTCCCTCTGTCTTAAAATCTTGGCTCATGACTTGCAGGTAACAGTGTAATTGATCTTAGTGCTGTTTTAGCTTGTCCAAGAGCAAAGCAGTAGTGCAATATCCAGTCGGCATAAGTCTTAAGAGACTCCTAATATTTCTGTGCCAGTGTTCTGCCCTGTGATGTCTTTCGAATAGAAAGCAGCTTCAGAAGGACCCCTGCTCTTTGCATACAGATATAGAAGGGATTGGGACAGAAGCTGACTGGATTCCTTCAGTAGTTTTCTCCTACTTCTCTGCAGCAAATAATGTGTGTTTGCTAGCTCTGGGCTATTTTTCTTTTCACAACTGTTACATGAAGAACCCCTAGGGAGATGTATGTTTGACTGTGTGCATTCTGCCTTTTTTTGACCTGTAGCTGTGGCACAGCATCTGAGCTAAAATTTCTCATCTGTACCAGCTCTCTCTTTAGCATGCACCAAACTGGCATGTATGACTGATTATTTAAGCAAAAGTCAGGAAATTTGTTAGAGTAAGTGAGCCCGAGTTTTTAACTTGCTGTTAAAATTCTTGGAACAGTCAGCTACTCAAATGCCGTCTGAAGGTTCTTTTAAAACGTGCTCCCTTGTATGATCTAGCTCTTAGTACTCTGTTTTATGGACTGTTATCCAAAGACACTAAGATTTTCATCAAACCCTGTAGTTTTCTAATGTCTTGTAGTCGTTAATATGTGTTAATGAAGAATTATTAATTAAATACCACTTGTGGCTCATCTTAACCTTGTACAATCTAAGTACGTTCAAAGTTAGGCTCAAGTCTGTTAATTTTTAGTCTTTTCCAAACTACTCCACATCCTAGAAAGTGATTTGTAGCTAACTAAAGTCAGAGGTCATAGCAGTTGATGACTTGGGTATTTTATTAGCTTCTAAATTGCTATAATTTCAGTATTCTTTTTTAGTGGTTTGAAACATTTTACCTCCATATAGAGGAACCATTTAGGTCCCTCTGTATACTGTTAATTATAGAGGTGCTGTGATATAAGGAGATATGGAAAAAGTTGACGATGTGCCTTCTAAATTAATGATGCCGCCGTGAAGGATTGATTTCTTCTAAAAAGTTTCTATTTCTCACTGCTTTTTCTAGAATTAGTAGGATGTAACTAGTTATTCCTCCAGTTTAGCGCTTGTTTGATACCTATGTTCAAGGGCAAGGATTGGGGGGGTGTGAGAAAGAAAAATCAACCCTTTTTCATTTATCCGTAATTTTGTATTCTCACAATTTTCTATGAGCTCTGAGCAATTAATATATCCCGTATTAAATTTAAAGTGCTCTATTTAGAGGATTTTGCCAGTATTCTTTGATGCTTTGGCTCTCTTTAGATGAAAGGACATGCCTAGTTCAGGCAGTGCAGCACTGATTGAGGTTGGAGAAGAACTGTAGTTCCTATGGCATTCCCCTGAATTTTTTTTTTAATTTGGACTTTCTATGTCCAAAGGATTGGCTATGCAAAACTGGTATTTTCAGCTTCCAATAGTGAAGTCAGGATTCCAGCCACTGTTTCTTGAGAGAACCCAGATTCTGTAAATTACATTGTTTTCTATTCTTTCTTTTGCTTCTTACTCTTAAAACCTGTAGCTAGCATTTTGCCATGTTTATTGATGCTGATCTTTAATATCTAGGTATTTTTGAAGGTCTGTGTTTTTTTCTGAAGTACAGCTTGATTTTAATCTTGAGTTTAATAGCCATTTTGCCCTTTTGCCCCCATTTATATACCCAGTGTCTTTGATTACAAGGGAAGGAGCAGAGAGCTTATAGTCATTTCAACTGTTTGTTACTGGTGTTCATAGCAGCACTGTTTATTTTAATTTTCAGTCCTAAACCAAAGAAACAGTTGTATGTCAGCAGAGAGGGAAAACATGATAAAATATTGGGTGCTTGGTGGTTTTAATAATATTTGCAGACCATCTTGTAGAAATATGAAATTAAGGAACTGGATTTTCAAAGGATGTGTTTCGTCATTGAAACCCATATTTAAATCAGGTGCTCCTGAAAGATGGAGACCCTAAATGCACAGGCACATGAAACAAATGAAAAATCATAGCTTCACTTGCTTTAAAAGACATAGTTTGACTTAATGGCTCCTGGCTATTTGTGTAAGATACTGACATAGCAATAACTGAAAATACTGGTTTGGAAATAGAGGAAAGCAGTGTGCTGAGCAGATAACTTACTTTGTGGCAGAAAGATCTCTTAACATTTTTTTTTTCCTTCTGTACTAGTTCTTTGAATTCTTTTTCTGAGTGTAGCTTCAACTTTTGGGTTGTTTTTTTTTTTTTTTTTGTTTGTTTTGTTTGAGCTGATTTTTTTTGTTATTGAGCTTGAGGAATTTTAATGCTTGTTGGATTCCAGAATGATAGGGACAGGCTGTTTCTCACTATGTTAAACTTGTGAAAAATAGGGCAAATCCTTTGTATGCCAAATTTCAAAGAGTAATAATTCTTAATTCCCAGGCTGTGTTTTTGCTGAGCTTAAAAATTAAGTTGAAAATTGCTTTTTTTCCTAAATGTTTCATATTCTGTTCACTTTCTTTGGTGTGCTTTCTTTTCAGGTTTTTAGCAGAATACCATGATGATTTCTTCCCAGAATCTGCTTATGTAGCTGCATGTGAAGCCTACTACAGCACTAAAAATCCTCGGGCCATCTACTGAAGCTATTAATAAGGATTAAATCTTACTATATATAGCCCATGACAATGCTATTCTGCTACATGGCTACAAGATGAAAAAGGAGTTAAAACAACTTCTGGAGTTGAAGACATTGGAAAATATCTTTGTGATGGTTGGATTACTTAGGAATGGAGAACTACTTTTCAGAGATTTGTATAGACAGTGGTGTGAGTCACTTAGAGGACTGGATTTAAATCTGACTCCAGATAAATGAAGAAGCCTTGTTCTGACTTTACTGCACAGGACTACACGGGAGTAATAAAAAGCAAAGGAGGCAAAAGCAGATGCATTGGCAACAGGACATTTTCATGAAGATAAATCACCATGCTGTGTTTCACTGTAGCTCAGCCTCTCCTGCCTGAGAAATAAGACTTGACTAAACAGTTACATGAAGTGAATATATAACCAGTATCTTACGGATTGTTTTCCTCACAAATTACATTTCATTTGTGGAACAGTCATGATAGAAAGGATTGCTTAATATAAAGGTGGCTTTGCTGTTTGGCTAGCGTGACATCTGCCTCAAAAATGACTTTGCTGCTTGGATGAAAGATGTGTTGCTGACTTTGCATTTTGCAAAGGTGTATATAGCCCTTTCATGGTAAAGCTGACAGGGTTCCAAGCAGACCATACACTGCCAGGGATTCAGCATTCACCTGGCTATAAGTAATTTCCAGAGCCGTTATGAAAGAACTGATTTTCTACGAGTAAATGGGAAAGTCAGTGAAGTCATTGCAGTTTAATTGGCAAACACTTATTTTCTGAATAAAGTTCACAGTGGCTGCTGTGTGGATGTGTGATTTTGACTGTCTAAAACATCTTGTTTGTGCTTAATTAGTATTTTTGAGGGTGCTAAGTGTGCGTATAATGAGAGGTGGGAGCAGTGACAACATATGGAGAGGAGCCCTTTCTCTATCCTTGGGTGTTCTGCAGGCTTGAAGGATGTCTCTTTAGACTGTTTTAGACACTCTGGCTCTGGAAATAGCAGTTCAGTGAGAACTGAGTTCCTAGAAATCTGCCAACACATTCAGTAGAAATTAATTGAAACATAATTCTTGTCATTGAAACCACATGCAGGACTTAGAACACTGGCCTTCAAAATCTTTAGCTGTATCAAGATAGACACAGATTTTAAAAGCACTGAAAGAAAACAGGACACTGGCTTACAGACTACTGGATTAATCGCTCTGTAATTTTTCTTAGTTCAGAAAGCTTTTACCTGTAATGCAGAAAAGTTTCCTCACAGATTTGCAGAAATTAATAATTTGGAGGAGTTATCTTTCAAACGTAAATGGCAAGCTTAGTCTAAGAGGCCAAAAGAAATGGGAAATCTGCTGTTCAATGTCATTGTCACTTTTCAGAGTGCAGTGGTGTGCTCAAGCTTTTGAACTCAAAAGATAAGGATTACTTGGGTTTTAGTAATTTAGGTTCTCATTTTTAGAAAAACATCTATGAAGAGTCTGTTGAACTCAGTTGTTGTTGAACCAGTGTTTGGCATGGGTGCATGCTGATTTGGTGATTGCTAATTCTAAAGATTGCCATTTAGAAGCACTACTCCTTTTTAAACCTGTTTCTCTTGTACCAAGAAAACCCCATATTCGTAAGCTTTCATCAAAATTTTGCCAACATGTTTCATTCTAGGTTTAAATGCTGTTTCTCTAAAAGACAATTCAACCAAAATGATCAGACTGTCTAATGTGAGATTAGTCAAGGAAGGCTACCTGAATCTTCAACCTTAATCCTTGAAGAATGTTCATGTATAATAGGGCAGATCCAGCTTTGTTCCGTTTTTTGCACCTGTGAGTATAAGACAAGTTATGAACAGAGTTTAAACCCTATTGCGTGACTGTGTTTAACTTGAAATGAAAATTTCTACATGAAAGGGTCAGGAATACTGTTGGTATTGCCTTGAGGAGATTCTCAAAAGATGTGAGGGGGGGGAAAAGTTCTGATAGTCAGTTATAGTGTAGTCTTTATGTGAACAGATATTTTAATGAAATTCTCAAGGCTGCTGTTGGATATAATATTAAGAACTACCTTACTTGAAACAACCAAAAGCTTTTCTCCAAAGTTGCACCTCTCTGTGCTTCTTGACACTTCTACTTGATACAACTTCCATATTTGAATATATATTCAAACTTTAAAAGCTTGTGTTTATATATTCAGTTACAGGAATGTGCAGCTTTGACATCCCCCTTTACTGTCACTCATCATTTATGGCATTCAAAATTTTATACCTGATCTTTAAAAATTTTTTAAGCTGCAGCAGCAGGAGAGACACTTGAAAAACTTGAACCAGATTGCTTAAGAGGGACAGTTCTTCCTAGTCTTCAAACACAGAGAGGCTTACTGGAGTGGGTTCCAAGATTCACATGGAATGTAATGTTCAAGTGTTCTCATGACTATGGAAGCTTAATAGTATAGTCATACAGCCAGGGTGAATGTGAAACTCTTGAAATGTCCTTGACTGATCAGATACTTGATGGGATCCACGTCCATTTGAGATTATGAAAGATGCACTTAACTGTTTGTGGCTATTTAGTTGCTCTTTGTAGAGTTACTCATACCATGTTTTCTAACCTGATTCAGTCAAAATGGTGTGTATTAGCTGGAGGAATATGAAACCCTGACTGAAGCAAGCTACAGGAGCCTTCAGAGAAGCAAGTCTGCCTGCAGACTTAGAGACAGTCTCCTGCAGTGGAGGAACCAAGCTGAGGAAGCAGGTTAATAGGCAGTGATAGTTTATACCAACATACCTGTTTGTACAAGGCACATGTGCTCTATTTCCAAGGGAAGGCAGGTTTGTTTGTGTATTTCAGGAAATTATTCCAGTGTAATAACAGTGCATACTTATAATGGTAAATCTCTATCCTGAAGGTGAGTCTTGCACTTAACTTCAAGAGTGGGGTGCTCCCACAGTGGGTGTGATGTCAGGTTTTGGATATGACTGTTCTTGGGAAAAGGCAGAGGAGAACAATTGCAGCCAGGTTTAGAAGCAGGTAACGCAGCTGATGGGTGGGAAGAAAGCTGTCACCTTCATATCCAAAGTGCTTGGGCTGCACTCAAAGCACTCCTTTCAGAGCCTGCTCTGACTTTGGCACAGGAAGGTGCCTGAGGAACTTTACATGGTGGCACAGGACTATGAAACTGACCTTATGGAAAGTGCTTTACATAGACAGTAACCAAAGATTAGCTAAGAAGAATAAACAGAATATAACTGTAATATTCTTCTGTTTTATTCCTAATTTTAAACTTGATTCTGGACCTATCATCCTTCAGGAAAAAAAGAAGAGAATCATACTGTTCTTTCAAGTGCACTGTCTAGAATTCCATGTTGCCTTTCATTGTGCTATTGTGTTTTTCAAGCTTGTTTCAAAGCTCAGGTGCTTTCATGGAGGGTCCTTTTACACTGAGATGACAAATGCAGATGTTGACCAAGTGCTAATTTAGAATATGTTCCATGTGCCATTCTGAAAGCAAGCTTATGCACATGTCGAGATTTCCCTTTGCCCTTGGTGTGGGCTAGCAGCAGATGTGTCGTCATGCATTACGTACGAGTGTCTGATGGGAGCTTTTCAAACACCAGCGTGGGATAACCTTGCTCTGGATTATGCTGAGAGAAGTGTCTGCAGTCAAGGAGAAAATAAAAAGCAGATTTGAAATAAAAAGCTGTTACTGGTTTTCATGTTCATGTCACCAAAAGTGTTATCAACACATTTGGGATGAATACTGGGGAGATTGTTATTAGCGTTAAAATATATGTGTATATTAAGTCCTTCATTTTTTGAAAATTATACGTTTTCTCTGCTGGCATCTTAAGCACGTCTTCCAAAGTGGGGTGGAAATAAGCTGCTCAGGGCAGGGGAAAGGAAGGCACATGTCTTATCCCTAGCCAAGTCTCCGCCTTTATTGTGGTAGTTGGCTGTAGGGGAGCACAATGCTGACAGCTTTTGGACAAAGAGCCTTGTCTTAACTTTGGGCTGGTGCATGCCTGATCACTTAGCTTCTTGACCAGTAACAGGCAGAAAGCAAGATTGCACTTCAGAGCACACAAAGGCTAGTCTAAATTCAAGGATAAAATGCCAAATAGCCACAGCACAAGCATGCTTTGGCTAGATGTATTACGTTTTCATCCTGTGTACTGAAGAATTAATTACGTTAACAAGTCAAGATACCTGTTTTGTTTTTTATGTTAATGCAGCTCAGTGTCTCGAGGTTCCCAGGAACACCAGTTCTAGATGGTGTGTCTACATTTGTTATGCATTTGACTACAACCTTGATGTGTTTACATAGTCAACTTTCTCACTTGCTTATGAAACAATGAATTTGGAGGGATTTTCTGCTTTTTCTGTAGCTGGGTGCTTTTTCTGCATGAAATTAGTGAATACAGGTACTACACTGCTATATTCAGAGGCAGAAACACTACAGCATTTCTGTTTCAATTTTTGGTGGTTCTTACTTCAATGACAACACCCCTGCCCCCCAAATCCTAAACCGAAGTTTGGAATATATATGGCTTCAGGAAAATGTTATCAGCAATGACTGAGTGGCAGATGTAGATGCTTACTAAGATCTAACTCTGCATCTTCCCTATTCCATGCATTATGTATTTTCCTCATCTAACTCATATAGCAGATGACTTTTTTGCATTGAGGCTAAAGATTATAGCGAGCTGAATAAAATCAGTGAAGTATAAACTTGTGCTCAAAGATGAAGTCTGTCTAAAAAAAAAATGAGGAGGGAAATGAAGTGCACGTTGTTCCTGCTGTCTGTCAGTTGGGAGTGGTCGCTTATATCAGGTGAGCTGGGCAACAACAAGAGCAGAGTGAACAAATCTCACATGCAAATTGATAAATCCCACCACTAATACAGACCTTTAAAGATGCATTCCATGGAATGGAGTAATTTCTCTACCATTTTGTTTCTAGAAATGGTGGGACGATTTGATTAAAAATTACTTTCTTAACCAATACAAGATATTGGATCTAATTCTGGGGAAAGCAATGCAGGTATTAAAGCACTGAATCATTCAAATATATTCTTGGGGATATATCGGTGTGATGCCAGAAAACAAAGAAATGTGGAGATAAATGTGTTTAGTTCCTGGCAAAATGAACAACAAGACTTCCATTACAGCAATAATGTGCAGTTTGGGCTTCTAATAGATAATGTCAAGTAGATGCTCAATTTATTAAACATTTTTTAGTCTTTAACTATGAGCTATTAATAATTGCTAATCTGATAAGTTAATAATCTTTAAAGTCCTTGAAACAAAAATATCTCCCAAGTATTTTCTTTCTTTACTCCCTTCTTTCCTTGCTTATATTTTTTCTATTAATTTAGAAAGTAGAAAAAACCATGTTTATGAGGTTCCTGGAGATAAGAATGGTTCTGACTCAGACCAAACAAGTCTGAGCACATAGATTGCTTAACCATTTAGATGTTTCTGATTCATTCTGAGGTACAATCATCACATCTGTGTAACATTTAACTAGGTTTTTATTTGTAGGCTCAAAAGTAGAACCAAAATGAAGGAGTCAGTGAATTTAATGGTGTAAATATCTAATTGACTTAATGGATAATTTAAATATGCCTGAAATTAGTTCTACTGTATGTATTTATATGGTAGGAGTCTTTTTGTTTTACGTGTGGCTTTCTGATTTGGGTTACTTGATGCCAAGCGTTATAAATGAGGGGCTTTCTCTAAAGTGCAAAACTGATTAAATGTTAACATGAGTAATCAAAACATCAAATTTTGCCATAAATTTTAATTCAAACATAGAAATGCTACCATCCCATGTTACCAACATTCTGCTCTTCTTTTTGTAGAAGCTTCTTAGAAGTGGAGCATATGGCAAATCTGCTGCCACGTGGCTGGCCTGGTGAAGGTGTCGTTCTCAGCAGCAGGACTAAGGTAACCTGCAGCCACAAAATGCCTCTAGCCCACACAGAAAGTGCTCATTTTCTTCCACTGGTGGGCAAATGCTTGTATAGTTGATATTCAGTAAGAGTTTTCATGGCTTACCTTCTGTTTTGTAGGCTGCTGAGTTAAGAAATCTAAAGTAGTTCTGTTTAGGTTTCACATGCATGTTTGAGTAGGAGGTAGATTTTACTAACTCTTTTTAATCAGATTAATGAGGAATTTATTTTCTGTTGCTGTGGCTACTGCAGTGATATAACTTCTTTGGCACCACAGATTTGAACGTTATTTTAAAAAATAATTTAATATAAACAGGGTGAGCAGTAACTAATTGAACATTTCATAAAAGATTTTGTTTACTGGCATATGGATGATATGACACATGTAATGTATATGCAGTATTGCCAACTGTAGGCATTAGAAATCATGAGTCAGACCCTTAAAAGTCTTGGAAGTGGTTAAGAAAATGTGACAATTAACTTCTGTTCTTTGGGCCCCTAAGGTAACGTGAGTCAAGCTTGCGACAAGACTTGCTTGAGACTTTAGGAAGGAAAACTGAGGGTTTTGACTAATCATGTGCCTTTTAGAGTTGGAGCTTTAGGAAAAAAAAAACCAAAACAACCAAACACAAAACCTTGCAAGACTGGCAATAAAAAGATGATTTGGCAATGCTCTAATAGAGCAGGATGTCATTAATATGAAAATAATCATAGACTGAATTTATTTGTGAACATCCGTGTGAACATGGCACAAGCCTTGGATAGTGAGGTTTTCTGGGTAGGATGGTTATATCTGCAGATCTACAAAACAGACTGCCTTTGCCAAAGGCATAAACCTAAATTTGTAGATTCAATTTCTTTATTGTTTGGAATGACTAGTAATAAAATGAGAGAGATAAATTGTTTACCATAGTAACAGAATTATGCTGTTCACGATGATGAAGTTGATTAAATCATGCATCAGAAGAAAATTAAGAAGCAGGATGAGAACTCCACTGTTTCTGTGTGATACGTGCAAACTTCATATGTTGTTTATGTAGTTAGACCCACTCATTGAATTATTTGTCTCTCTCTTGTGACAAGATAACAAGTTGTTGCTGTTACCTTAGGCCCCGCTCTATCAAGGTTCGTAGGTATCTAAAGAGAAATATAGGCTGAGATCAAATAAGCTAAAGAGAGCAATCTGCAAATCCTTTCTTTTTCTAAATCTAGCACAGCAATCTGTATGGCTGTAGTTGCCTAAGTTTTCTCCAGTAAAGTTATTTAGATATTAAAAAGACAAACTGAACTTTTAGCATCCTTGGCAGGCTTGCAAGGCCATGTGGGATGTACAGATTGAGTACCAGTTTTGCACTTGCATCTGCAGGACACGTGCCTCTTGCCAATGGCAGTGCAACACGTTACAGCAAGAGCAACTGCTGTGGCAGGAGGAGCAGGCTGGAAATGCTGTGCCAAATCCATTAGACACACTGGTTTAAAGGTTGATTAGACAATGGGAGATCTGAGTTTGGTGCCTACTCCACCTCAGAAGCTTAGCTATGCACTCTACAGACCCTGTTGCATGAGGCCTCCTTTTAGACTGATCCTAACACTGTCTTACTGCACAGAAATGGCAGTGAGAGCCACAGGGAGAATTTTCTTTCTCATTGGGTTAGAGAGTGATATTCCGCTTGCTTGTCTGATTTCCCCATACAGCTCTTGATTTCCTTTTTATTTTTTGCACACTTTGAGGACAGCCTTGCCTCCAGCTTGCTAGGAGACACAGAAGTAATTTGTCTGAGAAATACAAGGCCCAGGTTGTGAGGATTTCGAGTGGGCTAAAGTCCCACTACAAATCTGAAATTTTCTTGTAAGGAATCAAAGAAAGCCTCCAACCTACCGATGCCCCCAGACTTGTTTTTTTCTGTTGCTGCTCAAGCATGTAGGGTAGGATTCAGCCCAGCAAATAGGGATGATGGATCCGGAGATGCCCTTGTCTGATCAGCTCCTGTAGTCCTTGGAGAGAAGTAGTACTTCAGAGCGTGGCTGATTTTGCCCTGAAGTGGATGTGGAGCACAGGCTCTTGAACCACACCAGCTACTCTCTGCTTAGAGAGAGAATCTAGTCAAGAGCTCGACACAGATACATAGGCATATATTTACATGAAAGGGTCCCTCTGTGTACTGTTAATTATAAATTTAAACTATTCTAGAGCTTTTACTTCATGGTTTTGCTCTCCTTTATGTAGGGTATTTGTGTAAATACAAATCACTCTCGCTCCAAGTCCAGGAGAGGTTGCCTGTTATTCTATCTAGTTATTACAAGAGCATTCAGAGACTTCTGGCAGGAGAGAAAAGATAGAAACTTGGAAAAAATAAAGCACAGAGCACATGAAGAATAACTGTTTATTGTGGAGGAAGAGAGCTGGCAAATAACTGGTTAATGTGTGCACAATGTGCAGCTGAAAGCAGGGAAACAACAAGCACAGAGTAGGTAGGATCAATGCTGTGGTTTTACCTGCCTCTGCTGCAACATTTAGCCCATGGTTCCTGGTGTCGTGCTGCCAAGGGCAGCAGTCAGTGAAACCTCTGCTTTCTGAGATCCTGCAGCAGAGATCCCATGCAGAACACCCCATAGCAGTTCTTGCTAAAGCACTGTGAAAGATAGTGCTGCTGAGGGAGAAATAAACCCCAGCTCAAACATCCTTCCTGTGGTAGGACTGCATTCTTCAGTCCCATACCAATCACAATTTTTAATTGCTCACATCAGTCACTGCTTTGCTGCTCAGGACCCTGTGATGTAAAACCAGTAGAGGGTGCAACCTGGCTTCAGTTTTGCCACTTTTCTCACCTAGCCTGTTGCATCAGTGTGAGAGCAGCCGTGCTTTTTGTACTTCATGGATTGAAGCCACGTGTGGGAATTTAAGTAGACAATGACACCTTAGGGTTGGTAGCAACACACAGACTGCCTTATTGTGAGGCTGCCCTTGCCTACCTCCACCTGGCTTGGAGGGAAATTGCCTCTGGGTTGGTGCCTAGAAGAGACTTACTGTAAGGCAGTGTTTATATTTGGGAGGACAGCTGGTGAATGAGGTGGGTGTGTAGTCCATAGGTGGTGCTGTGAAAGGGATTGAGTGCAAGTAAGCTGTGGGCCATCATGTGGAATTAAGGACTGGATGCAGCATGGGGTTTTATGTTGCTGTCCTTAGGATTAGCAGTAGGTTGGGTTTTGGGCCATTTTTGAAGCTCTGATGAAGACTGTAAAGCATTGAAGGGAGTTCTTTCTGAATATACATTTTTCTAAATACTTTTTTCTGTCCTTAAGCTTAAGGCCACGCAAATTCTAGTCTGTTTGACACTGTATTTGTCATATGCACAGACATTTGGGTGAAAAACATAACACTACATTTTGAAGCAGTGTTTTGATTCTCCCTGTTACGCGCTTTTTTTTTTTAGTATGTAAACAATTTTGAAGTCAATTTATCCTTAAGCTATGTTAAATAAAAAAGAAAAAGATGCAGCAACACTTATATTTGGAATCAGTTGAACTCGAATTTAGCTGCTCAGCTGCTAATTTAGCTGCTGCTTTGGTTACTTTAAGAAGTAGACACATGAGTAGTCATCAGATCTAACAAATCTCAAAACCCTAATTATGCTTCCTTAAGTCCCGTACGCAGAGGCACCTGTGTACTGAGCACAGATAAAAGGAAATGGTAAGAGATTGGGCTTCCTGCATTGAAGAGCTGTGATGGAGACTTGCCTGTCCAGAGTAGAGCACTTGATGCCTTGTTTACCAAGTGCTGAGGATTTCACTGTAGGCGTGATGATGGAACTCAGTGTTATGGGCCAAGAAGGAATAGAAGTGCAGAGGAGCTACTTAGAAATAGGGTGAACAATTGGAGTTTGTGGACATGTAGTACATGCTTTCCAAACTATGATGGATGTAGACTTCTCTCTCACTACAGATGAAATAATGAAAAATTCATAAGGACAAGAAACTCATTTTCTGGGACAGTAGAGGTGCAATTAGATTAATATTCAGAAGATTGTAGTTCTCACCTGGGATTTGAACTCTGGATTAGAAGATTAAAACTGGATCACCATATGCTGCTCAATCTCTGTGTGTAATTTGGTAGTTTTTCCTCTAAATAATTAATTAGATAATGCTCCCTGTCAAGTAATCAGTTTGGGGTTCACTCGAGGAGAAGTAATATAAAGTCCATCAAACCAGAGAGGGTTTTCTGAGGACAACCATGATTAAAGTTTCAAACTCTAAATGAGGACTTCTTAATTATGCTGTTCGACTGCAGAGGGAGAAACATTTAGTGTATTGAAAGATTACAGAAGTCACTTCCATTTTCTTTGTCAGAGCAGAACAAGAAGAAAATTCACATCTTCCTCTTAGAAAAGTGAGTTTGACAAGCCTTGTGGAGTTATGAGTGGCAGACCTGAAAGCACAAAAGGCAAATCAGTCAAAATATTTTTTTAAAAAATTCTCTCTCCTAGTTTTGATGACACCATTTCCTTGAATGCAGGGTTGTGTTAGGTATTTTCCCAGTCATCTTGTAACATTTATTGTCTTCAATTGAAATGATAGAGAGCAAAGTGAAGTCAGCACCTTTGCCTCTGATAAATAACTTGACAGTTGTAAGTACAGGTGGCTGTAAGGATGGAGATACACACATACTTTCCATCCCTTTATATTGGGACTAGCAGTGGTCATCCACTTGCCAGAGTGGAGTGTTTTCTCTATTGTCACCTCATGGAGACACTGAACAAGGCACAAGGTAATGTGAACAGCAAGGAAGAGTCTGGTTGATTTGGCTATCGAACATTTTCTGTGCTTTCTGCTTCATGGTGGAAACTGTTATCTTAAGAGAGTGTTATTCTAGAGGAGGAAGATATATGTGACCAGCATTAAACTCCTTTTTAGGGTGTTTAATTAATTAATGCTCCATGTTTTCCTGGAAATAGTAAAAAATTAGTTTGCTTTTTTTTTCTAGAAAAACAGTAAGTTGCCCCTTATTTAAGCTTTATACCAGGAAAGCATTTATAAAGAGACATATAAATATTAAGCTGGTTCTCTTTCCATCTTACCTGGAGGAAGAAAGGATAAAGAATAAGAATTCCAGGTCCTCTTCAATAGTAAAATTCTATATTTTTAAATAAGCAAGAGTAAGCAGCTGTCATTATAATGAGTGAAAAGTAAACATTTATTATGCTGTGGGTAAGTCCTATAAATCTAAACTTCCATGCAGTATGCATAGAAGTATGCTATATATAGAAGTGTATATACTGCCTTTATAGTACAGTAAATACAGAACTCTTTGTTATGTAAGCAGTCATATATAACCAGATATGCTACAGGCCACATGGGGTAAAGAGAAGCCCAACAAACTTGGTCCCTTTCTTTGTTTCATTTGTACTTTAACTAGGTAAAGGAAAAATCTTTCTGCAAAAGCCTGAAACTTTCAACAAAGGAAATCCAATTTAAACAATTTCTTAAAAAACCCCACAGTAATAATTGCAGGTTTAATAAAAAAAAAAAGACTGAAAAATCAGAAACTAAAGCAACTATGAGGGGTAAAATAGCAAAGTGGAGCTCACTGGGGATTAGTGTAGAGCCTAATACTCACTTTTGTATAAACGACCAAAAATAATAAGAGAAGAAAACTTACACATCAATCAAATTCACAGATGGTATCAAGAGGCTTCAAAGAAAGCAGAGACAACAGATAAACCACCAAATAAACTAGAGAGTTTAGAGAAAAAAGGAGCATTCAAGGACAAGATGCAACTTTGATACATGTAAGGTTCTTTTGTGGATTGAGAGAAAGCTAAAAATGCAAATGTGTTCACAGAAAAACATGGACACTGATTTCATCAGGAGACAAGGGACAGTTTTATATAACTGCACCTCACATCCTGTAACCAGGGGCAATTAGTTTAAATTCTTTTTTAACAGCAGTTTTTGGTCTTACAAGCTCTGTGCCTGAGGTCTGCAGAGAAGCTTCAGGATTTTGTGTTCAGATGCTGCTGGATTAAGAGAGCAAAACTTTTTGGATCTGTTGTTCCCAGTTTTGTCAGTACTTGTGTTTTAAAAGGATGAGGTTTGGCTGGTGTTATGTTTTGACATTTGTGGGAGAATCGCCCTTTACCAAAAGCTTAAACAAAATAATTTTGTCAGTGAAATTTGTTGACTTTGCATCCATGTTTGATGTGGTGGGTCTGTGTGTAGCTAAATGTATCTTTATCCACCTGTGTTTGCTTCCATATCCACAACATAACCTCCTTTTTTTGATTTGGCACACGGAGGGCTGGTTGGAAAAGCTGTTCTATTTAGCACAGGGCTGTAAAACAGTATGAGTTTGTTATCTTTGGATAAAGGACAAGCAACTAATACTCTGCCAGGTGAGCAGGTAGCCAAGAAAGAGATGACCAGAATGATTTCTGAGGAGCAAAGGACATTGTGTGAAAAAGGCCACTAGTGCTTATGAAAGGAAAATAATTATTTTACAAATAGCCTTTCTTTGATTACCAGAGAAAGACAGATGTTACTTGGCTGTAGGGACAGGAAGAGACGAGGCGTTAGCAAAACCCTGGAGACTCTGTGACCACCAAACATAACCAAAAAAGTGGTGGAAAAACTGAGGCAGTGATTCAGACCTTGCTATTTTTTAAATTTGATTTCCTGTATAACTTTGTTTCATGCATTGACTGAATAATGCAGACAAAAGTTGGAAAAATTTTATGTGCTTCTATTTTTGTGAATCCCTTAAAAATAAAACAATGAACCAATATATCTGCAAAGGTAGTGGAGTTGCATGTGTCAGAAACTTGGGAAGTATTTTAGTGGGCATGTGGAGGAAATCAGGCTGTGAAATGAAACTGCTTATGGTCTAAGATTATTGTCATTGTTGTGGTTTAAAGGACAACAACTTTTTTTTCTCCTTCCTGGGGGGGTTCTTTGTTTTTCTACTTCCTCCGGGGCACAGTTTCCAGCAGAGGTGAGGAGCCCACAGATTGGCTAATTTTAAGATGGGCACTTCATGTAGCCACTTGAACATTAGGGGCGTCTTTGCGAAGCTTACATTTTTAGGAGTGGGAAGTTTGAAGCCCTCTTTGACTTCCGTCCGCGGGGAAGGTAACATCGGCGTGGCCCTGGCCGGCCGCTCC
>VZTR01001735.1:700828-756809 GCA_013400775.1 Chaetops frenatus
ATTCTGTTAATAAATTATTTCTATCTTTGAAGTTTAGGCCTGCTTTGCATTTCTCTTAATCCTTATTCTCATGAAACCACTACACTGCACTCTCGCCTGGTGTGAGCAGGCGAGCAGGTGAATGTGAAACCGCTACAGTCATCTTCCCAGGTAAGGGTGTGCACATTACTACATGACAGTGTCTAAGGCTGTGGGCAGCCACTGCAGTGGCTATGTGAAGTTGAATAATTATTTAGGAAATAAACAAATAGGGTTATTATTATTATTATTAGTTGTAGTAATAATATTAGTAGCAGTAATATGACTATAATTATTAATTATGATTATAGTTTATAATAGTTTGACAAACAGTCAAAGCACTGCTGTTGCAGGAATGAATATACCTTTGCATTTAACATGGTTATCTGCAGGGCTGGTGGAGGGGAAGGCAAGTCTGGTAACCCCATCTGAAGGGCCTGTGGTTCAGGTCTGCCATTATTACCCTAAATTCATAAAGGTTTGAGAACCCCTAAATGGGAGTGAGCAATTTCACATATTAAACCCTAAATTTTGATCCTTACTCACCATTCCTTAAGCTAGCTCTTTAGATATACAGATTTTCATACTTCTGTTCACCAAGTATTAAATATTTTGTTTCTGTGCACACAAATAGCTGTTAGAGCAGTGGTTAGAAAACAAGCCTCTATACTTCTGATCAAGTTTCCCAGTCACTGGTTAAAAGATTAAGCAGCTTATCTCTAGTCCACTGATTCTTTAATCACTTTTTGCCCAGGAATATGACTACAAGAGGAAGGGAGAGGAACATCCTGAGCATAAAACCTGCAGCAGGATGGTTGGGATGGCAAGTGAGACCTGTACACAGTAATTTCTCTAAAATAGAAGCCTCCTGCTTCCCTGTCACACAGGCAATGACTTTTCTCTGTGTTGCAATGTACAGCTACAGTGCAGGAGAGGACTCCAGGCTGGAAGTTCCAACCTGATGCTAATCACAGAATCCTCGAGGTTAGAAAAGACCTTTAAGATCAAGTCAAGCCGTAAGCCTAGCACTGCCAAGTCCACCATAAACCCTGTCCCTGAGTGCCACATCTACATGTTTTTTTCAGTATCTTTAAGGTTGGTGACTCAACCACTTCCCTGGGCAGACTGTTCTGGGGCTTGAAAAACCTTTTAGTAAAGCAATTTTACCTAATATCCAATCTAAACATCCCCTGGCATGACTTGAAGCTAATTTAAGTGTGACTCAGATGTGGCCACACGAGTGGTGGGCTCTCAGGCAGGTACCTCCCTGCGGTGTCTCTCTGCGAGCCCTGGAGCCTTCTTGCTCCCAACTCTGCCTGTTACAAATCCAGTGGAGGTGGCATTCAGCAGCCAGGCTCCAGGAAGGCAGACACTGCAATGGCTGCTGCTGCAAATCCTGAATCTCTTAACACATCTAACCCACGGGTCTCTGACTTGCAGTGCAGATAATAGTGTAGAAGGGATGCTAAAAACCATCAAGTTCCTCAGGCAATGCGGTAGCAGAAGGAAAGTGAGGATAGCAGACCTCTCTAAAATTGCATTGTGCTTGATTTTTGTTCTTCACATGTGTATGGTGGGACTGAAATTTTCCCATTTCCAGGATGCCACTTTTTCCTATGCAAATTTATTTTTGTTTTCTTCCTCAAAACCCTTCTCTTGTTCCATGTGTTCTGGGTGCTCTCTGGACCATGCAGATCTGTCTGTGGGATGTCCATGTTCACCTCCCTCATGACGGCAGGGAAAGAGCATGGGCTGAAGAAGAGCCACAGACAAGTGGGGCTGGTAGGATGGATGTGGACTAACAAACCTTGTTCTCAGTCAGCACCCTGCATTTTTGCAGCAGAGGTTACGAATGGTGGCCTTTTGTGTGTTTACTGGAAATGTCTGCTGTGAGACTCCCAGTTCACCACAGCGTTAGCAGGTCACAAGCACAGACTTGGTGTACTCTCGCTTCTGCACAGCCTGAGCTCCTTCACGATGGACCTCATTTCTCACACCTCTATAAAGGTTTGGTTGTACATTTTGAAATGTACTTAATTTTTTAATAACTATAATTCTATAACTTTATTCCATGGTATGTTATAGAAGGAGTTTGACCACTAGCTAGCTGTTTAAAGTACAGCTTCAATGGCTGAACTGTTGTTGAAATTAAAATTTCACCTTTAGTGATAAAGGACCTCTGGATCTGCCAGCCTGAATGATTTCATGTGCTTTTTTGGCCTACAGCTGTTAATTGATTTCAAAATCACCATTTTGATAAAATGCCTCAAGGAAGAATTTTTAATTGAGATTCATTTTTCATATTTTGTTTTTCTCTGGTGATTATAGCAAATCTAACTTTTCAATTTAATTAAAGTGCCTTAACTTGGCAGGGCAACATAATCATAAGATATAGGAGTTTTCAAATATAAAAAAATGCAAATGCTTATTGGGAAAAAAAGAAATCTTATATATTTCAAGTGAAATGACAGGCTTTTTGTATATATTTAACCTAAGTTTTAAATCACTAACTAAGGGCTAACTATATTACATAATTAAGCAAATCCTAGAAGGTTCCAATTATTTTTCTGGAACTTGAAATACATTTCATGCTTTCTAAAATGTTTTCTCAATATATTGGCTTCTTCTTATAAAATAGCAGCTGGAAGTAGAAAGCAGTGAACCTATATTAAATCTGAATTAAACTATATTCTTCAGAGATGTACTGCATTATTTTTAAATGGTGCATTCAAGGCAACACTATAATCTCACCAGAACTACTGGATCATGTTGTTCTAGGGCTTTCTGTGTTTTAGGAAGTCACTGCCTCTCAGTCTAAATGCATCACTCTTTAATTGATCTCCATATGAAAGCTGTCTATATTTTTAGAGTTACATCCATAAGCACCCTGACATAGAAGCATATACTCTGCTTGTTTCAGAAAAATTATCTCCTTTTTTGCCAGAACCTCTTGCAAAGAGTGAACATGGAGTCAGCAGGAACTCCATCAAATGATGATGTCTTTACCATCTCAATGGGTGATGTACTTGGGACTGAGAGAAGATTTTCAAAAGGTTTCATGCTGTATCAGTGTCTGAAAGTTCAGCTTCACAAAAGCATTTCTCATTGGTCTAGAAATCTCAGACAATCTTTGTTTTATCTGCTAGATGATCTCCGGCCTTGCTGAAACATCCTGGACATAAGGGAGTTAGATATTTTTGGTTCTGAACTGTAAAGATGAGGTCTTCAAGAAGTATCACATAATGAAAGAGAAGTAATTTAATCTTTTGAAATAAAGAGGTTGTTTGAGTTTCTTTCAAAATCCAAGTATTTTTCAAGCTTTGAGTATCAAGTGCTGTATTTTATAGATCTCTCTATATATATCACACTTCTTTACTCTGGATGTGGTCAAGCACTGGAACAGGTTACCCAGGGAGGTTGTGGAATCTCCCTTAATGGAGATATTCCAGAACCTTCTGGATGCATTTTGTGTTCTGGGATGATCTTGCTTGAGCAGGAAGATTGGACCTGATGACCCATTGTGGTCCCTGCTAACCTGACCAGTTCTGTGATGTGTGACTTATAATGCTTGCTCAGTGTCTTAAATATATTGAGCAACTCAGCCGAGCAAGGCAGAGCCACCACAGAAAGGTTCCTAAAATAATGACATAAAAACAGCTTTATGTGCTGGATATTTTGAGGGGGCTGTTTGGTTAGTTAGACATAAATTCAAAGATTACAAAGTATATGTGGTCAGACTTCAGCGGGTGTTTAAAGGGAACAGAAATCTCTGTCTGTGCTTCCTCAGTGACACTCCAGCTGGGACTCTGCAGCTGCATGCAAGTATCAGATATCTTCTTAGAGTGATTAGAAGAAAAACTGGCCAGAGAAAGCAGTAGACTAGCACTGGTAGGCTTGATCTTTAAATTCTTGCTTTTCAAAATACTGTTGAATCTAAAGGGCCATCATAAAGGTTCATCCTTGCTGAACTATCAACTTTCCAATAAATTTTTATTTTATTCCAGAGAATGCTGTGGCAAAAATTTTGCCATAATGAAAATTACAGAGTTCTACTTTCCAATAATAATATTAAATGCAGAACAAAAAAGAAACTCTTGTGCTTTATCAGCACGAGACATTCAAGACAAGAAAATGTTGATTTGAAAAATGGGAATTGATTTCCATGTTCAGTAAAAAGTCTTGGGAAACATGAAAACTACAGCTCATAGAGAAAGAGAGAGCAGCTATTAAGTGCCCTCTGTGCCTTGTCTTAACAGAGGGCTTGGGGCACCCTTCCTCCCACTACAATAGTGCTTGGTGCTATACAAATATGGCTTTGTTGGGGTTTTGGGCTTTCATTTGGGTTTGGCGGGGGGTTTTTGTTGTTTATTTTGTTTAATTTTTGTTTGTTTGGTTGGTTTGGTTTTTGGGGTTTTTGTGTGTCTGTGTTATTTTGGTAATGTACTGCATGGACATGCCTAAGCAATACTCCTGTCTTGAGATATCTGGGCTTATACATCTGCATGCCTGGAATATTGTCTTGGCATCCTTGCCTTTATGCAAAGTGAAGTGAAGCATTGGCTCAAATTTAACTTAGCTGCAAGAAAGGCATTTTTATTTGTAAATGAAATTAAGTTAATATATGCACTCTGACATGTCTCAAGGCAAGTGAAATTCTTTGGTTTAGACATATTTACATAATTGTCTGTGTCTTTTGCATCTTGTTGTCATTCTACCTGATATTCTACATTTCCCCTATCTCAGAGAACACACAAATTGAAAACAAAGCTAAAAAGCTTTAAAGAAAAGCTTTAAAAATCCTTTTTTTGCATTATGGAAAATGGCTCATTAATTACAGCTGGAAATATGAAATGTGAAAGACTGCCAGCAGAGTCAGCTCAGGTTTGTGACAATGATCATTTTATGACTTGCATCATGTCAGTCTCCCAGCAGATTCCCTCCTGCTCACAGAATAAGTGAATAGTGAGTCAATGACTTCTTACAGTTGCCAGGTAGCTTGGAGCACAGTATTGTGTACTAAAATTATGTTCAGTTTCCATATTCTTGGATCTAGTTTTAGCTTGCCTGGCATAAAAACTGAGAGATGAGTGACCCCACATTCCTACTCCTTGTTTTGTGTTTGAGAATGATACAGCTGAAGCAGGTTGACATTACAGCTCCCATCTATCACATGGTAAGTACCATCTTCACAAGTCCTATATGAGCAGACTGAGGGGACAAGAGGTTTGGAAGGGTAGAGTTCCCACTAATGCTGACAGCATTCCCACCACTCTTACTATAGGCAGGGACCTGATGGAATGGGAGACAAACCAGCCCTATTCAGGAGAAATGTGGCTAAGTGGCAGGATGGAGTCATCAAAATGAGAGGGTAAGACAGACCCCAAACCCCTGAAGACCAGGTGGAAAAATATTCTGGGCTTGGGAAGATACTGAATATTGACGGCCAAAAAAGTAGTAGAGGAAAAAATTAATCATGTTTCCTCTAGTAGAAATAAATAGTTGCATCAATAAAGAATAAATCTTTTATTCCAATCTATACAGGTTGTCAATAACAACATATTCTCTCATTTTTATTGCTATTATTTAATAACTCTTAAGTAGGAGTAGCTGCAGATGAGAGCAGTTGCTCCTTCCATGGCTGCATTTTGTTATTTTGATCTTCTTTAGTTAAAAATGTGAAATGTGAGTCGATCTGACACTATAATACATTGCTGCATCATGCTAGTAACTCCATCATGGCAGGGCTGGGACCTGCAGAGTGTGCAGAAGTGTGAAGTCCCGATTTAGATAAATGAAGTACTTATGTGCAACAGTGCTTGCAACAATAATGTTATCTGAGAACGATAGCTAATGCATATGGTACAATTTTTATGAAATGTATGAATCATCTGTCTTTTGGGGAACTCATTGTAACTTCCTTCTCCTCATTCTGTGTTAATGTAGCAATATAATTTCTGTTTCTCACACATTTTTCTCAACTGAAAAAGAGCAGCAAACACCAGCATTTAATAATCACAGCTTTCAGAATGCAACACGAGCTACAAAAGCATACAAATAGGCTGAGAGCATGCAGAGTTATGGAGGAAAGAACAGCATGTTCCTCAAAATTTGCAAGCACCCATTTGGAGGAGTGCTGTGAAGGAGAACTGCCATGGAGGTTGGCACCAGTCCGTGTGCCAAGGCTTGCTGTGGATTATTCTGGACCAATGGCTTCCCCTGCAGTAGATGCTATTGAGATTTCTCTCATGGCTTTCATGCTCCATCCTTTGGAAAGATCCTTGGAACATGTTCTGGCTATCAGGGAGTGAATTTTTTGGGTGGGATGCTTGCCTGGTGTACAACAATCTGGACAGAATGGATACCTTTGGATTGCTACAGTTCAACTAGCAATTGATTTTCTCTGGAGACAGGATTAGGGTTGCCAAGACAATTTCTTGGCCCAGTTACCATTTATGCTGTGGGCTCCCCCTGGAAAACCATGCAGGTGTATCTGGAGATGTCTTCAGTTAGCATAGGGTGGGTTTGACTGTATTGTTTGATCAGGTTTTATGTGTGTCTTTCATTTGTTTATGCCTGCAAATAGACCATATAGTCAGTTCCAGATTAAAACCTTATTGAAAAACTATGATTACTTGTTTTCCAGGAAAACAATAAAAATTATGAGTAACTCCTGTTAAATTTTTTTTTTCAGAGGGATATTTACCAATGTTTTGTCCAGACTGAGCAACGAAAACCTACTCCTTTTAATTTCCGATTCCACATCAACTAAGGTAATGGCTACCAAAGTAGAACAAGAGTGGCATAACCCAGGAATGCTTGGCATTGCAAAATCACAAGAGGGTTGAAATCTCAGCAACCTTTTCCCATAAGAAAAATACCATAAATTAAAAATTAAATGAAGCATATTGCAACAAAGAGTAAGTGTGTCTAGACAAGAATGGATAGTGCTTACTGTGGTGTAATATTTTATAGGTTGAACTGATTCAGATTTCAGAAAACTCTGAATTTGGGCATTTATTTTGTGAACTGCAAAGTCTGTGAAGTCAGTGCAGTCCTTCTGTTGTCCCAGTGGTCTGTGAATTAGGGACTTGCTGCAGATTTGGATTAGCCTGGCTGCATACAGAAAACATTCTTGCATATTCAATCCCATTTCACCTTTCTCGTGTCTCATTCTCCCCTAAGCCCCATAGCCTGTTTAAGGATCATAATGACAAGAATTACAAATAAGCCGTGTTTTCCATGTTGTTTAATTTTTACATGTGGAAAACACAGGGCTGACTAAAAGGGTAGTGATTAAAGTCTTGGGTGAATGTAACCAAGTTTCCCTGATTTCTAGTTAGACTAATCAGAGAGAGTTCCCTTTTGTTTGGCACATTTTATTGCTTGACTTTAGTGATATCTCAAAGCATGCATTTGAGATGGTCTCTGCCGTGCCGCTACTTCTTGAGAGCAAATTTAATTTCACTTTGGCAAGGAGATTCAGTGTGCCTAACATTGGTGCTGAAATCCCTCATGCTGTCAAAGTCTGGAAAGTAATCTCTTCCCTATGCCTTCTGCCACATACACAGATGTAGAAACACATCCTGGGGCAAAATCCTGAGCATGCTAAATCCAGCAGGGTCATTAAGGGTGGGATGGAATAGCATATACATGTATTGTATGTATATATATATATATATATATTTCCAGTACAGGATTTATTGTAAGAAGAAAAACAGTAAAAACACAGCTGGTGATTTGATGAATTTATGTTTTTGAATGAAGAATAACTAGTTATCACCAAAGTAATCTGGATGATAAGATGAATGTTCTGCTTATCACTTTGATATATTTGATTTCGAACTGAATTAGTTCTAGTTTTGTCATAAATAATACCTCGTTTTTAATAAAGATTTTTTCAAAGCTTCCAGGTGAGGTGAGATTCATTAGACATATCCAAGGATGTTGGTTCTCACACTGGTCAGGACTTGAATTAGGTGGGTATGTTAACTCTAGAGCTGATTCCCATCCCAACCACTGCCCCATGGCAGAAGGTGATATTTATCCACTTTTTACTTCTTCCAAATATCATACATGCACACAACGAATCTGTACTGGTTTTATTCGGGATGGAGATAATTTTCTTCATACGAGCTGATACGGGTTACATTTTGGATTTGTGTTGGTGAGAGAAGTACTGGTCCCACCAACACCTCAGTAATTGCTGAACAGCGCTTAACACAGAGCCGAGGCCTTTTCTGCTCCTCACCCCACCCCACCCGCGAGGAGGCTGAGGTGCACAGGGAGTTGGGGACACAGCCAGGAGAGCTGACCCAGGGGATATCCCACACCATACGGTGTCGTGCTCAGCCTACAGGGCTGGGGGAAGAAGGAAGTAGGTGATGTTTGGAGTGATGGTGCTTGTCTCACCAAGTCCCTGTTACACGTGGTGGAGTGTGCCACCTCTCTGCCCATGGTAAGTGGTGAGTGAGTTCCTTGTTTTCTTTGCTTTATCTATTACACTGTCTTTGTCTCAGCCCGTGAGGTTTTGCACATTTACCCTTCTGATTCTTCCTCCCATGCTACTGGTGGGAGACTGAGTGAGTGGCTGTGTGGGTCTGAGCTGCCCGCTGGAGTTAATACCACCACAAAATCAATTTCACACACTTTTTGCAAGAATAGATGACATGAGGTTATCAGCTGAAGGTTTCAAAATGAATCAGTAATGGGTGTTGCTATCCATTGGGATCTCAGCTGATCTGTTGAATGATCATAGTTGTGAGTCTTGGCCTGGATAGATGGCAGAACTGTGTGACAGAACATGGCAGGAAAGAATACCGTCAACTTAAAGGAAACATCAGATTCCATCAGTTGAATCTTGTCACAAAGAACTGGTACCCCAACTCCTGTCAGCTACTTATTAAAAATCAAGTATTCAAGGTTGTTTATTAACATGCAATTATGAAGTGTCGCCTTCTGTTCTATGCCTCCACACTAATAAGCAAGATATTCAGTAAATCAACTGCTTTCAACAGACAAGAGCCAGCTAATTAATACAAAACCTCTTTTTCAGCACTATAAAAGATTATCCAGAACAGTAAATGCATCTAGAAAACAACAGAACATAGCTGTTTATTGTAGCATTTCACAGTTGCAGTTGGCAATTATTTAGAAATTGTTGAAGTTTTAGAAATATTTATAGTATAATATACCAAATATTGTAATTATTTTTAAAGTGGGGTATAGTTTGCAATGTGCTTTATGGAGGAATTCTTCATAGCAAAGCTAATGCCTTCCTAAGTATCTTTATAGACATTGGTAGACAAGGGTACAAAGGAAGTTGTGAAACAAGTATGATGATGCTGAGATTGTCAAAGTGGTGGCATCTGGTCTACATGTCCCTTTGCTTTGTGTTATCATGTAAGTTTTCAAATCTAAGGGCCATCTTTATGATTTTTCCTTTTTGCAGTACCTAGCAGGAGAGGCTGTAGTCCAGAACACCTGCTTGGTGGAGTACAGCCCAAAGAACAAGCAAAAGAAGGTGTGCTCCTGGCTCTGCAGTTCTTGTATCCACACTAAGACTGCTGTTGCCTGGAAGCTTTGCTCTAGGGTCAATTGAACCTTAGACATCCTTTGTGCTTCTGGAGATCTTACTATTGGGTGTTTTCAAAAGATACTGGTAATCAAGCTGGGACCTTCATCCAGCTAAGAGTGTGTCAAGAACTAAGTTTTACCCCTCTGAGAGGGAAGAGAGGCTTAGGAGATAGGTATGCCACGTGACTGGTTAAATATAAAATAAAATGTCACATTTGATTGTGACAGAAGCACACTTAGGCACTAACTTCAGTGGCACTACTGATGCCATTATGATTTTTCATTTTCATATATCCCTCTCATATTCCTCTTGCTATACACTTTCATGCAGCTTTGATGTATCCCTATTGCATTTAACCCACATGCTTGTAATTCCCTAAACCTGACAAGTAGCTTAGACCCAAAGTTCTGTTAAGCCAAAAGACTAAACATTGGAGTTGAGGGTCAAAACACCCCAGACACCAAGGTCCTCTCCAGAACACATTCTGTAAACTAAGATAGACTCATGCAGGGGGGACATTCCTCAATAAGAGGCTTCTCTTGAGCCTCCCATTGGGGAATCTGTGATAGATATGCTAATATGCTCATGTGCAAAGTTCTATAATTGTATACATGAGGCGTTTGGCCAGGGCATTTTGCCGGTGCACTCTCCTGGGGTGCATCCAAGGATCCTTAATAAATACCAAGGTAAACCCCTTGTTCCTCTCTAACCGTGTCTGGCTTTTATTTGAAGAGCACAGGTTAAGGCATCACTACAGGAATGAAGTGTCAGGTCGTGAGCACACATTCAGGAGTGCCACATACTCCAGGTCAAATCAGTCACCTAGAATAACAAGATGACTGCAGTAAAGCCAAGCCTAGCCTGCAGTGAGGTCACACAAGCTCAGGGGTGAGTGCCAGTGAGGCAGGAAGCACTGCACTGCTGCAAGGCCTGCAGGCTTTCCCACAGTGGGATGCGGATGGCAGCTCCCCACCAGTTTTACACAGCAACCCACTGCAGGAAAGGGCAAAATCTGTATGGAGGGACCTTCTGCCTGACAAGGCTTCATCCACGTGTTACTGGTGCAAGGCTGTTGTACGTGTGGCACAGGGCTCAGGCAAAGGGCTCTCTCTGGACGTGAAGCACAAGGCTGCCTGTGCCAGTGTCATGGGTTGTGTGGGGAGAAGCCTTCCCTGAGCAAGCTCCAGGGCTTCCCAGGAGCTCCTGCCTGACTTGTAATTCAGTTGGATAAATACAGAAACTTCATACACTGTGAATTTCCACCCTTCAGCTAAAGTTATTGTGGGAGGCATTATTATTATTATTAGGATTAAAAGTAATCCTTTCTCTTTTATTACTTTTTATGGGCTATTTTTATGGACTAATAAGTTATTCATTTGGGGCACCATTGCAGCACCAGGAGATGAAGACGTGTGTTAAAGTATGATTTATCTTCATCACAAGTTGGTGATCAGATAAATGCATAGGATATAGATGGTATTGGACAACCAGCTCAGATTCACAAATTTGCTGAGTTTGTAAAACCTGAAGTTAGATGAAAGCTAGGAAAGCAATTCTCCATGTACAGTGACCCCTGTTTACCTCATTATTTTCTAATGCCCCACTGCTGTGTACATACCTGCTGCTTGTTCTCCACTTCCCATCTCTTTATGCCAATCACTTGTTTCTCTCTCCCATACTTTGACTGTGAAATTCAGAGAGCAGAGAAACTGATACTCCAGTTCTTGTGCTATGCCAAACACACTGGGACTCAGGCCTGTAAATGACTCCAATACAAATTACTGTAATAAGCCTCATTAACAACATATTCCCATCAGGATGGCACTTAAACGCATTTATAAAACTAAGGATGTGCTTATGTTCCACTGAAGATAATTTTACTGAGGTGTACATTTAGAATTCAATACGTGTTTTTTTCACCCAGCCACAGCTTGTAATTCAGTTGTCTGAAGCTGTTGATCTAAAACTTTACATCAGCCCCAAGGAAAGGGGAGCCTAGATTACATGTTGTAATCAGGAAAATTACTGTTTGACTGCTATTGACATTTCCTTGGCACTTCATTACCAGGCTGTGAGTGCCCACAATCATTCTTTGCCTTTCTACTGCATCTCATTCCAGTCAAGGATCTCAATACGTGTTACAAATGGCACCAGATTTGGTGAGAAGCTGAATGTCAGTAATTGATTGATTAGCTGTCTTCTTAATAATATCTACCCTTTTTATAAAATCTGGGCTTTCACATTAAGGCTCCAGTTTGATTTGGCAGCAGATTTCAGATTTGTACTCTTCGTGCAGCTGACAGCAACTGTTGTTAGGTTTGGAAAGCACAGTTACATTATTTTAAATCCTTATATTTCATGTTTAATGCTCAGGTTTGGAGCCCTCTGCATTATGTGTGGTTCCCATTTTCACTGGCTTTGACAGAGTTGGGCCAAAAAACAGTAAGTCCACTCAATGCCTGTAGGTTTATGATGCAGGATGCAAAGCAGTAACAAGGCCTTTAGCACTGTAATGGTTTAGATTGGTTTTGTCAGTGGTTATTGTTTCTAAATGGCTTCCATTTTTAAGCAACTGTAGGAAGGGCTTATTGATTGTGCTCTTTCGACGATGCAATGAGATCTTACAGTCCAATTAAACAGTGTTGCCAGCAGTGTCTCTGGGAATTTTTATGCAAACCATTACACTTAAAATACGAGAACAAGCTGCGTGATTGGGTTTTTGTCAAACTGTCAAAACATTTAGCAGTCCTATCCAGGCTGCTGCTGCAATCTTGCCTGCTCACAGACACAAAACATCACATGTGCAGAGGGAACAGAAGTGTCAACAGTCTGTACC
Organism: Chaetops frenatus; assembly: GCA_013400775.1. NCBI lineage: Eukaryota > Metazoa > Chordata > Aves > Passeriformes > Picathartidae > Chaetops > Chaetops frenatus. Next base: position 713,257 of record VZTR01001735.1, read on the forward strand.
AGAGGTCTCCTTCTTCTGCCCTGAGGTGATGGGTGATGGGAGGGAAGAACAACCCTGTCTGGGCGAGTCTACTTTCTAAGTTAAATTCTCAGTATAATTTATTCAGAGTAAAATATATTTTATATGCTTTTAGTATTCCTTGCTGTGCTCCAGGAAAGACAGGTGCATAGATAGAGGATGAGAGAAACAGTTTGGGAGATTGTGGGTTAAAACATTGTACCCTTCTTCTGTTGATTGTTAGCAGTATCAGAGGCAATGTGTTTTGAGGCTCTTTCAAAGCTTTAATAATAATTTGTCTGCTGTTCACACATGTAGATGTTACAAAAAGAGAAAAAGATGCTTAATAATGTTCCTTACATAAAGGTTTTTTTAAAAAAATGGTCTTATAAGAGAAGGTTAAAAATCAATGTGAATAAAAGGAACAGTCTAATGATCACACAACTAGTCTTTGAAAAAATCTTATTAATCTTTCTCTTATTTTAGACTATAGAGAAAGCAGAGCTTTTGATAGACTAATTAGAAGCTGAAATGTGTTTATTACCATCTTTTTTATATCTTCTCATTTTTTGTTGATCAAGCTGACTTGATCTATTCATCTCATCTTCGAGCTCATTTCATCATGGACTGATGAAGTGCTGGAAAGATCCTGTGATGCCTAATAAAACCATTTTTCTAAAACTTTGTTTAGAACTCCAACTCCAGACACTTCTTTTTTACTTGGAAGAGGGGAAGGCTTAGATAAGAGAACCGTTTTCCACATGCCAAATCTTGCCCCTATTTCTGCAGCTTGACTCACCCATCCAGTGAAAAGAGCCAAAGATTAAATCAATTAAAGTAGCCAAATCTGTCCTCCCTCTGGATAATTTTATGAAAACAATAATGTTATTGTTTAGGAATTCATCTCATGTTCTCTCGCTTTAAGTCAGCTTTGTATATGTGACGGAATTATAGTTTCAGGAGCAAAATAGAATATTGTGACAGAAGTAAGTACCTGGTAAACAGTGAAACAACCACCTAGTCACAAGGAAAGTGTCACATTTATGAGGTACAAAAAGATACATAAAATTCAGTGTATTAAAGAGTAGCACTGTTTGCTGTCTCACCATCCAGGAAGCTTGAAGGGCTCTCTATCTTTCAGAGGTATAAAAGAAGCCAGTCTAATGAGATAATGATGTTGCAAGAGACCATGCGTTTACAAAATATGCAGAATCGTATTTTCTAGCAATTCTTCAGTGCTACAGTGAGTTGGGCACTTCTGAGAGGCCTGGGTTGAGGCTCACTGTCACCCCCAGTCCCAGCACACTCCATGGACAGAGTGGAGCTCTCCCAGACCAGCCACTGGGGCGATGGGAGGGCACACACGCTGTCCTGCTGCAGGGCCTGCACTTCTATTTATTCTCTTTCCATCAGCTTTACAGGGGAGTCAGAGGCACGTCGCAGTGTCTTTCTCTCTTGTGGTTTTTCTCCCTTTTGGTCTTGAAAGAAGGTGGGATTTCTCTGACCAGATCCTCCTCTCCCCCAGCACAGACGCATTATGGGTTCTGACAGTGACCATGTGGAGGATGAATCTGCTTCGAAGGGAAGGGCAAAGCAGCATTTTTGGTGCTGCTCTTTCCCCAGCCTGGAACCTGTGAGAGACAGCCCACACAGGACTCAGGAGAGCCCCAGTGGCCCAGAAGTACAGGATGGTGCTGGCTGTCCCTGAGGCTGCCAATGCCCACAGGCCACCATCTGACTGTCAGCTTTGGTGCACCAGCACACACGTGCTGGCAGCACCGAGGCTGAGTTCACACGTGACACAGATCAGCTATGCCTGATGTGCTGTTGTTCTTTTAATGACAGTTGTCTGTTGAGTTTTAATGATAAAAGTCAGCTGCATTTTCTCTTTTTTCCTCGCCACCTAACAAGACTCAAAATAGGGGAAGGATTAAAAAGCAGTAATGAGACTTGATATAATTTTGCCCACATAGTTCAATGAAAGAAATAAAAGCTCATCTTCAGTTCAGTTGTATGTAAAATTTGTGTGAAGCTCAAGTGCAACTATGATAATAATAAAAGCAACATTACCAATGATTTACTTCTTGATTCCTGGCTTTTCTCTATTAGGTTTCTTTTGCCAGAGATAACAAGGAACCCACAAAGTGTTTCAATTGAGAGAACTGCTTTGCTTTCATGGAGCTATCTGATGTTGGAAGTAAAATGGTATAAATGATAAAAAATTGAGGTTTGTTTCTGATTAAAAGGTAAAATCCAATTCCGTCTATAGGGTATTGACTTGCTCTTTGCTATTGTGTGGCTTCAGGCAATTTGTGTCTCTTGCAGTCTTGCTTCTGTTTCCACCTCCCATCTATCTAGATTGCAGTCTTTTGTGGTTATTGACTAACTCCTTCTGTTGTACAGTGCCCAGCATAGGGCAGTCTCAATTCCAGCATTATGCTTCAAACTCTAAAAGAAAGAAAATTGAGTAAGCAGAGACCAATTTTCTGCTCTCTGACACCAACTGGGTTAAAATGGTTAGGACTGTAAAGCTGTAGAAACTCCAAGGGAGTCCTCTCAATCAACATTAGGATTTGCTGTTGCACTGCTGACGCTTCCTGGCTAAAAACACTTGCCCAGAGTCAGAAGGGTCCTCATCAAAAGGTGGCATCCAGTGGAGCCTGTCTGTACCTACAAGAGGCACTGTGTGTCCAAGAATCCCTGCAGACACAGCCCCCCAAAACTTTAATCCCCTGACATGCCCTGCATTCATCTTTGAAATTATAGGACGCACCTCTGCTGGTGCCTGAGTGAACACCAGAGACTGATGCTGGGCATTAGTATGTGCCATCTCCAAAATACTTTTCCATGTAATGTAATGAGAACAAAAAAGTTATTGTCTTGCCTTCCTCAAAAAGTCAGATACAATACAAGTTCTGGAAGTTCTAATGTCCATTAAAATGTATTTTTGAAGGCTACCTGTGAATCAAAATATCGTTAAGTTCGCTGTGACCTTCTAGATACTGAACAACCTCTGAAAAGCCTTGCAGTAGATGAAGGTGGTTTCTTTAGAAAGATTTCTCATTTAATTTATACTCTAGAAAGGAAAAGTGCAAAATCAGTTTGATTAATTAGAAAGAGATTTCCTTTTCTTCTTTATCTGTGAGGAGAGATAAGGTTTCAAAAGAAAAAACTCCCTTGTTTTTGATCTACCTTTTTACACAGTGAAAATTAACAAAGCTATTCTGATATACCCGATACACAACAACTTCTGTTTTCCCTTTTCATTCACAAGCTTGTTTTCTCTCCAAAAGATAAAGGGGAGGTTACAGGAGTGGCTTTGGTGATAAGCTGCCAGAAGTTTCCTCCATGTATGGCAGAACCAATGCCAGGTGGCTTCAAGCAATGCTAAACCCTATCAGCTCCCTAGTGGGATTTAGGAAGGTAGAACTGGGCTACATGAAGGACAGGAATATAATTTTCTTCAGTAATTCTACTTGGTCTGCATAGGTGGATTTGCAATCAAAGATGCTCTCTGGTAGGAGTGTGGTTGAACAACAGAGACTCTGCTATTAGGTATTAGGCATTTTATTTTTCTAGGTTCTAGGAAGTATGAGTGTATCAGAGAGAACGTATCAGAGAATGCTCTGGGCTGGTGAAGCTATTTAAAATGCCTTTGGATTAAATGGGGGTTTTTTTAAAGGGAAAAGAAAAAAATAATTTGATTTTCTGATGTATTTTTGTGAAGGCTTTCAACAGGCAAGCTGGCCTTTTTGTCTTGTCCCTTTTCCTTCCTTTGTTTAACTGTTCTTTCTTTTTTAATTATCAATTGAGTTTAAGGTAATAAAAATCTCAGTGTACAAAATCTCAGTGAATGCCTGTGCAGCATGGGAATGGTAAACACAAAGAGCCTGGCTGTGTGACTGTACTGTACACCACGCTCCTGCCTGCAAACCCAGCTGCAGAAGGGATTTCCAAAGAAAGAGCACTGATCAGCAAAGATTCAGGTCTGTAAAAGTCACTGGGATGTAGAGCAAGCCATTGCCATGAAAGCTTGCTTATCCAGTAGCTCTGATTATATGAGCAGTCCCATATGTTTCCATGGAATCACTCTTGGAAGTCAAATTAAGTATAGGAAGGCATCTCCCTGAGCTGTGTTTAACTTTCCTTACCTGTTATGACCAAGTTATGAAAATTACTACAGCACAGTTATATACCTAAGCAAGGGGATGTTTTCTTATGTCTAAGGTGAAATAAGGTCTATTTTCTTCCTTTCCCTTCTGAATATCTTCTCCTAAACTCTCTGAAAGAGATGCCTGCTTTTCTGGGCAATGATAGTGAGGGGAACAGCCAGCTCTAATGTTGTTGGAATATGTGGGGGACTTTGGCTGTGCCTGAAGTGGACCAAAGCATCCCAGAAGGGGGCCTGTACAGGCAAGGTATTTCCTCTAAATGTCAGTGTAAACTGGCTCTCTGGAATAAAGGCATCAATAATACTTCTGGCCTGACATTTACTTTTAGGAAATAAGTCTCAAAGGAGAGAAATGATTGTGGTGTTTTCTTGCCCACTGCTGCAGCCTTACCTGCAGTAAGTTGCTTAAAGCCACAGAGGCCCTGGGAGTGAGTGGTGACTGTCCTAGTAATTCTCAGGGAGACAGGAGTGTCTTGCATTTCCTAACTTTGTAATACATGCAGGCAAGAAAAGATATATTGTCTTGACCCTGAGATTCACCAGTCATCTGATAAGGACTCCAAATACTACTGCAGTGTGCATTTTATGTGTTGAAGTGCTCCTAAATCTCCACTGACTGCTGATTTGGATACAAGAAAAATGAAGCAGCAGTAACAAGTCTGGTAGAGTATCTTAACTGGGAGTGGGGGTCCTGCACACTCAGGGCCCAGAGAAGCCATCTGGTCTCCCACTGATCACCTACAAATTCATCTGTGCTCTACCAGGGCTTGAGACATTTGCATTGGTGCCAGCCATGCCAGGATTTTCAGACTAAAATTAAACATGACATAAAATGCATTTAGAGCTGTCATTAAGAGAAACAGAGGAGTTGGATATTTTCAGTAATAATATCAAACTACCTTGCAAACTATACTATCTGCTCCAGGGAAGGTTTTCTCACCTCCCTGGCAGGATTACCAATGCACCCTCTGCTGCAGCAGCGAGTGGAACACACAGATCTCAGAGGGCGGGTGTGGAGCTCCATGGCATGTTAGGAGCTCAAAAATAGGCTCAAATGTTTTATTCTCTTTCTGCTCCCATTTGATGCTATTTATGTTAAGACAAATCTGGGTGTATAACACTGTCGTAAATAATTGAAGAGCCACAGCCCCTTAAAGTGTTTTCTGCACCGCACTCACAGCCATTTGGAATTTCAATATGAGAATTGCCAAAACGGCTGCAGTGTCCTTATTTTAGATGTGGTAGGAAGAGAGAACACCAAGCACAGTCCAGCTAAAGAGGGAAATAGAAATGCTGTCAGATTAAAACGATGCTGTCTGAGATCTGCATTGTCAGAAATACCTTAGGCACCTCCCTAAGGTAACTTAGGAAGGGAGACCTAGATAGAGGGAATAAGTAACTATATCATTAATTCATACCTGGGTTTTGTGACTCAGAATAAGAACTGCTTCCAAGGTACCTGGTAGCAGTCCAGGGGTTGCTGTGTCATACAGCACTCCCATCCTCCCTGAGCCTCTGCAACACCTCTGGTGCAGAACAGCTGTGTCCCAGTCCAAACTTTTCTCATCCTTCTAATTGCTATTTGCACTGTGGTTCTACCTAGGAGCCTTGGCTGTGTGTCGTAGATTCACAGTACCAAATGGTGGTAAAACTAAAATAGAGATTTCTATTTCCAGGCTTGCAGTTTTTATATACACCAAAAGACTGTCAGGAGGAGGTGGAGAGGCAGAAGTGGGCAATGCCCAGCTGGACTGGCATCGTAATTTCTGCCAGTTTGAGTGCAGTGGGAAGCTCTTGCTCCCGGGCATCTACTTGTGAAGGCTGTGAGAAGAAGATTGTGTGAAGACTCAGCGAGCTGGTTTACCCTGAGAAGGCTGACAGTGATTTCCAGCTCAGCTTGCTTACAATAGATGTGAAAGATATGGTTACCTTGCAGAAGCAGCAAGCAGGGCACTGATGAACCCCTTTTTTCAGACTGTGATTCTCCCAAGGCTGTGGCCAAGAGGTGGATGCTCTTCATCTCCTGGCATGTCTGTCTCCTTCCTGTCCACATCGTCCCCTCACTCTGCATTTTCTATCTAGTGTGCATGGTAGCCCTCTCTCACTAAGCATAGTGTACACGAATGACTTGTGGTGGCCCAAGCACAAGCTCTTGTTGCAGCATCAAGGGTGTGTCCAGCGTTTTTGTTTTTGTTTTTGTTTTTGTTTTTGTTTTTGTTTTTTTTTTGCTTGTGTGGTGTGGCTGGTGCACAAGGATTCTGCACATTTTCCCCTTTTGGACCAGAGCACAACTAAGAGTCGTGGAGTGCTCTTCAGCCCCAGGAGGTACTGAAGCCACTGGAGATTTTTAAAAGACCTTCCTCTGACAAAATGTCCTTTTTTTGTGCTAAATGTTTCGTGCATTTTTTAACCAAATTTGAACTTGTTTTCTCAAAGAAAATCTCTAGCCTCTTTAAATTCAGTTTGTGCTTACAAGAGAGGTGTGAAACATATTAAGCAGATGAGAGAAACTAAACCAGTGTAGGGATAGACTCTTCAAGGGACTAAAGCTCTAACTATAAATTATTTAAAACACTGAATTTGAATTTACAATATCCCTTTAAATCATCTTCTGTGTTCCATAATTGGAGATGAGACTTCCAGAGATATTCATCCTGCTGCCCTGTGCTCAGCATCTTTCTTTCCTTTTCTTTCTGGCTAAGTACCTGACAGCTTTCACTTCCTCTCTGATCATGCTGTATTTTAAGTTCACTTTAGGTGGACTTTGAACACTTGAAATGTGAGTTCACAATATTCTTCTGTAAGGAAAGACCCTCTTCTGGTTTTTACAAGCATTATATGGTTAGCCCCATCCAGACAAAGGTACACAAGGAAAGGTGTGTGCTTTATTCACTGTGTTGTGTAAGACCCTCCTGCCAGCATCCTGGCTTGATTCAGTACTGAGTGGAAGACTGCTGCTGTGCTCCTCATTTTTCACTTGAAAGGGGAATGTGGATACACAGAGAGCCATGTTCACAGTGTCATCTTCCTTATCCCTGTAGTAAATTGGGCTGGCTCAAAAAAGGAGGATATTTTTCCTTATCGAATATGAGTGTTAGAATCCAAGGCTCTGCTTGCTGCCTTGGAGAGGCTTTCAGTCTGCTACTGAAAGTGCTAAATCCTACACTTCTGCTAACTGGTTGGAGGAAGCACCATCCCCCAGCTGTGTGGGTTTCAAAACTGATTTAATATATTTTTAAGCGCTTTAACGCTTTCCCTTATATGTGATGGGCAGTCTCTAAGCCTGGATATTGGACAAATTACCAATAAAAGCCACTGCTTCTGTTGAAAAGAAAACCTCATGCGGCTTCTTGTGCAGACATTGTGTTTGTAAATCACTCAGGGCACATGACCTCTTAACCGTATCTTGTTTCCAACTTGCTAAATGATGCAAAGTGATTGGACTCCATGCACTCACCACCACTCTCCCCCCTTCTCTCCTCGGTGTGCTTTTCCTTCCCCCGAGTTGCTCTGACAGAGTAAGCCCAGCTTGCACCAGCCTTTTCCAGCTGAGGGGCAGCAGGTGCAGAGCGGCTTCATGCACCCCTTGCTCCCGCCAAGGGCAGGGTCGGTGATACATTCCTGCCTCCGTCATGGAGAGGGACTTTGGCAGTGGGAAAAAGCAAACCCTTTGCATTCCCTGGGACATCAGCGAAGTCATGGATGAAGTGGAAGAGGAGCAGTTTTGCCCGTGAGTAATAACGCTTCATTTGGTAGGCGCTTTCGGTGCTGGCAGAGGATGGATCCCCGGTGCTGAGAAGTGCTGCCTCATTGTGTGGGGACGGGCTGAGGCCCGAGTGTCCCTCAGCGTGCCGGGGGTGCCTGCAGCAGCTGCCCCCCATCCCCTCAGGGGGTCACCTGGGCAGGGGACAGCTACAGGGTGGGCCGCCCTTGTGCGTGCACGGTGTCACGCAGGGTTGTGAAGTATTTGGGAGCAACTGAAAGAGGGAAAAAATTCAATCTAGATGCATACCTGGAAGAGAAGACAACTCCAGGCTAGATCTTATGCTAGTGAATGTAATTTTTGGAACTGGAGTAGGAAAGTCTGTTTCTTTCTTCTCTTATGAGGTTAAAAGTCCATGCCCAGAATAAGAGAGCAGAGAGAACTTGTTTCTACCTAGGTACTGTGTCTTTTGCTGTTGAAGACCTGGATATGCAGCTGCAGAAACAGCAGCAAAGAGGATGGGTTTGGAGATGTGAGAGAAGGATTGGCATAAAAAAATATATGTTGACAGGATTTTAGGCTAGCATAGTGACACTGCCAAATTTTGCTTCAGTTTTAATCTTTGATAAGATGAACAATCCTGGCTGAATTTCAATACTAATTGGAGGTGTCTCTTTTGATCATCAAACACACACCAGGCTTCAGCACAATCTTTAGAACTGCTTAACAATCTACAAAGATATTCAGATGTCCTTCACAATCAATAATATGGACACAAATAAGCAATCAGATTTTGTAAGTAGAAAGGATGTTTTTCTGATACAAAAGCCATCAGATGAAAACCTGAATCTCAGAACAATTACAGACCTCCTGTTCCCTTCTGCCTGACCAGGCTTCCCTCATTCCTAATGGGAGCTGGGGTATGGGACAAAGCTGTGTTGGATCCACGTGCTCCTTGATCCCGTGATCTTTAAAAGGATTTAATGGGGAGGAAGTTCTGGGTTTGGGGAGGGAAGAGGCAGGAGGAAGGACTTATTTTGGCAGGCTGTGTGTTGGCTGATGTGCTGCTGTATGATCAGCCAGAGTCTTGATCTTTCAGCCGTGGCTGTATTAACTGCACTACAATGTTTCTGTCTCCTTCTTTCAAGGGAATGGGGAAAATTAAATCCTTTTTTCTCATCCAAGCTATTCCTCTGAGCCAAGATCATGTACTGAAGTTTGGCAAATGCACTTGGACACGTGCCCCTGCCTGTTTGTTTGTAAGGCATCTTATGCTTTCCCGGTCTGGGGAATGTGGAGTGTATCTTTGTCCCCCAGGAGTAAGTAAGACCTTCCCAAGAGCTGTAAACTACACCAGCATATTCTTAGGGGATTATTATAAGCAGGTAGCCCAGACATTGCAAAGGCACTGGTCACAACTTCCTTCCCTATCACACAGTACTGCAGGGCAGATATACATATATATATATATATATATTTATATAAAAATATATATACATACTAGAATGTATGCCAGCTTAGATGTGGGATAAATCACCCCGTTAATCAGCCCCTCTGCCAAGGCTTGTGGGAATAGGAGGCTTGGGAACTGTCCCACACTCCCACTGGTGCCAGGGCATAGGCTTTCCCATGGGCACAAGTGAGAGCTGCCATGGTTGCTGCCATCTCCCTAGTCTGAGCTTAGTGCTTTGCTGGTGCACACAAAGAAAAAGCTGCATTTTTGAGAAAAAAAAACAACAACAAACTACCATACAGCCTGTTCTTTTGTTTACCTTAGGAATCAGTGGGAAAAGGAATGAGATAGCACAAACCACATCAGCTTCTTGCAAGAATAATTACACTTCTCCTGCTGTTATAGGGAGCCAAAGAAAAACCTGTACAGGGCACCATATGAAGGAAGACAACAAATTAGGGGAGTGTGGATACAAATCTTTATAACAGTGAACATTGTCCATTTCTTATCTTAATAGTGTCTCTTTATTGTTGCTATCAGTTTAGTCTCAGCTAAAATAAATCTTGAAGTATTATTTACACTTCTGCATGTGGCACATTTCCACTCTCCCTCCATTACACAACATGCAGTGCCCATTATAATGGCTACTAGTGGTTGAAAATAGTTGGCCCTAATGAGATACATAATAAACCATTGGTACAAATGTCATTTTCTTTTGCAGTCATGTGGATACCCTGCCTGAGGAGGTCAGCTCCACTGTGTGAAATAAGCATGGGAGATGAAGGTATAGGGGGTTCAGTAAACTTTGTAAACTCTTTCCATAGCTTTTCTTATCAACATTTATATCATATACAGAAATAATATTAGATAGAGTTGCTTTTGACTCCTGTTCTGCAGTGCCTACACCATTCAGGGTAAAGCATATTAAGATATTGAAGTGATTTTAATCTGCCACCTCATTCAGTTCCATACTTTTTTGTTTTTAAGCTGGAGATAAATATTTTTATACTAATCAGTCTAACCCTCATTGAGGTCACTGCTGGTAGGATGAACTTTGGCAGTGGCATGGCTTATTCTGTGAGTTCTAGGATAAATATTACTTACTTAACATGTGAATAGAAACACAGTGGCTGGCTGACCTTCACAGTAGAAGGCAAATGATATGTTAGCTGTCTGTGAAGCTTTTGATTCACTGAGACTCCTGCTCTACTTGCAGTGAAGCTTCCAGCAGGTGTTTTTGATGGATTTCAGAGTGGTGGAGAAGCAGTTCAGTGAGCAGTGGAACCAGTCTTATGCTTTGATTCCCTGAAGATTTATGTCTTAAGGTTGAGCCACCATGCATACACTGGTTCAGCTTGGGTGGCTGTCATTTCTCTACCTCACTTCCTCTTTCCATGAATCATGTTCAAACTAAACTCCCTTGATTCTCCTGCTACTCTGTCAAATAACCTTGAAATTGGCCAGCAGCTTCACAAGCTATTAGGAAAGACAGGTAGACATATAGATAGCAATATCAGGTAAACATAGTAGAACACAGTAGGTCTGTACAGGTTTCTCTGAAACAGATAACTTTCAGTTTCAGCATTTTACATTGGAGGGGAAGAGTGTGTTGTGTCCAGGCCAAGCCCTAAGAAGTGCTGTGTACCTTTAATTCCTATTAAATTGCACATAAACTTTTAGGCTCTGATCAGAGGTTTGGATCTGGCTATGACTTCCTCCAGAACTGAGGCAGGTACTCTAATAGCTTATAATACTATAATATGCTAAATCAGTCTGAGGGAGAAAAACCCAGCAACTCCACTTGATTAAACACCTCAGAACTGTAGTGACCCCAGCTGTATTTTAGAATGCTGTGCAGACTTCCATTTAGCAATAAGAATTTCTGGAGCTTATTCAAGCATTTTCTTTCTCACTTTGGGCAGATGCTAAAAACTGCCTAAAGCAAAAAAAGCTTCACCTTGCAATATTCTGTCACAAGTATGACAGACTTGTGATCACAGCTGCAGGATGAGCACCATTTTGAGGAGGTAGAATGTGCATTCCTGAACTCCTCCAGTAATAGTCCCTCAGCTATCAGCAGTAATTATCTACTTCACAGCTAGCTGGAAGCAGAGTTTCTTGTGCAATTGTGTACGGCCCTTGAGTTTGGGGGCAGGTGCCCAGCCATGGCTGATGGGCAGGAGGAGGTCAGGAAAGAAGGTGGGAGAGAGGGGGGCTTGTGGTGAGGTGGCCTGTGCCCACCCAAGGGGCTGTGGGGCTGTTTCTGTGGTGGCAGAAGGGCTGCCTGGGGTTGAGGCAATGACTCGTGGATGGAAGAAACACATTTTGGCTCAGCTGTGCCTGGGCCTGGAGGGAAGAAGGCTGAGAGGCAGCAAGGAGCATTTTATGTTTTGATGTGCAGTATGTTGCTCTGCAGCTTCTGCTCATCTAAAGCTGAAGGTCACCTTAGATTGGAATGTGCTTTAGATTTGGGTCAATACAGGAATTGTCTCATCTTTCCGCAGAGCATTGGTGGTTACATTAACCAGCTGGGCTTTTGTCTGAGAGGCTGCAGTTTGCTGCAAGCCCAGCTTGTGCTGCAGAGATATTGAGCCTGGTTTGGAAGCTGCAGGAATGAGGGTTACTCAGGGCTTGTGGCACAGTTACTGTGCTGATGCCCACTTCAATCCCACGCAGTAGTATTTTCTTTTTAAAAAGAAGAGACTGCTTGAGACTGCTTGTGAGTTTGTTGAGGCAGGCAGGGCGCAGTGGGAAAATGGCAGAAACGGGATCTGACATCCTTTCCTATGGTCAGGTAGGTTGCTATGGTGTTTAGGAGTAAAATGAAAGACAGAAGGAGGAGTAGCTCTAAGGCTGCAAACTTTTATTGTTTAAAATCATTTTAATAGTATAGACAGCTCTATGCAAGCCCTGGTATTCATGACTTAACTATTTTTCACTGGATTTGATATTATTAGCTTTTCAGAAAATAAAGGCCTGAGGTGCTTCTGGTAGCCTCCATCCCAAATGTGTATGAGCAAGAGATTTTTTTGCTCTTTTAGCTGGAGAAAAATTCTAATTAATTTTACCTGTCAGTCAGCTGTTAATTCAGAATCCACTGAGAAGCTTTTGATTAACTAAGATTTGTCCTTTTATTAAACAAATTAGAGCCATTAAAGAAGCACATGAGACATTTGTAAATCCACTATTAGAAGTAGCTTACTGATGATTTTACAATAAGAAGTTAATTTGCCAGGAAGAGGAGACCATTTAAGTTTCAGTGGGACTGGGCATACTCAGAGGTGTAGCATCACATCACAACTTACAGTGAAGATAAGCAGCTGTGCTGCTCAGGATGTTCCTAATTGTTTGTCTCCTGTATGAAAAATCTGCTTCTTGTATGTTAACACTCAGAAATGGTAAAATATGAGTTAAGAGTAAATAAGCTGAACTGCATTTAGTCACTGCACCAGCACTCTCAATAAGAGTTGACCTTAACTCAATTAAGCAGAAATTATTTTCAAAGTGATAGAAACTAAGTGATGCAGTAGAGGCTATTAGGTTGCAAATTATTATGTATGAGGGATCTGCAGTAATTGTCAATGGTTCTTAATATATAACAAAAGTGAAGTCATTCAAGGCAGAGTGGTGCTAGGGCAGAGAGCACACACAGATTCTTATGTAGGAGATGGCATGCAATAACCTGTTGCCCCAAAATTGTAGTCCAAGCTACTAAATTACTCTGAGACTTTTTAAAATATCTATGAGGGCATCTGCAGGAGACTTTGATGAAGTTTACCTGCACAGCCTTAAAAATGGGCTGGGATTAACTCTGCTGACCGCAGTGCATAAACAGGCTATGGGATGGGAGGGGGATTCTGGAAGCAGCCAAGGAAAGCTGAAATCTGTTCTGCTGGTTGTCTTGGGAAGTGATGAGGTGCAAGGGATTCAGATCTCCCTTGGGAAGGGAACTGCAGATGTGACTGAGCAGGGAATGTCCCCTGGATGAAGAAATGGCACAAAAAATGCCTCAATTGTTGAACTTGTTGGTGTGACGGGGCCAGGAACTGCCAGCACTGGTGCAAACTGTCAGCTCATAACACCTGTCCAGGTGCAAACCCCAACACCACCCAAATCAGGCTCCAAATGTCTCTATTCTGCATCTCATTGCAGTGGAAGGTGCCACCACGTCCAGCTCCAGAACTAATCTGACAGTGCAGCTTTAAGTCATGTATCACATTTTCTGTGAGCAACACAAAGGGCTCAGAAAACTTGTCTGAATCTCCCACTGTCTCCTTTGTACATTTCCTACTTTTCCTGTCTCATTTGGCATTTCTGTGCTTTCTCATAATGAGCATTCACAGCACAACAATAAAGAGGAAATTTGGTGAAGAATAAAGGTAAATTTATTAAGTCTAGCAAGTGGGGAGAAAGATGATGTGTGCTGCATCTAGAATTTTGCCAATAAGACCGTGACAGAAATAGCGGTTTAGGGCTTGCATTCAATTTATGCATCTGCATTTCTTCTCTGCTGCTTTGCAATCAGACTAACAGCCACTGCAGAGACCATCAGTGACAGTGATTACATTATGACCTTTTAAAGCTTACTTTCAGAGTAAAGATTTTTATCCCATATTACCATTTATTGCTGACTGAGTTTAATACAATCCTCCCAGTGCACTGAAACTGCAGGGTTTGTGATTTCCATGATTTAATAGATCAAGTGTCACAGCTTCGGGGGAGACAAACTATTGTAACAGGATCTCTGCCATTTGGTGATTTCAAATTTCCTACAGAGAGGCTCTGTATTTGCTGTATGACTCTGCTGCCCCAGTCTTGCAAACCACATTACCCTGCTGTAGAATATAGCAATGTAAGGGGTGTTGCCAGAGATGAACTTCAAGGGTTTGCCAAAGCTTTGTGATAGTGTTTAGTTTTATCTTCAACCAATCCACAGGAGCAGAAAGCAAAAAGGTGGTACCCATGCTTCAGCCCACCATGGCCTGTCCATCCCTGGCAGCTGTTTACTGCATGGGGCCCAACAGATGTTTCATGTGACACCTTTAAAAGCCAAGGCACAGTGATCTGTGTCTCTGTGTAAAAATGCTTTTGTGCACATCTTGGTCATTTTTGTGCCTGACTTCAGTCACATGTAGTGTGCTCGTTTGGACTTGTGACATATGCATATGCCAGACAAAATCTGTCAGGAGCAAAATAAAAGCACAATCAGGTCACCAGCTCAGTATAAACCAAACAATTCCAGCACAGCATTTTGGAACAGTCTAGAGGGACTGAATTGAGATGTAGACTGTGTCTTACATATTTCTTGCTTCTTATTAAGGAGCACTATCATTAAGAGAGTCCTAATAAACAATTTGCTTATAAACAATTAAAGATGCCACAATTGGTAGATCGTTTTCCCTGGCTAACCTGAAAACACTTGATAAGGCAGGCTTTATACAGTTCCTGGGACACTTTGTGGCTACTGAATGAGAGCAATAGGCACTTTGGCTCCTTCAGCAATATCCTTCCTCCAGGGCTGTAGCTTAAAGAGCCTGGCTTCCAATGTATATGCAGGCACATACCTGCATGCACAGGTGTGTGCACATATATCCATGACCATTCCCCCTGCCCCAGAGAGTTCTCCTTTTGGGACAGAGCAAAACTGCAGTATGGTGGAGTGGTCGTTCCTGATATTTTTGCCTGGGGCAGGCTCACGTTGCCTTTGCCGTGTGCTGAACTTGAACAGGGTACGAAAGCCCTCTACAGCCAGAGGCAGCCAAACCCACCTGGAAAAGGTGCTGTGGTCATGCTAATCATTCCATCAGAAGCTGGTATGAGCTAATTTGTGTGAATTACAACACAGGCTTTCAGGGAAGACTAGGAATGATCCCAATGATTTTTAAATTTAGGTCAAATTTGGAAAAGTTTGTTTGGATAATTTAGGTTTTGCATCCTCTGAATGCAGGTTAAGATTGGCGACTGAGAATGACTGATTTGCAAAGTCAGTGCAGGGTGGCTTTTAGTGCTCAGTGCAACAAAAGCTGCTCTGAATCCTGACTCAGCTGTGTATCTTTTGGATAAAGATGTCCATGCTTACCTTATGGCTGATGGCAATTTGTTTCCTCCACGAAGTAGCATATCAAACCTGTGCCAGAACTACCACTTCTAGAAGCCTCTTGGAGATGTGCCTTTACACCTACTTAGTTCTTGGTATTGGTTGAGGGGACAGTTGATGCATTGCCAAACATGCCAGTGGCTTACAGAGTGAGAACGTATTCACTGGGTTCTGGATGAGACTCCTGAGCTGAATCACGGGTTCACTAATAGTAACAACTCCTCTTCACTGTAATTCCTGCTTTTGGCATCAGGGCAATGGCTCTGTATAGACAACCTGAAAGAGAAAGCTTTTACAGCCCATTCCTTACTGGTTTGTCAAACTAACCAGATTCTACAAATGAATTTAATACCCCCTACAGTGTAATTTCCTCATTAAACAGGGAACCAAATATTTTTCCAGACCTCCGCTTTATAGAATCCTGTATAAACAAGCTGAGAAGGCTCATCTCTTAAATTTTCTAATGCAGGAAACTTCTATCATTTTATAAAACACTGGAATTGAGATCTGACTATTAGATATAACAATTTCAATGCTTTTATTGAGCAGTTCTGACATCCATCCTTTCCATGTATTGTCTAAAAGAGCATTAGCTACATGCACGGGACTTACGAAACTAGTCAGCTAACATTCAAAGCAAACATTTTAGCAGCACGCCCCCACAGTTTTCAGAGGCTGAACTTTTGTTTCAGCTGTGATGTTATACAATCCTATTTCCATGGCAAACTTACAGATACACACTTGTCAAAATTCATGGTTTATTTAGCAAAACTGTCAAGGCACATATGTGCCATATGCATTCTCCCATTCTTTACAGATAAGCTTTTAAAAGCAGCGATTTCCTGTTGCAATTAAGTCTGTTGCTTGGACTTCAGTAGGTATGTGTGGCATTGAAAGGGAATCTGGCTTGGACTCTTGTTACTAAAAAGAGCAGTGGTCAAAAAACCCTATGTGTCTTTCTACTGTTCCATCTCCTGCCTATTACAGACTTTTAAACATCCTGTTTTATTTGAGTTTTGTGGTATTTATCCTGCATTCAGAAGGCACTCTTTCTTTGAAGAAAGCTGTACTTGCATAGACCTTAATATTAGATATTTTGGGCACTGTCTACCCATGAATCTCAAAGATCAGTGACTGTTATCTGTTGTGGCATCTTCTTTGTCCAGCCCGGGATAAGTACACAGGCAGTCTGAGGACAACGCAAAGGAGGTGCTCCTTCCAGCACACAGGTGTGTCAGGCAGGCAGCCAGAGGCAGGATTCTGTGAGCCCTCACCTTCCCCTGCAGACTGAGGTGTCACCCCTGGAAATGGAAAACAGCAACACACAATGGAAATTGAATGCTCAGGCCTTGACTTTTGGCTGAGTAGAATCTAAAAATCTGGTCAAAACATAGAAAACTTCATGGGCTACTGATTTTTTTTTTTAACTATATATATAGTTTGAAAATATTTTAAGTGTGGAGAAAATTCCCCCTTATGCCTTTGTGTCCCTCCTATGTCCTTTTCCTTATTCCCAACCATCACCCCTAGCTCCTGGCTTTGTGTTCTTGTCACAGTCTCTGCAGTCAGTTAGGATCCATCCCTCCCCATCCCCAGTGCCCTGGTCCCAGTTCAGTCACACCTTTGCTCCCAGTTGTCTTCTTGTTTTCTCCCTCACCCCCTTGTGTCTTGCTTTCTCTGTTCTGCTGCCCCAGTTTCTGACCTAGAATCAGTCACCCCTCCGCTCATCTTGGTACCTCTACACCTCTTTCTCCCAGGGTCTTCTCACTCTTCACTATTAATTATAATCACAACCTTTCCTGGGCTCCAGGCTCAAATGTGTCTTGCTTCCTTTGCACATGGTGCCCTGAGACAAGATGATAGTTGCCAAAATGTGGTAAATAAAGGCAAAGTTCCCTGCTTCCCAACCTAGTGCCTGTATCCGTGACAGTGGGCAACACTGTGCCACAGAGCCCCCTGAAGGTGCCCTTCACACAAATACTGGGGTTTAGCTGCCTAGAAAGACAGCAGTGGGCCAGTGCAAATGGAAACCAGGCTCTAACATGAGAAAGCACGTTCTTGTAGAGCATGATGTAAGGCTGCTTATTTGGAGGTTTATTATCAGACCTGTCTCTAAAAATGAAACCCAAGCAACAAAGCAGAAAAAAAAAACAGGCATAGAACTAAGGAGCTCCACGTCTAATTTTCCTTGCTCTGATCACTAAGCTGACATAATCTCAGCTGATTGTGTAAAATACAATTGCATGGTGACCCCTGTCTCCCTTTGCTGGTCACCCCTCCACCCCCAACATAGATGCAGTGCACGCTATCAAGACATGACTTAACTCTGAGCCAGCTCACAGCACTGCCACAAAGGAGCCAAAATAAATTTCAGTGCTTGAAGAAGAGAAGCCAAATCCCTTCCCTTTCCTTATCCATGGTGTGGGGAGGCAGCTTTGCACAGTGGCAGAGACATTTGTATTGGGATTGGAAGGGGAGAGAGGAGTAACTTGAAGAGGAGCCTGTGCTTAGCTCTGCATGAGAAATCACTGGCCAGAGCTGGGGGAGGGAAGATGGGAGCTTACAGAGGGATGCACAGGTCACTTTTATTTTTTACCTACCAAATAATCCTCCCTAGCACAGCTTTCCCCTTCCCCATTCTAGCTTATTCAGATGCCTCTTACAGGTGTCAAACTGCCTTTCTTCACAAGAAATCCTATTCTGTACAGCAAGCAACACTCAGTCCTTAAGCTTCCCAATTTTGCCTTGTGAGTGACACCTGGGATGGTGTAGGAGAAGGAGACAGACTGGAAGGGAAAACCTGGCCAACTGGACCTTGATTGGTTCTTTTTTTAAATAAAAAATAAATACTAACTAGCTATGGTGATCGTGTGTGGAAGGCTGTGGTTGGAGGGAAGTCTCAGAGGGTGCATTTGAAGCCCTATTATATCGGTCCAAATCATTCCATATAAACACCTCACTTTATGTTGTAGCCATGCTTTGCCATTAGTACCACCAGGCTGCCAGCTCAGAGCACTGAGACTGCTGGACTAGGAAGTGAGAGAGCAGATGCTTAATTTGCTGGACTGATACACAGGAAAATGGAGAGCCCTACCTGAGTTAGACAGATTGCTGTACCACAGGTAATGATCATGGTATGATACATTTTAAAGTAGTCAGTTTTAGTGCCAGCAGTTCTCTCTGTAGTATCTTTGAAACTTCCATATGCCATCAGTAGCTATATACAAAGCAACCATCAAGCAACCTTAGTTTAGTGTCCTCTTCAAAGCTTAAAGGCTTTTTTCTAGTTTATTTGTTTTGCTTTGTTTTTGGAGAGAGGGGAGAGAAGAAAGGCACCAAATGTTAGTGAGATCATGTGGAAGTGAAAGAAATGTACAGTTGTGAGTGTTGCCTGTGGCAGAAAGGCTCCCTTGCTCCTGAAAGGGCAAGCTGTTACAGTATTTCAGTAATTTGCCTGTTCTGTGAGGTTTTTAAATAAGCAAATTCTTCAGCTGAAATTGCCCTTTCCCCACTCTTGTGTGTACCATGGTACAAACAGGTATAGCTGTTGTGGTAGTAGGTAGTTGAAGTTTCTTATTTGACACAGCTGGAGCTTGATGCACTTACTAGTAGCAAATATTCAAGGATAAGCAGAAGTGAAGCTGGATAGAAGCTAAGTGAAGCTTAGTTTGTTCCAAAATAAATCAAAGGGTCTTCTGAGACAGCTGTTAGAGTTTCAGAATTAGACCTATCCTTCTAGTGAAATGAACACAATTGTTTCATAGATTTCCCCTTCCTTTAAAAGGAGTGACAGCAGCATGGAGGACCCGCAGTCAGTAACAATAGTCCCACTATCCCATCATGGCTCTCTAGGGGAACAGGAACATTTATTATTTCATTTCCACCCGCAGCAGCACCCTCATACTTCATCATCCTCCCTTGTTTCTAGGAGTGCTGTGTGTCACCTATGGAAGCACACAGCTCAAACAAGGTTTTATCTCTCTGGTTAGCTTTCCTGCATTGTCTGACTAGTTTTAGATGTCCATAAACTGAAAGCTCCATTAACACATAACAAGGCTTAGGCAATTTGCTTGAATTATTCATACAAAATACTGTCTAATTCCTTTTTGAATTGATTTAATTTATTCCTCCCCTTGTTAAATGTAGAAAAAAATACATGTTTTCTACAACCACTATTATTAAGTAGCTCAGGCTATCCCCTCTGCTTGTGATTGCCTGAACATCAGACTTTTTTCTTTGGGAATTAGTAATAAGTTACATGCACTTGGCCCAAGTCTCCACTGCTCTGTCCTACACAAAGGACAAAAAGCTGCATGTAGAGATAATAGCCTTATTCCCTGTTGTTTTAAGTACATGTGTGGTTCCAGTCCTGGGAAGCATGCTCCCAGTTTGTGAGCAATCTGTTCATCCATTCTTTCAAATACAGTATTTTTCTTCCAATGCCAAAATCTGAAATAACAGAACTGTCTCCTCTGCCTCTTAGTCTTTTGTGCACATAGCCAATTATGCAATCCTTCATTAACAAGAACCCCTTTCCAGATAATGCATTGTTCTCCCTTACCTAAAAATTAATTGGAATTTCCTTCATTCCTGTCACATGGAGAGTAACTGGAAATACCTGCATGAATTTTAGCCTGAAACATGTACATGGACAAGTTTTAATAGTCTTTTTTCATGTCAAAGTCATTGTGAGTGACCAGCATCCTTTGCTTCAGCAATTGTCAAATTTACAAGAGCATAAAACCAGATTTTTAGTTTCTTTACCAATTGAGTTCTTACAGGTCATCAAAACATCAGCAATCACTTCATTAGGCATAAAAAAATTCCCCCCCTTGAAGTGCCTGCCATGTTAAAACCTGAGACCAGGACAGAGAACAGTGGCACAGAAACAGTCATGGAGGAAATCTGAGAGGTGAAGCCAGATTTTTTGCATGACTAAATATGTACTAAATAATAACTGCATACGTGCTGAAATGAAAGAGGTTATCCTGAACAAGAAATATTTACCTTATTCCTTTTCCTCCCTTTTCAAAACAGCCATTTATTTTTGTTACACATGAATTTGTAGGCAAAGTAACTAAAGGAAAATGATGGAACCGTTGAAAATACATGCTTGCACTTTTGAAACAATATAAGTAAAAGTACCCGGATGCTGAATCAAATAGAGATAACTGAGTTGATAGTTACTGACTGTTACCATGGGTATCTTTTGATACACTTATATTTAACTAATATATATCCAGCAGTAATTTACATCACTCTTAAAATACAAGTTTAAAGTAACTATTGGTATATAAGAAGTAGGTACCATCATTGAGTCTTCTCCAGTACTGCTGAATGTGGAAACACACATGTGATCAGTTTAATATTGCCATACTCATGTACACCTGCAAACAAGAAGCTTAATATTTGTGGATGCTTATTACATGAATTCAGCAGAAATATTTGTTTGATGGTCTTTTGTTCTAATAAATAAACCAGCTTTCTTTTGTAGGGTATTTTAGGTGGGTTTTTTCCTCTACAGCTTCAAAATTTCTTTTCCCATAAAGTGTTTTAAGAAAGTGTTTAAAATGGATTTCCTTGGGCTGCTATGGATACAAAAAATGCTTAAGTGCCTCTTGGGAATTTTTTATGTTCTTTGAGGCAAGAAAGTCAGAAGAAGGAGTTAAAAAACAGAAGTGGCATAAGCAGAAATAGATTTTACAGTCCTTCTACTGGAACAGTATCATCCCAGTGGAAGTCATTAGACGTTTTTTTCTCCATATATAATGAAGGACTCATTCCTGAGTTGTAAATGAATTTTTAAAACCTTTCAGAGGCATGGTCAGGGACATCATAAAAATGAACAGCTCGGGATATTATTCCAACCCATAATTTCTTAGTGAGGAGATGATACAGGTCAACTGCTGAGTAAACCCTGTTTATGGACATTGAACTTCAGGTCAAGTGTATTGCTAGGAAATTTAAGTGCTGATGAATAAAAGCCAAAAGCAATTATGACCTATTATGCCTGCATAAAGCTAAACATGTATATTTGCTTTTGCTGTTTTAAAGTATTAGTGACCAGAAATTATCAGAGACAAATCCACAAAATTATTTTTACAGATCTCTCATCAAAGTGCCTTCTCTTTTTTTCTCTCATGTCTTTGGGATGGAAAATGAAATCATGTCAGTCTTTCTCACATAATTACATTATTGCCTTGCTAGAAGTAGGAAATCTTGTTAATAGTCAATAGTCAAACATTGTCCTTTCTAGCCTGTTTGCACTTAGCCTCTACTTTTCAAAGTAACTGTTTTTTCTAGTGTGATTTTATCCCTTTTTTCATTTTCTGGCCTAGTAACCTGGAGAACAGTGAGCAGAGGAACACGTGGTGGCCAAAGCATGGCATCCCTCTCCCCACATCCTGTTGTAACTTAATTTTCTTTTTGTGTGTCACAGAGGTGTATCTCATGTATCTTACCAGTAGACTGAAAGGTAGGTATCACTGCTGGGAGTCAAGTATCTTGGTCAGGCTGGTAGTGGTGCAGAGGAATCACAGGAAAGTGATATGTTTATTTTTTTCTGTGGCTCTTGGAAAATTACTTCAATATTGTGTGCCTCAATTTTTGCATCTGTAGGAAGCACATGGTTACTCATCTCAAAGGACTGCTAAAACTTAGTTTATCAATAGCTGTAAAGCATCATGTACTCCCAGATAGAAAATTCACATATTTTGGAAGATTAAATTTAATACTTGTGGAATCCTTCAGAGGTTTTAAAAGCACCATTCCATCCACTTGGAACATCCACTCCAACCTACACAAAACAGTCCCTAAAATATCTCCTAGTCTTTTCATGAAAACAATGGCAAGTCGAAGCACCTTTTTTCAGTACTGAGTTCAGAAAATATCCAGAGTGAAATCCTATTCCTGCCAAAGTGAATGGCTAGGGTTTTGTTTCCAATCTAGATTTAGAGTCTCCAGACAATAAAAAAAATGCTGCTTATGTCCTTTGGAATCATATTCCAATGGTTTATTTCCCTTATGGCTTAAAGTCTTGGGAGGTGGCATTTCTCAAAGGGTTTATCCGTCCTTAGATTTGATTTGAACCATGTCTTCTGCCTTTAATAATAAAATTAATTTAATTGAATATTAAATATATTCAGAAATGCATTTAATAACATCTTGTGTCTGCTGGCCTTTTCAAAAACAATAATTTAACTATTTTCTAATAATCTGAAAGCATATTGCCATTCCAGACATCTTGATTTATACAAAGGAAAGAGCTCAGGCAATGGGAAAAAAAAGAACATTCTCATTCAGAGAACTATTAAAGTGTTTTTCAAAGGCTGATACTGAGAAAGTAGAGGCACTGGAAAAATGAAAAAGGAGTTTATTAGGAGATATATATCCCTTCTGTACAATTTAATCCTGGAGTAAAAGAAAGTACATAGCAAGTGTTTCACTCTTATTAAAAGAAAATGAAGTCTGGATGCATGGTTTCACATCCAATAAGATAACACTGGTATTAGGTCAGCAAGCACTATAGGAATATCATTTTTTTCCCTTTCATACAACTGGATTGCAATTTCAGCTACAGGCATGTGGAGACAAGGGAAGGAAAGAAATCTTACAACACTTCAGACATTATCACTTTGATCTACTCAAATGATCCTGAATTTTAATGACAATAGGTGATAGATGTTACAATGTTTTAGTTAAATGCTGGGTTATTATGCTGTGGGAATTCCAGTCAGCCATAGCTGCATTGTGGCTGTGAGCAGAGCTGCAGTGAATTTCTTTCCCTATTAACAAGCTGAACTAGAACAACCTATATCTTCATGCTGTAGAACTGAGGTCACAACAATAATGTGGCACGAAAATTTTCATTAAACCATGGAAATTTTATCCCAACCAGCCTGAAGACTAGATCAGATCTTCAGAGGATGTTGCTTCCGTTTATCATTCTGTTGCATCTGTGGTGTATGATCCACATCTTCCCATCTGTTTGGAGTTCAGATCCTTAGAGAAAAGGAAAGGGAATGAAACCCATTGTGTTCACGTTTTTCAGGATGGACACTGCCTAGAGTAAACTCCTTGTTAGTCACGCAGCCTACAAAAGGGACACTAAGAAATGAGATTGGCATCTAGTGAAAAAAGGTCAAGAAGTCTTGCAGCTTGCCTCCTGTCCAGAGGAGCCATATACAGGATAGACAGCTCATCCTCATGAGGAGAAGGAAGCTCGTGGCAATGCAGAAAGGAGGTCACTCACACTGCCAAGAGGTAGTCTCAACAGGAGAGCTCATCCACTCTCTCTTTTCTGCCTGCATCCCTGAGGTGTTCTCAGGCCAAACTCTCAAAGTCGTGTTTTATAGCTCAGTACAATTGTTCAAGTTGGTACGGCTTCATGTTTAACGATTTCCATTTAATGGAAGTCAGGAAACATTAAATATCTGGTTAGAGTGCCGTACCCATGTCTCTTAAGCAATGCTTAATTGCTTAAGCATGGAGAACTGAGTTCAGCAAATGCTAAAACATGCCAGATCCACATGGGTTTTACTGCTATATTTTAAATCATTCAACAGCAAATGCAGTTCTGCTGTCTAAATGCATGTCTCATCCCCTTTGAATCCAGTAATAGGCCTCAAGAAAGTTTTGCTGATGCTGTGATTTCAAAGGTGAGCATGACTCTATCTCTTGCCCCAATTATCAGCCAGTTACTTTAATAATTCAAAATCCTTGCTAAAATCCTGACCTTAGAGATTAATAAAATGATCTTTTATAGCCTTTCCAAGTTAGGCTGATTAAACACAGATTTGGCACAGACAACCTGAGAAACTTCAGTAACGTTATTCATTTAGCTAACAGAGTTACCTCCCCTGCTGACGCACTCCCAATTAATGCCAAGAAAGGCATCTGATCCGGTGGAAGGGGACCGCTTGTTCCGTGCTCTCTATTACCTTGGATTTGGTCCCAATTTAATGATAACATCACTGTGATTTTCTTGAGGATTGTAATTATTTTATGGAAGTGCGTAGCATTCTGTCCAGCTCACAAGCCTTCCCGAGAGGACAGCAGGCCCCAAGCCTGGACAGCAGCAGGTGTTTTGGAGGGAAGCATTCATTAGCTCCCCCAGAAGCACATGAAGAAAGGCTTGTTTGGCGTGGCAGTGGGTGATTAATTTATATCCTGCAGCACGAAGATACCCAAGCTGAACTACTTTATAATTACAACTGACGGTCTTACTTGTATCTGTACATCAGCTTTTCCAGACCTAGGCTCTGCTGCAACCGAGCAGAGCCAGCTTAGCTTAACTCTGCCTGGAAGCAGCTCCGATTAAACTGATGCAACTGTAAACACAATGACGGATTTAAAATTAGTTTTTTGTTAAGCTACTGTTTATGAATGCCAGCTGAGTCACTGCAGGCTGAATTTAAACCAGTTTACTAGAGTTCATACCCAAAATTATCGGGGTTTAGCCAAAGCAGTTTAAAACTTAGCTGCAGGGGTGGCACTGGCTGAGCAAGTCATGCTGCAAGGCTGCCAGGGAGGAGGGCCATGCTGAAGGGCAGGAGATGCTCTGGCCACAGCCCAGCTGCCCATTGCCTCTGACATATCCCCAGGGGTAGAGGTGATATGGGTGATGGCTGTGCCTGTCCCTGGGAGGAGGAGGAGAGCAGGAGGTCTAATCCCAGGAGGAGTTGAAGAAACAGAATCATAGTTTAGGTTGGAGAAGACCTCTAAGGCCATCAAGTCCAACTGCTAACCCAGCACTGCCAAGTTCAACAATAAACCATGTCCTTAAGTGCCACATCCACAGGTCTTTTAAGTATCTCCAGGGATAGAAACTCTTACAGGAGTCCCACCAGTCAGCACCTGCTGGGAACTTGTCCCAACACAGAGCTAAGATGTTATTCCCCTTGCCCAAAGACCAACATAAGATCAGCAGATAAAAGCTGGATCTCTTGGACTATTTCAGACAGTTTTTACAACCAAACCTTAGTGACTCTGCTTTCAGAATCCAGCCTACATTGTAGAAGGGAGAGAGATATCTAACCATGGAAGATTTTATGATTTCCTGAATGTAAGATCATACAAAATGATGCCATGCAGAATGAAGTCTGGTTGTTTTAAGTATGTTCTTTCAGTGCTGAGCTGGAGGTTTTGTGTAAGATCTCATACGGAGAGGTTGAGAGGCCCCTCCCAAGCCCCAAGCAGAGAGGAGGGTCCAGGTGGATGCTGTGGGGCACATGAGGTTTCCCATGGCAGGAAAGATTGGAGTTTCCAACTCCTGGAAAAGGCAGGGGGCTATGCCTCCATCCAGAGGCCTGCAAGGAGTATGTGTCCCATGGCAGGTGGGGACAGAAAGCTGTGCCCAGGGAGGCATCCCAGACTCATGGCAGCACCGTGGCACTGAGAAGGAGGCACCGAGGCATGGCAGAGGCAGATCTCCCTTCCACAGGGACAGAGGCCCCTGTCTCCTGGCCTGGCCTGCTGATGGGGGTTTGGGCAGATCCTGGACCACTGCTCCACACAGGCACCTCTGCCAAGGCCAGGAGAGGTCCTGGTGCTTTTCTCCTGTACCCTGCCACTTTGGGGAAGGGGCTTTATCTGTCTGCATAACTGTTGTCAGCAAGAGTTTTGGCTTTAAGAACCACAGGGCCCCCTTTGAGGACTGAGGAGGGCTTTGTGGACCCCTGAGAGGCACCTCATGGTACCAACAAGCAGGAGATGGAGTCAGGCTCCTCACAGCAGTGCAGGGTGGGAGGACAAGAGGCTTCAGATGTAAGCTGAAATGAGAGTTTCAGGCTGTGGATAAACAGAAGCTGTCTTCCTATGAGGGAGGCAGAGGAGCAGGTCACCCTGAGTGTCTGTGTCAGCTCCATCCTCAGAGGGTTTCAAGCCCCAGCTGGTCCAAGCCATAAGCAGCCTGCTCTGGCTCCAGCACTGGCCCTGCTTTGGGCCAGGACATGGGCTGGAGACCTCTCAGGGTACCTCCCAGGCTGAATTACACCATCATCCTATGATGACCAATAAGTGTTTTTAAACCAAGACAACTTTGCATGTACAGTGCATTATACTTGGCTCTTAGCCTCGATAAGGTCTTGTGGCAGCAAATTATATAAATTATATAGATTGATCAGTTAACCATCATTTCAGTCAGCATTATTTTCACCCTGACTTTGATTTAAGGAAGGAAGACATTTTCATTTTTGAAATCCCATGCACTTGAGGAAGACTTTCCAACATATGTGCTTAAGTAAGTAACCTTCTTCTGACAGTCCTGAGCTCTCATCAGCTGTCTCTTGAAGGGAAATTCCCAACTGAGCACCTTGGGAAACTTGTCCCTTTGTTTATCAGCTCACATAAGACTTTTGGATCCTAATTTTTTGGCACATCTTCTAAAGTGTCTCTGCTATAGTAGCTTCTATGTGTCCTGAAAAGGTAAATTCTGTCCTTACAAGAAAGGTGCATTATTATCCTAAAGTCACAGAGTATGCTGGGTTGGAAGGGAACCACAAGGACCATCCAGTCCTTGCCCTGCACAGAACAATGCCAAGAGTCGTGCTTGTCTCTGAGAGCATTGTCCAGGTGCTTCTTGAACCCTGTCAGGCTGGTGCTGTGAGCACCTTGCTGGGGAGCCTGTTCCAGTGCTCAGCCATCTTACCTATCTTATCATCCCCCCAAGATCAGAGAGTGGCTGACCCATCAAAAGATTCACAGTGAGTGAAAATCGATACTCAAACACTATCACCCATCTCTTATTCATGGATTTCATTAGCAAAGAAGCAAGATCCACCATCCTTATCCAGTCAGGTACAAGTTTTGCTAAAATATAATGGAATTTATATTACATATGAGCTTTACTATGTTTATCTAAAATATCAAATTTTGTGTATGTTCTATTTTTACTCCTATCTGTAAAAGAAAGGACATTTTTGTTTCCAACTTTTATTTATATGTCTGTTTTCTTCTCTCTTTGCAGTAAATTAGTCACTAATTTAATCATCTCTAAGATACATATGCTCGCCCACACCATCCTTCATATGAGTACAATGAGATAAAGATTCTTATTTGCTGCACTGGGGTATAATTAAACTTTTTAAATTTCAATTATTCCAATGTCTTACCATGAGCAATCACATGGCCTCCTGCAATACAAGGAGATACTGTTTTCATTTTAAATGTTTCAGAATTTTCTACACTTATCTTTTAATTTAGGTTCCAGTCTTTGATAACATGGTTTACTTACATCAAATCAGTAATACACTCCACTGACGTGGTTTCTTTTGTTTTGTTTTTTTTCCCTCCTATGGCCATATTGGCAAGTTTCACAGCTGAGCAGTATGACAAATACCATATGTTCACCTTCAGGCCACTATGTTATTTGCTGGTAACTGCAATTCCTGCTGCTGTAGTTGCTCTGTGAAATTAAGACTGACTATGACACTTTCCTTCTATTACCTTAAGTCATCTTATGTATCTAGGCAACTTTCTAGAGTCACTGCTCCATGAAATGAATTGAAATATGTGTAGATTCACATTTCACATTGGTAAAACACAAGCAATATTTGAATTCTGAACAGAAATGAAAATCATTCCAATTGGAAAGTTCCCTGCAACAAATTCAATACTTTTCTGCCTTTATTCAGCTATTTCAGCCTATTGCTTATAAATCTAATGAAATGTTAGGTTAGAGCTCCATTTTGGTATGAAATGACTCAAGGGAATAGTGTGAATGTCCAACTTTATGAACAATATATGACAAATCTGTAGAGCAAGTCCTTTGATTAGTTTATCTAGTGGTTTATAACTTTGCTTTTGAATAAACAGGGATTGTCAGACTGAGGTAGCAGGAGAGTTTGCTATGAATATTCATGCAAACACACCTGTCCTAAGTCTTGCACAATTTAATGGAGCTATTCCTCTGCCTTGCTTTGATTAATTGACTTTTTAAATGAGGTTTTGTTCATTTTTTTTAACGTTTCAAAGAAAGAGGGCACAGAAGAACTGAGAAAACTGCCATTCCCTGAAGACCAAAACAGCTGTCAATAGGAGCTAGGAGTTCAGTAGAAAGCCAGGATTGAGCCTTTTATTTCCTAGTCTTTTTTGAGTCCTGCCTCCCACAAGACCACAGAAGATGGGCCGACTAAGTACGAGATTTCAAGTTTCTTGCTATTTTTAATCTTTTAACAAGCCATGCAGTCCACCCAGATCCGACTTTTCTTTACTCACTTCTAGGCTAGTCCTGGGCCAAAGGGTTTCATTCCTTGCTCCACTGCCTCTAGAGAAACTTCTGCTGGTCCTTCTCCATCCAGAACACCAGCTTCCTCTTCTCCTCTGATTGCAGAAATCCTCCTTAGTGCTTTGGGCTAACTCTTCCTCCTTATGCTGATATCTTTTATCAGCTGCAGCCACTCACCTGCAGACATGAAGCAGACCTCTAGCTGGCAGCTGCACTGGAAGTTTACAAAACTTTATTAGGCACACAGCCTCCCAAGTTAGCAACAGTGCTAATGCTGTAAGGTGAAGAAACTGGGGGGGAAATAGACATCAAATTCCAAGTTAGCAAAAGTGTTATTGCCTTAAGAAAATCATTGGCAGGTTTAGAGTGGGATCTTGCCAGGACTTTGCAGGAGCGAGGGGAGAGAGCTAAAGATACATAGTTGGATGTAATCTATATGCTTAAACAGTAATAAATAGTTCAGTCTGCAGTCATAGGGAGGATTTAGAAGGTGTTCTTTCACCCAGTAAGACTTTCCTTAAGGAGGTGGATCTGCTCTTTCTACAATGCGTGAGGAAAATTAGCACCATAGAGCAGAACCTGTAAAGGCGCAAACAAGAGCTGTCTAGGTAGCAACAGAGACTTCAAGAGCTTTAGATCTGCTTCCCTCCAGGCAGTGTTATTTTGGGCTGACTAGAGATGCCTTCACACCTGTGAGGCCCCTCCTGGAGTAAGCTTTCAGAGAAGCCAGGACAGCTTGTTCTCAAAACAACAAGCAGGTGTTCTCCTTTCATGGAAATGTCCAAGAAAAAATAAGTCACTCAGAAGTAGTGGTGGCACAAATTCTTCCTTGTGGCTTTGTTTGCTTCCTCGAGTACTCCAACTTCCAGTGAGATGCATGATAATTGCAGGTGAAGAGGTTTCAGTTGAAGTGGGAATGTTGATGAAATCTAAATGATTTGATGACTCCTAAACTCATAGTTGTTGTCCTGAAAACCTCTGGCTTAACTGTTACATATTATTAGTAACAAACATGACTAAAGATATGTTTTGGGTCAGTGTATAGAAATATGTATAGTATACAGAAATTGAGAAAATTAAAAAGGGTTTGACTACAGTGTTCTTCAATGACTAAAATGATAACTAAAATGTTGTAATTTTATTGCTTGGTTGTGTCAAAATCCAAAATGACACTTTGATTTGTGTATTTCAGGACCATCTAGTCCTTGGATCAAGGACACAGATCAGGGATTTGAATCTAGATTTCTCTCTTCCCTCTCTCTCAGACATGCCTATATCCCTTTAAAGTTGTAAAGGAGGTAGATGAAGCCTTCAAATAAAATTATTTTCTTGTGTTCCTTTTGAATACAGAAAATACTGGTAATAGCTCTTTTCCAGCTAGTAAAGCTGAAACCTTGTGAGACCAGGGTGTCAAAAGACGAGATGTTAGAACAAGCTGCTACAATTAAGCAGCAGTGTATTTAAAAGAAAACTTGGCTGCTGTTCCACCAAGCATTCTGTGGAAACACAAGAACAAAATGGTTGTGTTGTTAACAAAATGCACAGTGTTATTTTAGAAGCAGAACTTAGGGTAGCAAATTTCAGTCCTATCTATAACAAAGGCTCTGTGGCAACTGTGGAAATGATAAACAAGTTTGTTTAGTGTCACTGTTGAGTAAGAGGATGAAACAGTAATTCAAGGAAGTTATTAGAAAGCAACAGGAACAGGAAGAGATGTAATACTCACAAATCAATATTGATGCTATAAAAGAAAGTAGTGTTTTCAATCTACTGACACTTTATTTTAAATATTAGCATAGCAATACCTAAAGTAAAATAACCTGAAACAATTTATTTGGACTTTTAAAAACTACTTCCATCAAAATTCCTGAAGTGGGGCCTGTTACTGAAATTAGGTACCATGTGGTGAAGGAATTATGATTAAGGAACATCAAGCCATAGAAAAGCAAGGACTACAGGTAAATACCCAGGTACCACGCTGTCAAAAGGCCAGCCAAGTGATGACCAGAGCTGCACTGTGAATGCTGTCAAATACCTTTCAAATGATGGAAAAGCTCACCTGAAGTGCAATAGAGTGTGAAAAACACCTAACAAAGGGACCTCACAAAGCTAGGTAAACTGGCAGTGGGATGATAGATAGAATATGTCAACAAAAGTGTATCATGGACAATACTTCTAGTTTAAAAATGAAAAAAAATCCCTAACCCTTAGGGATGGAAAGGACCTTCAGAAATGTTCACCGAGGTCCTATTTATCTGCAGTGATGGTCAGCGGATGCCTAAATGAGAATATAAGAAATAATAAAAATAGTTCTTCATTGTAGATGTAGCATAATTTTTTACACATGCATAAGGTTTCTTAAGGCATAATGTGTGGGTGCATGGGTGGGCGTGCATAAGTACATATATGCACTGGCATTAAATATTCACCTATCTACAGAGCTGAATTTTTAGAAGCAATAATATTTAATACTATAATCCTATCCGCAGATGTTTTGTGCAGTCTTGGGGCACTATACCCCTGAAGTGCTAATCCTTCAGCTATTCTGCCTGTACACATATGTTCACAGAAACATGAACATGCAAATTTCTGATACACATATAAAAATATTTTCCCCTGTTTCACTGTTTTTTATAACATTTTTCCTGCTTATGGACTCCTTACAGAAATGATAAGAAGCAATGAAAGGTTTTCATAGGAATATAAACTGAATAGACAGGGACACCTTGTTTCACAGAGGAGTTGAAGAAGTGTATGAGAGATAGTGAAATCAGGGTACAGAGACAGGCAGTCAGGTGGTGTGTTTAAGGAGAATCTGGATACACCTAAAATACAAAAAATCTGAAACCTACAGAGACATCACCACTGGCAGAGTAAATTTACTACCATGTGTAGAACTTACTGCCATATGATAACCACTGAGCCCAGGATTCTCCAGCAGTTAGACAGGTGTCACTTTTGTCATTAGACAATGACTAAAACACTGAACAATCAAGTAAAAAAGAAATTGATGGAGACACATGGAGACAATGAGGATTAAAATTATAATCCCTGTAGTAGCCTTCTGTAGGTCTTTTTATATTCACAGCGTGCTGAGAGTGAAGGCAGATATGACAGTTGTCTTAAGGACAGCTTTTTACAGTATTTTGAGTGATTTGAGGCACCTGAAAATACAAATAAGCATTGGACTGATGGATAACTGTGATTTGGCAAGGTAATGCCACAGATCCCAATTACTTGCATTCCTTTAATTTAAGGTGATCTCAGTAACTTTGATGACTGTATCTCCATCACTCTTTGATAGCAAGAGGACATGTTATGTTCCAAAGAGTGATCCTTCAGCCTCCAGTAAACCTCAAAACCTATGGTTCTGTTAGGAATTACAGCTTTTTTTGGTGCCCTAAAGTAGAAGTTGAGCTCTATGCAAGATAGTGTCTTGCAAGACTGATAACAGTTAGCAATGATGGAGTAAATTCAGGGTAAGTAAGAATCCCAAGTGCTCTTTCTATTGCCTTAAAACTGCAAATCATTCAATCTGATCAAAGACAATTGAATATCCATTTTGGATTCCTGAAATAGGTGTTGAGTTATATTATTTCTTTCAATGCAGTTTTTTATTTAGCTCATCTATAGTTTAGCTCGATTTTAAAAGTCAAATAGAATAATAGTGAAGTGAGGTGAAATGTTAAGTATAGAATTTTAGACTGAGGCACAAATCCATAAAGTATTTGTCATTTAAGTATTTGCTATAATGCTATACCAGGAACAGAATTTTTCCCTATAAATTTACCCCTTAGATAAAAAGAAATGTCTCTATTGTGTGTCTCTGTAATCTTTTGCCATACTACTTTTGAATACAATTGTTACTAAGTTTGCAAATGCTAAAATGTTAAAACTGAGCATTCACAAGCAGATGCTCTCCACTTACTTAAAACTCTTGGATATGAAATAAATGAAATCTCTTGAAGTGTCTTACATGCTCAGGAACTGCAGTTGCAAAAATGGAGAAAAGTTCTCTGGCCAGACAGGTCTTACTAAGTAATAAATTCTTTTTCCTAATTTTGTGTGTTAAAACTGTAATCTGGAGTGCTGGCTTAGGGATGGTTACCTCTGTTCAGCATGTCTGATTAAATGACTTGATGTTCCTCTGCCTGGTCAGTATGGAGACTGACAGTGCCTGCTTCCTCCTAAGTGAACAGTTCTTAGGACCAGGTGAGCCTGCCAATGCTGAGTTTCATTATGGCTGGTGATGAGGGAATTGCTTTGGAGAGGGCTGGTGGCTTTGATCCAGTGGTTTGTGTGGTGGAGTTGTTGGCTTATCTTCCCTCTTCCACTATTAAACTTGCTAGGCAGTTCTGTCTGTAGCTGCCTAAAGAAATGAGAGAGAGATGGTGAAAATTAGTGGCCTAACAGAGGACAAAGAGCTTGCAATTATCTTCATATAACCAAAAAACCTGGTGTTTCTGGTTTGGGGTTTTATTTCTGTTTCAGTAGAAAATAGGCAATCCCCTCAGGGAAAACTAAAATTGGAGCTTAAGTTTAGACACCAAAGTCAAACAGTTACACTTCACAGATCCACAAGAAAACAGCCTGCATTTGCTCCCTGCTCATGGGACATCCTTTCCCTTTCCCTTTCCCTTTCCCTTTCACTTTCCCTTTCCCATTACCATTCCCATTTTTTNTTATCTGGGGTGAAATATTTGGTGTCAGGATCATCCTCTCTACCAGCATCCTTGCCTTCCTGCTACTGCCCTGTTCCAATTGCCCCAGCCCTATCTCATCCTGCTGCCCTCTCTCAGGCTGCTGCCAAGAAGAGAAGAGAAGAGAAGAGAAGAGAAGAGAAGAGAAGAGAAGAGAAGGGAAGGGAAGNAGAAGAGAAGAGAAGAGAAGAGAAGAGAAGAGAAGAGAAGAGAAGAGAAGAGAAGAGAAGAGAAGAGAAGAGAAGAGAAGAGAAGAGAAGAGAAGAGAAGAGAAGAGAAGAGAAGAGAACCAGAACCAGAACCAGAACCAGAACCAGAACCAGAACCAGAACCAGAACCAACCAGAAGGGAAGCTTTGAAGTATGTTGGGAGTATTTGTTCCCACTCAGTAGCATGTTCTCCTCCTCCCTACATCTCTGCTCAGGGTAGCACTGATACCTTTGCATCCTGACCCTGTAATACTAACTCAGAAAAATCCAAATGATCAAATGATCAAATCATTATATGAGGCCAGGTTCTTGCAAGCACAAGTGCCAGCATACACAAGGCTGGAGGCAGGAGATCCCCATTCCCATCCATGTCCTCCTGGGCACAAGGTAAACAGGGACACTCCTGAGAACAGCTCCTGATTTCAAGGACTGGAAGAGATCAGATCCTAATAATAACCATGCTGTTCATCTGCACAATGTTTAGTTTTCGTTCTTAACTGAATGAAAGCTACTTTTGCATAGTGTAGGGTGTCACTGTAAAAGGTTCACATTGTTCCTGGATTGTTTCTCCATGTGTTCTGTAGCAGCTTTGCTGCAATCACTGGAGATTGCCCCAGAAGAGGAGCAGGGTGAGTTCAGCCAGTGCAGTACATAGAAAACTGCACACTGAATTCTCCTTGTTCTTCTTTTTGTCTTAGGTATTCTGGGCTATAGAAATAAGATCCAAGAACTTCAAAAAGCATGCCTGTAAAACCTGTTGCCATATAAATTAAATCAGTCACTCCATGGCTGCTCTCTACAGGTGCATGAGGGCACTGAAGTGAGAACCATGTTAATTTTCTTTGTATTTGTTTGAGGACTACTTTATATTCACTAGGCGATCCTTAATATTGTGTTCTTTCATTTTTCTGCATTTGAATAAATATCTTAATATTGCCCTAGAATTTTTTTCCTAATTCTCAAAGTAAGTTAATTGGTATGCTATTTGCCATTTTGGTTGCCACTTTCATTGTATATGAGCAGCAGATATCTATATTTACAGACGGAAAGTGAGTTATAACTCTCTCCATTATTGTAAAATATAGTTTTCCCTTCTTTTTTTTTTTTCCTCCCAGCAGCAGTAAGCTCCTTAAAAAAGCCCTTCTTGTTCACAGTCAAAATATCACACTGAATACACTGGAGTCATCCATCACAGCCTATCACTGAAAATTTTATTTGGAAAGTGAGGCAGGTGTTCTATGTCATGTAGATATTCAGATTTTTCCCTCTCCTATGAGTAAATGCTCAGTTTCAGGAAAATGCTCCGAATTGTTAATATCTGGTGTGCCAGCCTCAGAGAGGATTTAGCAGCCTCTGAGTTGAGCAAGCTGGGTAAGCAGCAGGAGAGATTGCTCTACTCCTTCCTCTTGGATCAGAATCCACTGCTGAGAGAGAGGGGCTTTCTGGCAGCCTGGCTTATGTGTCCATGGAGAGCTGTCCAGAGCGTTTGACCTTTCTTTCAGAAGTATGTTTACAGGCAAATAAAACAAGGCTTGCCCAGCATCTTTGCAGATCTTGGGACATTGATTTCTCCTTCAGTGGTTGTCAGCTCTCCTGGGGTTCTCCCTCTGGCGTTAGTGTGGGGAGCAGGGGTGGCAGAGCTGATCACCAAAGGACAAAAATACATTTTAGCTCGTTTAGGTCTATGAAAGGCACTGGGCAATTTGTACCCTGCTTGCAACTTTGCCATGTCTTTCTTACTATGTGTGCTAATTACTAATGTATGCTGCAGTAAATATTATTTACTCGTCTTCTCTCAGGGCAATTTGTAATCCATAGAGGGTTGGGAACAGCTGGAAGGCAAAGCAGTGATCCTGAAATTTTCTGAGACTAAAAGTCAATGATATTTTTATGATCATCTAATTTTCCTGGGAGTATTTTGTGTTACATTAAGTGGTTGTTATGCACCCATGAGCATGCCTAATAAATATAGCCACTTCCCTCTGATAAATTATGGAAACAAATTTGAATGCTCATTAACATGTATATATTAACCCTGTGTGAACATTGTAGGGAGTTCTGCAGGGTACAAAATTATCACTGTGGCTTACCCTGCTGTTTGGATCTAGGTTTATCACCTAGCAGGATATCAGCCTGAATGGAAATAAATAAATTATTTCTTTCTAATAATGGAAACTGTATGAATATAAAACTGATTTAAGAGCCCATACCCATGGGCAGTTCCTCTCCTGTCAGTATTACCATTGAGAAGATATTGAGAGACTATACTGCAGGAATCAGTATAGTAGCAATAGGAGAGGTAGGGAGGTGCCAGAGGCAAATTGAACCAAGTAGAAGTGTCACCTTGCTTTATTTTAAAGGAGGCTGGGGTCCTTGGGAACAGCAACCTGCTCAAGTCCTTTACAAGACCATCACTTAAGTTTTCTTCTTTAATATAATCCTATTTTTTCCATAGCCACGTTTTTGTTGTTGTAGAGGTTTTTGTTGTTGCCATAAGCTGAGGTACAGTGTCTTTTGGGCAAAGGGATATTTTTCTTCTAGGAAAATTCAGCAGGTAAGAGGTTTTTAATCATAATATGCAAAATAAGTCAAAAGGAGTAATCTTTAAAAGTAGCTTTTGATCCAGTATAGCTTTTTTCCCAGGAGCTTAGATCAGATAACTGGTTGCATTAATTGGTACTCAGTGTAGGAAGAGATGCTAAATACTTCTGCCTGTCAGTTCACCCAGATGTACAGAATAATTCAAAAAAGTGCATGCAGTAACTGACAGGAATGAATTCTGAGAGCTGACAATCATGAATAATGCAGCAAGATAAAAAAATGTTTGGTTAAGAGGTAGTTCAGAGGCTCTTCTACTAACACCTTCTTTAAATGTATTGTTCATAAATGGAGCTTTTCCTATGAGTTTCACTAAATTAGACAGCAAATTATGAAGGTAAGCTTACAAGAGTGGTATCACGTCTGAAATGTTTGAAATATAAAAACCTGGGGCCTGGGAAGGAAGCTCTACTAAAATGACATGTTTGTAATTGTAAAACAAATATTATCTCTTTGCTGTCTGTATGTATAACAGAGACAGGCTTCCACTGATTGGAATATAGACATATTAAAAGAGATGCTCCTGCACAGACTACTTTATTTGATGAACAACCGACTGAGGTCCAGTAGAAAGCATCCCAGTGGCTTCTGTGGGTGCTCATGAGGGAATATTTTAATATTCCTTATATTAAGCATGTAATTTGAATATGTAGGTGATGCCAGTACTCCCCAAAGCTTCAATCAACACATTGTTCTCTCTTGTTTGACTGTAGTTTTGGTAGAGTTACTATTTCTGTCTGCATGCATTTCCTTTTCACCTTTGTCAGCTTAATGTAAGACTGCAAGAATAGAGGTGCTGAGTGCTGCCAAATGTTCCCCAACAATGACCACAGGCAGAAAAGTAAGAGTAGAACATATGACTACTCCAAGGAAAGTGTGCTGCCTTGCCAGGGTGGTCTCATAGCCTCTGACAATTTACAGCTCCAAGACTGAGCTGACAATTGGTGACCCCATTTCAGATGCACCCAGTGGGTGTCTCTTCCATAATGTACCCATCTCTACCAGGAATCACTGAAACCCCCTATCAGAATGACCTCCACTGTTTAATGTGAAAACTGTCCTTCTACTCCTATGCTTTTGACCTATTTCATGATTTTGGTGTGGTTTTTTTGGTTGGTTAGTTGGTTGATTTTGTTGTTCCCCAGTCCATGTGGAGATTTATCCAGTGGTTTCTTAGTTTCCCTAAGAGCTGTCAATGCCTGAAGATGGTCTGGAGCCAGTTGAAAGCCTAGTGAGGGCTACTGGGGTGCCTTCTGTCTTGTTTGGGAGTTTTTGAGGCAGGGCTTCCTCCACAGAATCCATGCTGGCTCTTTCTTGATTCTCCAAAATTATCCATATGTCTCACATTCTTTTCTTTATTGTAAGTAGGTAGGCAATTTCAGCAGAAAACCAGTTTAGGTTGTGGGGTTTTATTTCCTCTGGGTGCCTTGACCTCCAACAGAATAGTTTTGGTTTTGTTTTTTCTTTAAATAGAAGATATCTTAGCCACCCTCCAGTCCAGAGAATCATCAAGGATACACGTTGGATTGCAACAAAATACATTAGCCATTTCCCATAATGTAGTCTCCACTGTAGGGGAAAAGAAGTGCCAGACTGCCTTGTACTGCCCACTATAGGATGAAGATGAATATATAGATCAACTTTTAATAAAGCAAGGTAAGTATACAACAAAGTGAAGCAAGAACAGCAGTGTGTACCAAGGCTGTGTGATACAGCAGCCTTTATAAAGAGCAGCCCTCAGGAATGACCTGAGGTTTGGTTTTTACACAGACAGACCGTATTTAGAGTTCTTGCACTGTTTTTCAGAGCTATATCTACCCTGCAAAATAAAAAATGACGTGGTTTCAAACCAAGTCCAAGTGAAAGAGACAAGGTTTACGTGTACGCTGTGAAGCAGCAGCCTCTTGCAAATCATGGCTGTCTTGCAGGCAGCTGTTTGGAGAAATCCATACCGGAACCAAGGGCTTAGAGAACAATTAAGCTGTGTGGACAATCAATAATCAAGCTTGGCCTTGTTTTATTTGGGGGTATAGAGGCACTCAGTGTGATCCTTCTAATAAACAGGGAGAGCTTGTAAAAGGATAAGAGAAACACAGTGATTTCTGAGTAAATAATCTGATCTGGGGAATGATGTAAACGACTAGCAGAGGCACTTCCATGCAGTGTGAAATCATTAATGTTATGTAAGAGCTGAAAGCATTCATGTAAGGCTGGTGCACTTGTATCAGGACAGAGATTGTGCTCTTGCTCACATTTAGCATCCTTTTATTCCTGGATCTGGGGTCACTAGGGAAGATCCAACTACATAAGTTGTATTTAGACTGTAATAGCTTGATGTTAACTGAGCTGAAAAGGGCTCTCTTGATGAGATCCTTAATGAAAAAAACCTGACAAATCTGAATTTTGGAAGGAATGTCTGCACATGTCTTTATGCCACAATTCAGTGTCATGAAGCTGCATCTGAAATGTGACCCAAGTAAAAATGAAATCAAAATGGGTGAGAGTGTTTCTACTTAGTCCACTGGTGTAAAAAGATGTTGGTTTCAGTGGCTGAGAGCTCTAAGCAAAAGCAATGCTAAGGAAGCAGGTTGTGTGAGTGCCTTTCAGGCCAGCCCTTCAGATGCTGAAATAAGCTGTATTTAATATTGGTTTCTTTCAGCCTGAGATTTCTTTCCACAGTTGTTTTTTCTTGAAGGCTAATTAACAATGATGTTTTCATAATAAAGTTCCTATTTCCTGATACAAAATCTTCACTCTTCCTGGTCTAAATGTAAGAATAAGTTAATTAATACAAGCAAATTTCCCATGAAGTATAGCTTTTAAAAGCATAGTAGACATGCCTTGTTAACTAATTGAAGCCTTTCAGAGATATAAAAGCATATGATTGACACATAATGTGCAGTCATGGGAAATGCCATCCTGAGGAGCTTTCAGCAATGTGACACTGAAAGTTGCTCTGTGCAAAGTTCACATAAAAGAGCTAATGGGCTTCATTAGAAGGATCCAGAGCACACTGATCCATTACTGATGAAAACTTAGCTCAAGGCTAGCTAGAAAAATGGTGCTTATTTTATTTCTTTTCTGGTACAAAAACATTTTGTCTTTTAGGCCTGAGAATGCAGTCTACACAACGTAGGAGTAAGAAGGCGTTAGCTTGAACAAGCTGTGGTTTGCACAACCCAGGACATCTTAGACTCATAGAATCATAGACTCACAGAACAGTTCGGGTTGGAAGGGACCTTTAAGGGTCAGAAATTGAATTGGGATCTTGCCCCCCATTACAACCATCCTACAAGTCTTTTTCTTCATGTCACAGTGAACAGTGGCACTCTCTCCCAGCAGGACACAGCTCACTGCCTTGGAGCAGAGGATCTGGGCAGGGACTTGAGCTAGGGAAATGTGCTGCCTATCTGATTAGAAATCAACACCCTTTTGATAATGGTATTCAATGTTACTATTTGTGTGTGGTTTTAATTCCCTCAGCATCTCAGTAACTGTCCATGTTTTGACTCCTTCTTATGTACTTCAATCTTTTTTGGGGGGGATCCCTAAGTAATAGAATTATTTAGGTTGGAAAAAGCCTTTAAGATCATTGAGTCAAATCAAGTCTGAGTATCAGGTTTTTTTTTTTAAATATAGACTTACAGTCTTTTCTGAACACAGCTGAGTGAAAACCGTGTACAGCAAAGGGAACACAGCCGGATAGGATACATAGAGCAGTGTTTATCTCAATGTAATTTTCAATCAGTGGAGCTACACTTTCATTTTAGGGAGACAGAGAAGCTGTTATTTTGGATAACTACAAATTTAGGCAAATGGCAATTGCAAATGCTCTTCTGCAGATTCAGACATCTTCAAGAGACAGGCTAAGATTGTTTTCACGAATACCATTCCCTTTTAAACCAGTTGCGGTAGTTAGCTGCAAAGTACCTCTTGGGTACTTTTATTTCATTTGTTTTAGAACACAAATCAGGTACATTTAGCTAATCCTCTAAAATTCAGCTGCATTATCTTCTTTTATTAGCCTCTCTAAAATGCATTTTTACTGTTATATCTTAAAGAGGATTAATATGCCCTAATATAAATCACAATAGTCTCTTTAGTTATGGTGCATCTTAAGGTTTACAGAATTTAAATTATTTAAATGTCGTTTTATGTTGCCTAATTTATTCTGTTAGAGCTGCTGAGAGAGTAAGACTTGTCATTAAGCTTATTTTACTGCTTGATGCATCAGAGATGGATCTTTTTGAAGAGCTGTTTCTTTCTCAATTATTCCCCAACATCTCAACCAGTCCTTATCTTTTTCTTAAATGTTTTGAGAACAACTGTAGGCAGATGTAAAATTCTTAAAAAATTAAGTCGTTATAAAAATATATTTTATAATAACCACCAGCAGATGCATCTTTTCTATGCCTCTGATAAATTGGAAATGCTAGCAAGCCCTATTCTGCTTTCTAAGAACCTGAATATGAGCTGTCACATGAGCATAGCTGGAATTCTTTGATATCTTTCCTCCAAGCTGTCATTCTGCTACAGACATTTATCTGCTATTATTTTCTCACCTGATGTGAATTACATGGGACATTCTCCCTTCTAGAAAAGACTATTAAGGTAACTCTGCAGAAGTTACCCTCTTTTGTAAAATGGAATTGGGGTTGATCTGTGAAACTCTCAGCAGAGGTCTCCTCTCTCCCACATGTGCCCTGTTTACTCTGAATCACAACTTCCACTCAGAGTGAGCTATGCAGGCAGACCAGTGAGCCTGGGGCAAAATGAGGACATGCATGTTTTCCTTTGGATGGAGATTTTAAAGCTATTGCAAGTGGCTTACATATAATTCCTTGGATTTATTTAAAAAGTTGGTTTTAATAGGTGGGTGGGGTTACAGCAAGAATGAAGAATCTAGTCACAGTTTAGCCACTGATCTTCTGGACGATCTCTTAATAGTCACG
This sequence comes from Chaetops frenatus, assembly GCA_013400775.1. Taxonomy (NCBI): domain Eukaryota; kingdom Metazoa; phylum Chordata; class Aves; order Passeriformes; family Picathartidae; genus Chaetops; species Chaetops frenatus. The sequence continues at coordinate 754,362 of VZTR01001735.1, forward strand.
TGCCAGGACTTTCAGAAAAGGCCTGGAATTTGGGTGTCCCAGTTTAGAGTCCCATTTCTGATTTTTATTTAATTTACTTTTCATTTATTTAGGGGGAACATTTCAAAATGCTGTCTGCTTATTTTAGGTGGAAACACAAAATAATTCCTTTGAAGCAAGCTGAGCACATCTTAGCCCGGGGTTTTAGTGTAGGAAGGTACTTTTACAAATTCCCCTTCTGTTGTTTTCTTATCCATCTTATGGGCCCAGCAATATTAATCATGTAAAGCTTTTGCATCTCTATTAAGGATATTTAGCTCTGCTTCATCTGAAATCACTATGAAGCTGTCAAAGCTAGAAATCAGGCGTTCCTATCTTTTGAGCCTACAGTCAAGTGTTTGTACATCAATTTGCATTTTGAACCCATGCATGTTTCAAACTGGTTCACAGCGTGCTGAGGGTGGAGGCAGATATGAGAGTTGTCTTAAGGACAGCCTCTCAGAGTGCCAACTGGATGCTCTTCCAAAGAGATTGCTCATGAGCACCCATTTGACTGCACTTCGCTGGCAGGAGAAGGGAAAGGAAGGACATCACAAACCCTTCATATCACCTGTGGGCCAGCACTGAGCATTCAAGGATGTGACCATGAAGGAGAGAAAGGGGGGTGTAATCATTACACCTGGGTCTCTTTGCCAGCCTCACATTCCTACCATCTCTCCCAGGAACACGATTCACTTCCGACCGTGGTAGCACAGCCCGGCCAGGGCAGTGTAACAATAATTCCTGAGGGTATGTCAGCCTTACAGGGCCATGAACCTCAGAAATGGAAGAGTTCAGCTTCACTGACCTCCTGGGTGCATCCTGGTCTTTGTTTTCAAGAAACATCAGTAGAAATTCTATCAAACAGGTAGTGACTATATTTTTTATTTTAAACTGCAATAGAGAAAAGGAGAAAATTCCACCTAGATCTTCATGTAGGATTATTTCTTGTAGCCATCTCACCTACATATTATACATGTATACATATTCCATGTGAAAAATTGCAGTCTAAAAAGGGTGGGGCTTCAGAACTCCATGATGGATGTGTTAATTCTCAGATTCAGAGACCCCTTAGGTTTTGGTGGGGATTACCTGTTTGGAGGAGATAGACTTAACCCATAAGGTCTGTGAAGGCAACTGTGCAACAGTGCAAAGTGGAAGCCTAAGACTGGGGTTTGCTGTTTGAAGTAAGAGTTAGAAAGTATGGAGGAATGTAGGGTATTTGGGATCCTTGGTGGGATGTGGAGGGAAACAGAGGCACCTGAGGCAAAAGCAGGGAGCCCAAGTGACCTGACAGATATGTAGCTCTCCACGGTAGCAGTTCACGCTTCCTTGTACTGTCACCTACAACCTACCATCAGAGAGATGCTCCTGATCAGATAAACTGTCTGCCTACAATCCAGCTCTGCTGACTAAACAAGCAAATCTGCCCTGGCTCTGACAGCTTCCAGCAGTCCCTTCAGTAGGATTGATACTGTTTAATTCAGATTCCCATTTAAAGCAATTTGTGTGTGAATGTGTATGCGTGAGGATATAAAATCAGACACAAATTACTGAGTTCACTTGTTCTCCACCATAGAAGGTATTTGAAAAGGTGTGAGGAAAAAATGAGCCATATTTATAGTACAACATTGCAACATTACATAAAGTAATTAATTAGAACAATTGAGAGATCTTACAATTTTTGTGGTTTTAAAATTTTTTTAAAGTGACAAGCAGAAATCAGAAAGGAGCTGATGTGAGTTAATTGAACAAAAATGAATTTTACAAAAGGCAGTAACAACCTACTTCAGTGTTACCATAACTCTTCCCTTATCAGACAGGTTTGATTAGTCTTTAAGCAAAACTAAATTTTGTTCTAATCAAAGTTATAATGTTAACTGCTTATTTCACAGTTTTCTTGTGATGTATTAGCAGTAACTTTTTATGTAATGTAAAAAAATAGATTAAATGCTATGTAGAAGGATTATTATTATTTTAGACTTATGTAACGGTTTCACATTCACCTGCTCGCCTGCTCACACCAGGCGAGAGTGTAGTGTAGTGGTTTTATGAGAATAAGGATTAAGAGAAATGCAAAACAGGCCTAAACTTCAAAGATAAAAATAGTTTATTAACAAAAGACAACAGAATCAAAATCAACCCCCAGGTGGTTTCTTCTTCCTCCCCCCAGCCCCTCACCCATGATGGTTCCTTTCTCCCACCTCATTTATCTTCCTTTACCACCATCCTTCTCACCAACAACACAGAGAAACAAACTTAGAAAACCCCTGGTCAATTTACCACTCTTGAAATAGGCTTTCATCAGTCCAATTGGAAGAAGAGTCTCTCTTGTCTCACCATGGATATTTTTTCCCACAAGACGCATAAGTCTCTTGTAGAATCCATATCACAGTGAACTCCCGCCCAGAAAGGATATTAGTTCACATG
>VZTR01001735.1:757398-809087 GCA_013400775.1 Chaetops frenatus
CCTCACCTCTGCTGGAAACTGTCCCGGCGGAAGTAGGAAAACAAAGAACCCCCCCCAGGAAGGAGAAAAAAAGTTGTTGTCCTTTAAACCACAACAACTTATTTATAACTTTATATGAATTATATATGATGAATAATTGTATTTATTTATAATTATGAAATATTATCTAGATTAATATAGGTAAAATATTATGTAATTACCCTCCTTCTTTTAAACTAGCTTCAATAGTGAGGTTCACTAAATCAATATTTTACAATGGTTTAATGCAACTTCTGATATAAGGGGTTTTTTTTCCCCTCTTCTTTTGCTTCCCAGTCACATGTTTAGTGGAGTTCTAATATATTACTATGTATTTGATACAGGTTTTTCAATGAAGGCAAAGTCAAGAATGATTCAGTTATAAAAGCAGTGTGTTGTTTTCTGTGGGTGTCTGTTTGACACTCTGGATTCATCCTTTTCTTGACTTCCAAGAAACTTCTTGGATCTTTATCTTTGCAATGGGTAATTACCCTGGATTTGAGGGCCAGACATATAGGTGTATTCCTCTTCATATAATATTAGGAATGTTAGAGATATTTTCAATTCAAGCCTTGTAAGTGAGGACAGATATCATGCATCCTGAGCCTTTTTTTTTCCTGGGAAGTCAGCATAGAAATTGGAAGATAGGCATGACATTCCTGGGTTAACCAGGTTAATTCTTGCAACACTGCATGTAGCACAGAGTTACACATGTTACACAGGGCTACAGACTCAGAACAGTACATGACAAAGAATTGTATCAAGGGAGCTCCTAAGACAAGGGCAAGGACAAAATAGCCACCAGTAGGGAACAATGGCCATTTTCTCATTTTCCCCACCGGCAGGGAATGGTGCCCCTACTCTAGGGGACAGATCGTGCTGGCTGCCTGCATCTTTTGACAAGTGAACAGCTATAAATTATATACTTGTCTGACCAGTAAGGATTATGCATGCATTTTAAGAAAAACAGGACTTACATCCAGCGGAAAACTGTCTTTATTTATTTCTTCCCTTGCAGCATCAACGTGTTTATTCAAATGTTGATTAGATAGTCTCTGGTCTAAATAAGAGCGAGTTAAGGATGCCCTCTAAGGGCAATGAAACCATCACCCCTTTTCCAGGTAGGAAACAGTGTGCTGTCCACTGCATGCTCTTAAATCTAGTCCATCATTTCATGGCTTCATGAGATGTGGCATTCCACCAGAGCCAACTCTGAACGCCTTCTTTGCAAATGAGGAGCCTGGGCCTTCATGAAGGGTGCCATCTCCCTTCATGGTTCTGTTGTGACTCCCTCAGAAAGTCTTAAGTCACTGCAATGCATTCCCTGTGTTCCTGTAAACTCCTTTAGTTTGTTATCTCCTATAACTTGTCAGTCATGGCTAATGATGTAGTAGATGCTGTGGAAAATGGATGCCAGTCCTTGGAAGATCATCATTAAGCCACTAGGTCCAGGGTGTGTCTCCCCTTTACATTCTGTGCTGAATCTGTGTTAGAAATATAGAAAACTATTGTAGATGGGTAAGCATGAAAATGTCCCTAGGTTTTTATAATTGCTCTCAAAATTTAAAAATAAATTTCCTTTGTAAAGAAAAGCTTGTGGAGACATTTCAGTTTTGAGGTAAAGGGGCAGGGTGAGGGTGAGCTATGAATGTGTTTATGTGTGTGTGTGTTTTAACACAAATAATTTAACCTCAAACAGATTAGTAGATCATATTACTGGGCAAGCAACCAAAGGGGGGAAGGAGTAAACTCTAGGACATCATTTTTAGAGCAGTTTTCATTTCCCAATACCCTGCTAGGGGAGAGTGAGAGGGGAAGCAGGTGTGTATTGGTTGGATTTGGAGGAATTCTTTGTAATAAAACCAAGTGACATGATAGGTTAAGTACAATGAAATGACATGACACTCTTCCTTTCTCTTAATAAATAATCATTAATAAGTGTCAGGTTAATTTAAATGCTGATGCCATATAATAGGGGCTAAGATAGTTCAAGCTATTTGTCATAAGGAAGAACAATTAATTTCCCATTATTTTTTACTAGTTTACATGCAGTTCATGTATTTCTGTGATTTCAGGTAGCTAAAAGTCAAGGACTTTAAAAGAGTTCCTTTACTGAGCAAAGGTTTCAATACTTCTTTATTTTTTAAGGTCACTCTTGAAATAACTATTTCAGTTTTTGGGTGTTTTTTTTTTTTTTTTTTTTTTTTTTTTTTTTTTTTTAATTTTTTTCCCCCCCCCCCCTTTTTTACTTCCTTAAAGATTTTTTTTTTTTTTTTTTTTTTTTTTTTAATTTAACATGTTTCCACCCCATCCCCTATTAAATCACTGTAAGATCTTCTATTTTTTCTTACAGATTAAAGTTATGCTAAGTTATAGTGAAGATGGAGTTATGCTGCACTTATTAAAATCTGCTGGACCACAATGTAAACAAACAACAAAATGACTGCTTTAGGCTTCTTCATATTTTTTAAAGTCTTTTACAAGAAACCACAATTGGCTGAGATGATTGCATTTTTTAGCAGTCTGTAGAAAGCTAAAGTGATGTTTCAGAAATACTGACGGAAAATAATACAGGATTTTTCTTGACTACTAATTTGTACCCTTGGCTTTCGTAGTTCTCCTTATAATTTGCACAGCATGGTGTGTTTTGAGGCAATTACAACACCAGTTCCAGAACAGCTCTCTCTCCTTGACTGGACATAATGCTGGGAAAAGGGAAAAAGATTTTTCCCTTAACCTGAAAAAAATTAAGATCCTTTTTTAAAGAAAGAAATTAAATATACACAACACATGTTCATAATTGAGAAAGAGCAACATAGCTCAGACCCATGCAATATTTAGGCATTTGCATGTATTCATATTTAAATTGGCAAACGTTGGTGTGTTACATTAATAAAGGAGAAGACATTCTCCTGGATTATCAGTATAGTCTCAACAGTGTAAGGCATAGCACAGAAATAAAACACATGCATTAAACACCTTTGGAGAAAACAGCCTTTTTACTCTCATCCATGGCAACACTTCCGCTTTTTAAAATTTATTTTATCTTTAAAATTACTTCTGTATTTCCAGCAAGCTCATGAAAGGAGTCAATAAAAATTATCCAATGAAAGCAAGTTTAACCCTACCTTTCCCCTGAAAATACAGAGCAAATCCAAACTAATTATCCCAAGAATAAAACCAAAGCAATACTTTGTTCCTTTTCTGGTGGAGAGTGGAAAATTAATATCTCAGTTGGGTACAACATGGGCCGTTTGGGTGGCAGAGAGTCATTAATATGTCACTTCATAATGGCCAGGCAGGCCCTTTTATCACCCTTTTTGATCAACACGTTAAGATTCATGGCAGCCTTTCAGTATTTCTAGGGAGGCTGCGGAAAGGTAGGGACAGACACTTCAGTGTGGCCTCTTGCAATAGGAAAAGGGGTAATGGTTTTAAATTCAAAGGTGTTCAATTTAGATCAGAGATAAGGAAGAAAAGGAGAGTGGTGGAACACTGAAATAGGTTGCCCACAGGGACAGTAGATGCCCCATTCCTGGAAGTGTTGAATGTTGAGGAAACATCAGACTCTAAGGTGCACCCTTTGCAAGTTCAGCATCAATTTAGATTTAAGATAGAACAGCTGCAGCAGGCTCTTTTGTAGCAAGTCCTTGCATACCTAGCATTTAAGCTTGGCTAGGGATAAAAATTACTGTTGGTATCTATGGAGGGCAGATGACAATTGAAACTGCCGTGATAATTTTTGGCAAGAACAAACTAAGATGGGGACTTTTCATCTACATGGACATGAATGTGGATGATGAAATGATGAATCTGCCAGGAAGAGGTTCTGTCTCTGAAATAAGATTAGAACAGTTAAGAAAGGCAGTGGAATCACCTCCTGCATATGTTTACCTCTGATTTAGAATCTGTAAAGCCCTAAATTAATTGTACTTTATTTCATTGTTTGTACAGTGTTGACACATTGTTTACACTTGTTTCAGGTGGGTCAGAATAATCTCAAGATGGTCTTGAGGGCCAAGCTTGCTGTACCAGTGCTCAGCAAATGCTGCCACCCCTTATTGCCATCTTAATGCAAAGATTGAACTTCACCCAACCTGTCAGACTGGCTTTATTCTCTTTGCTTGGTTCGAGCCAGTACATCTTTACTGAGTTTAGGGAATAAAACAATCCAGACCTTCTTCTGGAAGCTGTCAGCTATGCCCAGAAAATTGCCAGGTGTTCCTGGTAAACTGTGTATAATGCTGCAGATTGAGGGATGCCATCTCTCAGCACTTCTTCTTCCCAGTTACACCAATATGAGAACTCTGAAAGAAAGAGGCAATCTTGTGGCCAAGATTTAATCCTACATTTCTAAAAATTATTACAAGAAGTCTGTGATACCCAATTATTCCCACACAGTGCCTTTTTTTTTCATCTCATCTTTAGACCTTTTGACCTGCCTCTCCTGCAGGAAATTTTACAACCAACTTCCTAATGTTCTTGACAAATCTATTATTAAATAGACACTAATCAAATTGCAAATTGCAAAAAGATTATATTATGTTTTAGTAGTGGTTTCTAATGGAAATAAAAGCTACAACATAAAGCTAATAAAAGTCAGTTGATATATGGAGTATGACAATTAAAACAGTAATCAATCAGCAACTGCTGCCATTTGCAGTTTGCAGATCCATTGCAATGAGCTCTACACATCTATGCAATACTCCAGATTGATTTTTCTCTTTTCACACCAAATAGGCCACTAGAATATTCTATACACCCCTCGACATTTGGCAGAGGAGTTTCTGCTACCAGTTCAATTATGTTTTTAACAAGGCATTTGATGATTTTTGGAATCTGGAAGACCTATGACCTATGACATTTCAGTTCAGAGTACGTGCTTGCTTTGCAACAGAGTGATCATCCACTTTGTCCTATACTTGGACTGAGTGCACCCTCAGTGGGTTGGCAGCTGAGCCCAAGCTGAATGGTGCAGCTGACGTGCCTGAAGGGTGGGATGCCATCCAGGGGGACCTTGACAGGCTTAAGGAGTGGGCTCATGGGAACTTCATGAAATTCAACAAGGCCAAATGCAAGATCCCACAACTAAGCTGGGAAATCCCCAGTATCCATAAAGGCTAAGGGATTAAAGAATTGATAAAAGCCCCCTGGAGAAGGGCTTAGGGGTACTAGCTAAAGAAAAATTGGACATGAGCTGGCAATGTGTCCTTGCAGCCCAGAAAGCCAACCACACCATGGGCTGCAGGGCCAGCAGGTCGAGGGAGGTGGCTCTGTCCCTGTGCTCTGCTCTCATGAGACCCCACCTAGAGTGCTGTGTCCAAATCTGGGGTGCCCTACACAGAAAAGACATCAATCTGTTGGAGCAGACCCAGAGGAGGACCATGAAGATGGTCCTCTGTATAGAAAGTCTGAGAGACTTGAGGTTGCCTGGAGAAGATCTGGGGAGATTTTTTGCAGTATACTAATATATAAAGACGGGTTATAAGAATATAGGGACTTTTTACCAGGGCCTGTATTGTCAGGACAAGGGGGAAAAGGTTTTAAACTGAAAGAGGGTAGATTTAGAAAAAAATGTGCCCAGAAAACTGTGGCTGTCCCACCACTGTAAGTGTTCCAGGCCAGGGAGAATGCAACTTAGGACTGTCTAGTAAAAAAATGTGTGTACCCATGGAAAGAGAGTGGACTAATAAACCTTTCCAACCAAAACTACTCTATGTTTCCATTATTCTAGACTTTCCACATGTGTTTGTACCTATCACTAAGGAGTAGATATAATTTTAGTATCAAGGTAGCTGAATTAAAAGCATTCTGGCACTGCTGTACAGCAATAAAAATTATCTGAAAGACATAAACCCCTTTTATTTCCCTGAATATTGAATGTTAACATAGGTTAAAATAAACAACACAGCTAAAGACTTAACAGTTTAAAAGGTATGTAAGGTAGCCATTCCATCATTATAAAGGAATTAATTATTACTGATATTAAAAAAGCGTTATTATGCTAAAAGCAGAAAATATTTTTTCAAAACTTGGAAAGTCTTTCTCAGCTATGCATTACTCTGTAACTTCATGTCAATAACAGAATTAAGATTTATTCTTCCAGATTTAATGAGGTGGCATAAGTTTCTTTTCCTGTATAGACAGGCTCAAATACGTTTAATTTCAATGAACTTTATTTCATGCTGTTGCATAAGAGCCTGGCAATCTGTTACACCTATGCTTCATAGCTTGATGCAGCTTACAAGAGCCATACACAACCCCTCTATTTTGATGGTGGCCGTTCAATCCTTGGTCCTGAAAGTGCACCAGATACCTGTTTGCACAGCACAGGGAGATTCTTAAGCAGGCGTTCATAAACAGTAAATCACTGAGAGAGTGAATAATGGCCAACGAGAAAAGGTTATACTTGAACTGGAGTTCTAAAATGAATGTAGAGTGTCTAAAAAAAAAAAAACTGTACACAAAAAATAATCACTTCAGCTCAATGCATCTTTACAAAAGGTACTTCTCATGTTTTAATCAAATGTGTATGATTCTTTGAATCACAAAAATCTTTCCCATCCTCAAGGATACCTAGAACAGTTTGATCCAGGGCAAGCAGAGAGGGTTATGTTGTTCTACAATCAAGCTGTAAAATGAGCAAAGACAAATTGCAAGCTGCTGATATTTCCTCTACCTGAGGAGAGACAGGCTTACTGGAAAATGTGCTTCAGTTGGGAGAAAAGCACAAAAAAGTAAGCATGGAACAAATGTATATGTTACTAATGCTAGAGTTCTTTGTAAAGCTCTGTTAACAGCTTTCAATAGTGGCCACCCTGCACATGTGAAACCTTTACTGTTTGTACTTGATGAACTTTGTACATCTCCCTTTTAACCAAAACATGAAGCAGAGAGAGGATCTATGCTGCAGCACACTACAGCTGCAGTCCAGCTCTACTTTGTAGCAAAGCATAGGGAAAAAAAAGAAAAATAATGATCAGTTTTGTGTTGGCAGGTCTTTGTGAGAGTTTTGGTGGGGAACAGAACTCTGGGCAACCGCATTATTTTGGCCTAAATTTGTCCTTGTGGTTTCAGTCAGTCAGAATTGATATTATGTACTTTGAAATTGCCCTGTGCTGCTGTTGGAGTGCACAGCTGAGCAGCTGCTCCCTCTCAAGACAAAGGAGGCTGCACTTCAGGACGTGTTCAAGTGATTTCTGATTGTAAAGCTTTTTGGGGTTCTTCAGACTAAAAGGCATTTTTACCACTTCTGCAGCTACTGGTGTATAGGGAACAGACAAAAAATTCCCTTGAGCTGGTACAGATGAAACTTGAATTTAAATAGAACTTCAGTAGTTCTGGAGGTTTTTCATTCTTCTTTTAATCTGTGTTTAATCTATAGTCTGTAATGGCCAGGGTTTATACATAATTCTCTTTAGGGCATGGTCCTTNGGCAATGTGTCCTTGCAGCCCAGAAAGCCAACCACACCATGGGCTGCAGGGCCAGCAGGTCGAGGGAGGTGGCTCTGTCCCTGTGCTCTGCTCTCATGAGACCCCACCTAGAGTGCTGTGTCCAAATCTGGGGTGCCCTACACAGAAAAGACATCAATCTGTTGGAGCAGACCCAGAGGAGGACCATGAAGATGGTCCTCTGTATAGAAAGTCTGAGAGACTTGAGGTTGCCTGGAGAAGATCTGGGGAGATTTTTTGCAGTATACTAATATATAAAGACGGGTTATAAGAATATAGGGACTTTTTACCAGGGCCTGTATTGTCAGGACAAGGGGGAAAAGGTTTTAAACTGAAAGAGGGTAGATTTAGAAAAAAATGTGCCCAGAAAACTGTGGCTGTCCCACCACTGTAAGTGTTCCAGGCCAGGGAGAATGCAACTTAGGACTGTCTAGTAAAAAAATGTGTGTACCCATGGAAAGAGAGTGGACTAATAAACCTTTCCAACCAAAACTACTCTATGTTTCCATTATTCTAGACTTTCCACATGTGTTTGTACCTATCACTAAGGAGTAGATATAATTTTAGTATCAAGGTAGCTGAATTAAAAGCATTCTGGCACTGCTGTACAGCAATAAAAATTATCTGAAAGACATAAACCCCTTTTATTTCCCTGAATATTGAATGTTAACATAGGTTAAAATAAACAACACAGCTAAAGACTTAACAGTTTAAAAGGTATGTAAGGTAGCCATTCCATCATTATAAAGGAATTAATTATTACTGATATTAAAAAAGCGTTATTATGCTAAAAGCAGAAAATATTTTTTCAAAACTTGGAAAGTCTTTCTCAGCTATGCATTACTCTGTAACTTCATGTCAATAACAGAATTAAGATTTATTCTTCCAGATTTAATGAGGTGGCATAAGTTTCTTTTCCTGTATAGACAGGCTCAAATACGTTTAATTTCAATGAACTTTATTTCATGCTGTTGCATAAGAGCCTGGCAATCTGTTACACCTATGCTTCATAGCTTGATGCAGCTTACAAGAGCCATACACAACCCCTCTATTTTGATGGTGGCCGTTCAATCCTTGGTCCTGAAAGTGCACCAGATACCTGTTTGCACAGCACAGGGAGATTCTTAAGCAGGCGTTCATAAACAGTAAATCACTGAGAGAGTGAATAATGGCCAACGAGAAAAGGTTATACTTGAACTGGAGTTCTAAAATGAATGTAGAGTGTCTAAAAAAAAAAAAACTGTACACAAAAAATAATCACTTCAGCTCAATGCATCTTTACAAAAGGTACTTCTCATGTTTTAATCAAATGTGTATGATTCTTTGAATCACAAAAATCTTTCCCATCCTCAAGGATACCTAGAACAGTTTGATCCAGGGCAAGCAGAGAGGGTTATGTTGTTCTACAATCAAGCTGTAAAATGAGCAAAGACAAATTGCAAGCTGCTGATATTTCCTCTACCTGAGGAGAGACAGGCTTACTGGAAAATGTGCTTCAGTTGGGAGAAAAGCACAAAAAAGTAAGCATGGAACAAATGTATATGTTACTAATGCTAGAGTTCTTTGTAAAGCTCTGTTAACAGCTTTCAATAGTGGCCACCCTGCACATGTGAAACCTTTACTGTTTGTACTTGATGAACTTTGTACATCTCCCTTTTAACCAAAACATGAAGCAGAGAGAGGATCTATGCTGCAGCACACTACAGCTGCAGTCCAGCTCTACTTTGTAGCAAAGCATAGGGAAAAAAAAGAAAAATAATGATCAGTTTTGTGTTGGCAGGTCTTTGTGAGAGTTTTGGTGGGGAACAGAACTCTGGGCAACCGCATTATTTTGGCCTAAATTTGTCCTTGTGGTTTCAGTCAGTCAGAATTGATATTATGTACTTTGAAATTGCCCTGTGCTGCTGTTGGAGTGCACAGCTGAGCAGCTGCTCCCTCTCAAGACAAAGGAGGCTGCACTTCAGGACGTGTTCAAGTGATTTCTGATTGTAAAGCTTTTTGGGGTTCTTCAGACTAAAAGGCATTTTTACCACTTCTGCAGCTACTGGTGTATAGGGAACAGACAAAAAATTCCCTTGAGCTGGTACAGATGAAACTTGAATTTAAATAGAACTTCAGTAGTTCTGGAGGTTTTTCATTCTTCTTTTAATCTGTGTTTAATCTATAGTCTGTAATGGCCAGGGTTTATACATAATTCTCTTTAGGGCATGGTCCTTGTGTAATTAGTGACAAAACCTGACTTTAATTAATGAGTAGGATAAGGCTTTAGGGATGGTCATGCAGAAGAACTTCTCAGCCTAATGAATTGATTTCCATTGAATTGGCTATAAATATAATGTCATTAATAATGAATAGGTTTATTGCAAGGATACCAGAAGACACTAGAAATGAGCAGATGTTACTTTTTTGCCTCAGAAGCAAGTTCAGAGGGTTGTTTCCCCAGTATGTTCTCTAACAATATTGGCTGAATTTGTAATGGGCAATGTAGCCCTGTCTAGGGCAGAGAAAAGGAAGCAGTGGTTTATAGCAGTGATGCCTCCAGGTGCAGTTAAAGCAAAGGTCCTGAAAAGTGATCACTCATGCCACAGAAGAAACAGCTGAAGGATCCTGAGATATTCTTGCTGATACTCTATCTTCCTGAAAATCATCCCTGCAAAGGTAAGGGGTAGGTAAGTGATTACGAGATCATCAGAAGAAGCAGCATTAAAAATTTTTGGTGACCAAAAGTATTTATTTGATGAGGAGGCTGGAGCTGGCACCAAGCAGACAATTTCAACGCTCTCATTGTCCTGTAGACTCCACTGCTCTACACTGGGAAAGGGATCCCTAAAATTCCACACTGCCACCAATGTGGCAGCTCCCTTTTGGGAAATGAACATCCTTAATGCATTGTTCTTTAGAGGTCATGATTTTTCATTCCTTAGTTTACTTGTTTTGTGGACTATGTTCCTTCTAATCACATTCAAAAATCTGTAGATGTCTTCATTTGTGTGCAGACTTCTAATTAGGAATAGAAAAGACCCCAAAACTACTGGATGGGAAAAAGTAAAAATTGATTTTGATTCTCATACATATTCTGTGAGCAGCACCCAAACCTTATTCATCATGTATTCTCTTCTAAATGAGCTATGTTTGAAAAGCTCAAGCCTCCAGAAGTTCAGAGGGCTGGAGCTCCCTATTCCCAACACAGAGATGACAGAAACTTTGTTCTACATTTGCACAGCTCAAGGAGTGCTCCAGTTACAGATGGGCAAGGATTATTGCCAGCTGCTCTTATGAACTTTGTTTTCCAGATTAGCAGCAAGCACAAGGTGCTTTACATACGTGCTGATGTGGAGGTGTTTGCCCATAAGCTTATTTTACAGGAATCAGGAGCTGGTGCTGTGCTGCCACAGCACAACACACCCATTGCCACAGCTGCCCAGTAACGCTCTCTTGGCTTCCTCCTTCATTACAGGTTTCCAAGCAGATGCCCTTAGAATTCCATGCCCATTTTCCTGATAATATCATCCACATTTTCGAGCCTAAATATCGGTCTCTTATGTGGAAAGGACTAATTCTCTGAACTGCAAAAAAAAGCACACAACTCCAGTAAATTCCACTGGATACGGTAATTGACTAACATTCATGAAAATCAGAACCCCTCCTCCACATGTTTTAAAAATAACCTAACTATCTAATATCTAAGTATGCCTGTTCAAAAATGCTGGTCATTAAAAATGTGTCTCTTTGTAGGCGTTTTAGAGAAAAAAACATGTGAGTTTGATTTTTCAAACATGGTTTCCAAGTGAAGCTGTCTAAGCTGAGTCTGCAGTTCTGTCCCAGAAAGAAAACACACAAAGGTTTAGCAAAGGTGAAAAACAATGCCTTTAAATATGGAAGTCCAATTAAATTTCCTGGGCTCCAGTTGCTTTTTGCAACTGGGAAAAATAAGGAAGAAAAATAGGTTGATTTTCATGTATTTATTTAGATTTAAGGAAGAAAAAAGAGGCGTCCATCCAAGGCTGTACATTTCTGCTGTCATTAACCACACAATAAACACATTCTCACCACATGAAATAACCACTTCAACAGAAACTAAGCCAGCCAGCCAGCTACCTACAGGGAGTCCTGGGGGACAGATGAAGGAAAAAGAAATACCTGTGAATACTCTGGGAAAACAGTAAATCTCCACTTTTCAGTAGCACAGCACTCCTGCTTCTAGCCAACATGAAGGGCAAAAAGCTCAGTCAGTCCTATAAACTCATTATGATACAAGATGGAATATTCCCTGCCCTGATTATTTTGCCAGGTTAAGTGGACAGTGTTATTTTGAGTGGTGAAGGGAACTGGCTGATGGTGCTAACAGAGTCTGATCAAAGGTGGGGGATGTGTGGACTCACTGAGCTGTGGAAAAAAAACCAGCATGCAGAACCAAGAGTGTTTAGTAGACATCTGCTTCAGAACCCAAGAAGAGGATGTGCACAAGCAATTGGTTGCATTTTTTACTCACTTTTTGCATATTCGTGTAGGTTTTCAGGCATTATATTGTGTACTGAATGTATTCATAATACCAAGCATAACAATGCAAATTAAATGTTTAGCTTACCAAAACATGCTAATGATCTAAGGGTACAATCTAATGTATCTGGAACTAATTAGTGCTGAATGCTGCAGCAGGAAGGCACAAATGCCACGCACAGTTAAGTATGCAGCTCTGCACTGCAGGGGAAAACTCTGCCTCGTAACAGAGCATGATCAATACATGTCCAAGGCACTCAGACTGATAAAGTTTTGTGCAGCTACAAAATACGTCCTCACATTCTTCAATTTTTTTGCTAATGAGTTTCGCACACTAAGTTACACAGCGTCAGGGAAATGCACCTTCGGTCTGTGCAATAAAGACACAAAAGTATGGATTTGCTTTTTCTTTCTGGTCACAGTATTTTGAAGCTGAAGACATTTACAAATAAATCTCTTAGTTTAAAAAGGAAATAATTACAGCTGTAGTAAAAATTCTGAGCTTTATGAAGGAATTCTTCAAAGGTTCTATAGTAACAACAAAAAAAAACCCCAAACATTTTCATATATTTCTCTTTGCATTTGTAAGTTTTATGAGAAACTGATAGGGTTTCATTATGGGAAGCAATTTTTGGATGTTAATACTCTGCTCATCCGTCTCCCCAAGCCCCTCAGACATTAATTAAACTTTTATAGCCATTCAAACTAACATCTAAACATTCCAACTCAGAGCTGCTTAAGTACAGCCTCAGGCTATATCTGGCCCAAATCCACCAGAATGGCTCTGTGCCCAATCCTCTGTTCCAGCTATTGACTGCTCTTGACCCCTTTTTCCTTTACTTTTATCATCTATTATCTTAAGGGGGCTTATTCTGCCCTGGTTCTAATTTGTCCAATGGCATAACAAATTCTGATTTTTCTCTGTATCCCTCCTGCTGGTGGCCAGCAAGTATTCTTCCTGGTAACACTTTCAGAGACTTGAAATACCTTGACAGTTTGACTTTATTGAAGTTACACAACGGGTGATGGTGGTTATTTGAGCTTGTGCTTCCAGATGGCATGAGATCAATACATGGGATGTGACTCACAGCTAGCTGGATATTTGGCCTTTGAAGCACAGTGTTGCAGCTCCTTAGTAAGTGTTCCAAGCCTTACAGTTCCGAAGGGAGCTGCTGGCTGATATTTGGTGAGGGAGAGTTACAAACTGTCAAAGCTGAAGAACATTTGGAGTGAGGTTTGCTGTTTGAGCCTTCAGCTTGTCCGTATTTCCCAGTGTGTTTTATACTCCCAGCATCTAGATGTGCCATGACTTACACAGATCCCATTAGCATCAGTGGAGCTCTAGAGAGTGAGTCAGTGAATTTTGGGTAAGAAAAACAGTTATTCAGACACCACTGACCATGGGAACAACATCTCCATTGCACTTATTTGGACCTTAGACAAGCAACATCTACCTGGGGACACCTATGTTGCAGACAGATAAAACTGTAAGCTCTTTTGCACACAGATATGCAGATCTGCCAACACATGACACCTGCAAGAAAAATATTCTTAATTGGAAAACTGAGAATGGTTTCCAATCCACAGAGTCCTCCACTATTTAGGTAATGTTTTCTAGACATATGGCTAGCCGTCACTTTTTTTGCCGGTTGAACATTACAGAGTTCTTCAGATTTAGTAACTCATTCACAAAAAATGTATAGCAGCAAAATAATATTACTCTCTGGGACAAAACCCAGTTTTATTAGTAAATAGTTCAGGTTTGTGAAAGAAAGCATACCACTTCGTGTGAAAAGAAGACACCATCTGGCCACCAGTAGATTCCAATGGATAGCAAGACAGTTATGATGGCCTTAGGAGTCATTTGTTCAAGAGCCTTTCTGATTTTAGCAGGTATTAATGAAAGGATTTTTCCATTTATGTTGCTTTATTTTTGACTAATTTTCTAAATCTTGTTTTGGATGTGGCAGAAATGCTCCCTGCTTAGATGTTTCTCTTATAAAAAACAACCAACAAACCTGTTTTCCTTATGTATCAAACTGTTTCTAAAACTGTAAAGCAATAGATGACTGTATCCATGCTGGTAGATTTCTGAGGGGGACATCAGCTCTTAGCAATATTTAGCAGTGAGTGCTGGCGGTGGGATTTGAGTCAGCTGTACTACAAGATCTGGCACCCCCTAATAGCACAATGAGGCCAGGCCAGTGAGTGAAAAGCCCAAGGAAGAACAAGATCTTGTGCCTGGAGGTCCACCTGCTTTAACTCTGAGAGGAAGAAAAGTAAAATGTTGCTCAGCATTGTAACAACTACATTTAGAGAAATATTGGTGATTGCTGTGTAAATCATATTAAGCAAAGTCTTAGGTATTCAGCAGTTATAGAGAATTAGAAATCCTGGCCGAAAAATTGAATTCTAATGGTTCAGTTTGTCTTGGCCCTTTAAAATAAGTTCAAACTCCTGCCAGCAGTTAACAAATACCTGGTACTACAGGAGGGAAACTCTGCTAAAGGTAACAATGGTAATTTTGATTGCTCTTCCGGTGTGTAACTGTGCAATCATTACACTTCATTAATCACATTCAATAGATGTGCAGTGCTACTTATCAGTACAACCTGGGAAACTTTCACAGCTCCACTCATCAGAGATTACTCCTATCCCCAAAAGCATTATTACCCTTTTTACTCTAGGCTCTTACCAAAGCAGGAAATCTCAAGTTAATGTTTTGTATTTACATTACCAATTACTAGATGTGGCAAGCAAATGCTCTGGTATTTTTTAGTACCCAATATTGCAAACTGTTTATACACAAAGCTAATAGTTATGATTATGTTTATTGCTCATTCTGCATTCAGAAAAGCTTAAAGAAATGAGGAAAGAATGCCTTTGTGAAAAACCTACTGTCCAAAGTCTGTGAAGCCTACAGCCTGTGGGCAGCTCTACTTAAAAGGCTTGTTACTGAATCCTATTTTCCAATCAAGAACAGGATGTTAAATTTATAGTGTAAATGTACTGGGGCATAAAGAACTGATTATTAAGATCAGTCTTCTGTTTAGAACAGGAGGGAAGTGAAAAGGTCTATACCTACAAAATGCAATTTTTATGAGAGTTGAGCATTAATTCTGAATCCTGACACTTTCCAGTTCTGATATATTAAAAAAGCTGTTAGATAAATATGGCAGTTCTCAAAGCAAATTAATTAAGAAAGAAATTACAATATTCTACTTGTTTCTGGTAAAGACGCATGAAGTTATAAAGAGAATGCTGAAAGAATTACCCCTCCTTCTTAATCCTTATTCATTTTTGTGAAGATTAATTATGAAAAACCTACCAGAGACTCATTAGTTGCCAAAAGAAATGACATATATGTTAATATCCCTCTAGGAGCCATGGCTATGACTCCAGGAAATTAATTTATAATTCATGCTAATATAGTTAAGATTCCTTAGTGTTTGTTCCTGGATGTTACAGGACAGGCTCTAAATATCAGAACTTGCAAAAAATATGCAATAAATAAGATCAAGCTGTTCCTTGCACCAGAGAACTAGTTTAGAAACTGGGGTTTTTTTCTCTGCTTTCTTCTGTCATCTTCATCTTGCTTAAAATACACAGTAAGAGCTCTGCCAATTGGAATGTAAAATGCCTTCTTGATTGTAGCATATAATTAAATCTTCCCTTTCAGCTTTTTCTCCACATCAATTTATAAAGGATCTACTTGAATTTGAGGCAAAAAAAGACATCTGGCTTCATGGTTTTGTGTGGGCTGAGCTAGTTACATTTATATATATATATATATATATATTTGTACTGAGTCAAGCTTAAAATAATGAACACTCCTTACCCACTGGAATATATTCCTACATACTGAGAGGTGAAATAAATTCTGCCATGATCACTGAAAATAAGCCAGAATCATTATTTCACATGGTGCTACTTTGGCCCATTTCCAAAAAAGATTCAAGTCCTACACAAGCCACCAAACCCCAAACTAAATAGCAAATCTTCAACACAAAAAATTTCAACCACTCCAAAACCTTCTCTTCCAGGTCCAGCTGGTGACTTTAGTTAAAAAATTAAAACAGGTTAAGACTGCTACTACAGCATGTTGTATGAGAGAGAGTTTGTAAAAAAATCCCTGCTTATTTTCCATGCCAGAACTACAGGTTTCAAAGTACTGAAAACATTTTTGGTGGGTCAACATCATCATAACCATGCATTTATAGAGTGTCCTTGAGAAGAGTCACAAGTCTGCTTTACAACGAAGCTTATTGAAAACAATCAGTATTTTAAAGTTTTTGAAAGAAGCAGCAAATGTATTTCTTTGATGTAGTTTTACATGCTAGAAAAAACTGGAATTTTAAAATAGTGGTGGAAAGTTTGAAACTCAAATGATAATTAGAAAAATGCCTGAGTTTTTACTGTCTAAGGAGGGCAAACAAAGCAGCTAATTCTGGTGGCAAAAGAAATCCATGACACATGGGTTGTAGAGCTGACAGGCTGAGCTGTAATGCAGCTGTCCTCACAGCACAGTGAGATGGAGGGGGCTCCCTTGATGGCCATTGAGTAGAGCAGCACTTGGAGCACTTGAGAGGGATCTGTCTAATTCTAAATCCATTTCTCAGAGTGAAATAAAAATAAATGAGAAGGTTTAACATTGCCTTTCAAAGATGGTTGTGCTTTAAGTCTCTCAAACCTTGGCAAGCATCAGTCTGGACTGTGTGAATTTTGTTGCTTGGCAAACTCTGGATGTTTTGCCAAGTGACAAACTGGATCCTTCAACAGCCTTTCTAAACTGTTGGGATTGGGATTACAGTCTCTCCAAATACCGAGGCTGGCTCCTCTGCCTCGAGTGTGCTGCACTCACAGCCTCTGCCACCTCTGCGGTGCAGCAGCAGTTTATCCCGCGGGGGATCTGCTCGGGCCGAGACACCTGAGAGATTCACTTGTGAGTACTTTGAAGCTCTGAGTATAGGCTTGGAACTGCTTTTGAAAGAGAGAAGGAAGAAAGTCTGTTGGGCAGCATCGTGTATAGTTCTTGAAGATAGAGAAACATGTCAAAACCCAAACCAGCCCTGAAAACAGCCTTGATGGGACCCGTATGTCAGTCCAGCACATGGCAGCTGACAGAGTCCCTGAGGGGTGACACACCCCACAGTCAGCCTAGGGGCTCCCCTGATACCCCGCTGGTGCTGCCACTTGTAGCAGGGAAGAGATTTAGGAATCTATTGTAACAAACCTGTACACATTCCCGTAGATCCCTCTGCCTAGGGGCAAATCACATTTTTTTAGAGAAAGGCTAGAATTTATGGTCCTTTAACAAATTTTCACCCTTACATAGTTGTTGGCAGCAGCAGTGCTGCCAGTTGCTAAACAGGCACAGGCAAACCAGGCAGATTGATGGTCTCTTAAACTGGAGCACCTGCAACAGCTACACGTGGTTGCCAGGCAGCTGCTGGCTGTGGGGCCCTTCAGGGACATCAGCCTCTGGTGAGACAGCCGGCTTCACTCCTACCTACCCTGTGCGTTTTGGTCACCAGCAACGCCAAATGGCAACCCAGCTACGGCCAGAGCTTTGCCCTCTCAGTGATGGAGCTCTCCCAGCCTGGCAACACGCAGAGCTCAAGCCACATCCACAGCTCCAGACTCGTGGGAACAGGAATTCTATGCTGTTTCTGAGTGAAAGTACAGCCAAAAGAAAAACTACTATTTGCCATGTGGAGAGGTGAGGAATAAAGGACGAAGAGAGGGGAAAAGTTTTAATTTATTGCCAAGCAGTAAGTAAAAAAAAATGTCAGCAGGTGCATGTTCCTAGAGTGGTGCCACTCAGATGGGGTTGCAGCTGGATT
Source organism: Chaetops frenatus (assembly GCA_013400775.1). Lineage (NCBI taxonomy): Eukaryota > Metazoa > Chordata > Aves > Passeriformes > Picathartidae > Chaetops > Chaetops frenatus. Next base: position 775,212 of record VZTR01001735.1, read on the forward strand.
TCCCTGCTGTGGCTCTGCCGTGCAGTGCTATTCCTCCATCAGCCAGAGAGTGAGCAGGCTGCAGCACGAGCTTCTGGGCCATGGGACAGATTTCCCTGGCACAGGAAGGGGATTGGGCTTGGGCAGGTTTGGAACTTTCTAAGGTGTGGAGCCAGGAGATGTCCAGGGTATTTTGTAGGAAAGTCTCCCTAACTGACAAGTTGATAGCAAATTAGCCCTAATGAATTGCATGCATGCAGCTTAAAAAAATCTGGGACTGAGGTGAAAACAAACACATCAGTATTTATTTCAACCTGTGCAAGGAGGAGAGCAATGTAAGGCATACTAAATGTAAATTTAAGCGACTCCTGAATTTTTTAAAACTCCTCTGTCTCCTATCTTGAAGGACATGTTAAGTGGAAAGCATTTCTGATCTCTTTATAGATTGCCACACACTGTAAACCTTTAAATAACCAAGTGTCTTGAGCACATGGAATGACTATATTTTGCAGAGTCTTGGACCTTTACCAAATGTATTCCTCAATCAGGTTGGGGGCAGTTTATAAAGGCTAACACATTTTTAAGAAAGATTTGAAGTGACAGCTTTTTGCAAGCCCATTATCTGAGAGGTCTAAGCCCTCTCTCCTGCAGTGAGGCTGACAGACTGCGTGCAGCAGGGAGGAGAATGAGCAGGGAAAACCCAGGAGAGCTGCATTGCCAGTTCCATTCTGTGTGTGTATACCTGGCTTTCCTCTGAGAAGAAGGGATGATTTCCTTTTAATCTATCACTGCATTTTCAAAGGGTTTCTTTTCCACTTGATATGTGACTGAAAAAATGTCAAGTTTTGCGGAACAAATTCACTCCCTGTGTGGATCCAGTCACATCTGCTAACCACAGTGATGAAGCATTAGCTAGTTCTCAGCTGAAACGTTCTGGCCTTCATCCAAAGTATTTTGGTTTTTAGCCTAAAAACAATAATGTTCAGTTCTAGTGTGTAGTTTTTAAATAAAAAGGTTGTTTTTTTTTTTAATTTTTATTTTGGTAATGAAAGCAAATGCTTTTGGCCCTCAGTTGCTGTTCAGTGACAAATACCATTTTTGTCAGAATGTGGTTTCTGTAGAAAATTTTACCAAGCTTATCACGTATCAGCTCCACCTACAGTCAGTGAAGCAATGCAAGCTATTAAAGCTATTAAAAGGAATTTTTTTGGCTGTTGTGAGCTTTGGCACTAGTTACTAGTAACTAATCCTTAGCTGAGTAGCATGAGGAATGGGAAGAAAAGTCAGAAGCTGAGAGGCAGGGTTGGCCAATGTCACAAGGAAGAGCTTTAACAGGGGATTTCCACTTTAGACACAGGGATGATCTTGTGAAGAGGCAGCATTTGTAATGCAGATGATGTTATATGGCTCACTGCTTATCTAGAAGAAATTAAAGCCTACAAGAAATAGGCAAAGTGAAGTCTAACAGCTAGTCTTGTTTATTGTCTACATGTCTGGCTGCCTTTTAGGGTTGTTACTGCCACTAATCAGTTGCCTCTGCACATTTGTCCTGCCTCAGGTAGCAAGGTTTTCCTCTAGGAATCCTAAGGAGCCTTGAATGTTTCCCACAGAATTCACATTTTCCCTTGGCATTTCTGTATGACCAAGAAGATTTTTGTCATCAACTCTGATGAGCATAAGTTTCAGTGTAAGCATTTCCTGTGGACACATCTCCACTTAATCACCACACTAGGCAAGCATGAAGCAAGCAGAAGAGTTCCTCACACAACGACAGATCTGGCACTGGTGCTTAGAGGAAGATTTATATCTCCTCACAGGACCTCTCAACAACCTGCAGATTTGAAGAAGAGGAACAGAAGAGATGATAGTATCTTTTGTAAAGAAAGAAATATCCCTCTCTGTGGAAGAATGATCTCAGGAAAAACAGCCAACATAGCATGCTATGCTTCCAGCCCATATCTTATCATCTCAGCAGATTGCAGATTGCCTGCAGACATCCTGTCTGGGTGCCCTAGGGAACATGGTAATTGTCTTATTGCATTCAAGCATGCAGCATCCTGAAGTATGTGCCTCTGACCATGCTGGAGGTCAGGCTTAGAAGCTTGCTGGCCAAACAGCTCTACAGCTGCTGGATATACACAGTATGGATGCACCTGGCTTTGCAAATTAGGAGATCCTGCCTTCTCACACAGAATCTTGGAAGGCTAACACCTATATCTGCTGCTTATGGGAGGCAGAGGAATAAAATTCACATACTATGAAACCAAAATATATAGAGGGTACCAGAAAAAGAAAATAGGTGTTAATAAGAAATAAGGAATACAGAAGACCCATGTACTGGCTTGCAGTGGAGGTGGAACTATGGTTAGGCAAAGAAGATACATAGGGTGTACAAGTTAATTTGGAGGTATCCTATACTGGAAAATACTTTCCTGACACAGCAGATCTGCAACAAGTAGCAGATCAAGGAGGAGAGTTCATTATTTTTCAGCTGCTGTCATGACGGGCACTCATGGCATTAACACCCTGCCTCAGGGAGAAACCTGGATTGTGACAGTGCAGGGCAGATACAGAGCTGGATATGGGTGCACTTCATTTCTGAATCATCTCTGGAAAGCTAGGGAGAAGTAGGTTGGAGTATCTGAAAACATTTCTAATGCAGTTTAACAATTTGAACTTTTAAGATAACTGATGATGTGGACATAAAGTTTTATAAGCCATTTTCTGTCAGTTTTTAAGTAATTCCATGTCATAAGAATAATACATCAGTAATTTATATAGTTTGCTCTAGCAAGTAAGACTCAAGAAAAGATTCTGTAAAATTGTCATGAGGAAACTAAAGAGCACTTTCATTCTTCCATCCAACATTTATTTCATGCCACAAAAGTAGCTCCTAATCCTCCGATGTGTTTTGCATAACAGAGATATCATATTGCATGTGGATACTTTTTAAAAAATACGAACTTAGCTCCAACTTCTGAAGTGTTCTCACCTGTGGGATTCCAGCTTCTGCCAAATTTTTAGCCATCTAAAGGTTTTGATTTGTTGTCTTTACAACCAAATGAGACCCCAGATTTGCCATTGGCATAAATAGGAGCATGGTCAGTCAGAACATGGATTATCATAGAATGGAATACTAATTTGTATACTGATGCAGACTGACTTTGATTTGATCTTGGATCAGACCTCTGTGGAAAAATATGTACAGCTAGTGAAAGAAATTCAACATTATGGTAAAGTAATTTGTTCACCAGCTGTTAAAAATAAATAGCTATACAAATGATGTGCCATAAAATAAGACTACTGTTATGCATAAGAATGTGTCTCTTCCTTTGATGATTGTTTTTTGTTTTGTGATAAGGTGGTGAATATCCATGTCCTTAGTAAAGCTTTATTATTGTTGGTGGCATTCATTAATCATGCTTTTATGCAATAAAAGTGCCACCAAAAATGCTTTCAGGTCTTCAGTAAAGAGTGTCATTCTTCTTCCTGTTATACTTCTTCCAACTAGAAGAAGCAGCATGTATGCAGCACTCCCACCACCTCCCAGGGAAACAAAGGAGTTTATAACCAAGGCAGCATTCACACTCTATCCAAAGCACACAAAACATAATGGAAAACGTGGAATAAACTGAATAACATGAAAGTGAAAAGTTGCATTGTCTTGTTTTGATACGGAGAATTTTAAGCAGGACAAAAATAATGGTCTGATCACTTACTTGGTGTTATTTGAAGAAATTCCTTGAAAGAAATCTTTATATATTCTACCTCTGTGAGATATGTCAGATGAGTATGTGTTTCCATTTTGTGAAGAAGTAAATTCAAATACACCAAAGATGGGAGTCAGTTACCCAGCTATGTATTGAAGCACTTGTGCGGATGTGCGACTCAAGAGCAAGACTCTGCTTTGAATCAGTAAGCAGTGTTCTCCTTCATCTTGTTTGGCTTCCAACACAAAATTGTTCAGTAAAGTGACTTTAATAAGGAGCCTTCTGTTTGAATTATTTGACAGTCATCTTTGATATTTAAGCTGTGATATGTAACTCTTCGTGATTTTTATTCGTATGCAAAATACAAAGTAGCACAGCTGAAAAAGAGAAATCTTAAAAATAAAAACATCCCACTTTGCAACATTCAAGTACATGCTGATTTTTCCTTATCTGACTGCAAAAACTTTTCTATATCAAGAGCTGAAGGAAGATAGAAGAGGAGGCATTCATCACTGAGCTTTATATACAGACCCAAACTTCACTAGGCCTTTGAAAAATGCAGTTTGATTGCAGGTTTCTGCCTATCTTACTGTATGGGCCAGATCCATACAAGAAGCTGTGTCATACTGAATAGAAATATTAAATGGAGTCCCATAGATTGTTGGTCAGCCTTTGAACCTCTGAGGCATGTCATGGATATGTGTGTTCCAAGGGAAAGTGTGAACTGTGAACTGGGTCATCCTGAGAACAACACAGAAATGAGAAAATAATGAGCTGCAGGTGAAATGTGAATGGATTTCAATCAGATGCATAACTGGTTTGACACGAAGCTACTGTCATTTCACTCTGACATAATCGAAGCAATAAAAATGTACTAGTGCAATCCGTAAGGAGTTCAAACAGAAGCAAAGTGCTGCGTGGAGAAACCTGACAATCGTGCACATAGCATTTCTGCTTGGGGAAAAACATACAGAAACTCGGATTTCTTCTTCCTCCTGTTCAAAGCACTCGTTGCTTGTGAAGCCTAAACAGGGAATCTTGGTTTCACAGACCTTCGAGCGGATGCCAGGCTGTAATGATCTATGCTTGCTGTATGTACACACAGCATTAGGAGAAGGCAATGTTATTCAAATGAGCCTGTGGTTTACTAGATGAATTTAATTATTTCTGGTTTGTTTTTGCCCTTAGGGGCTGGTTTTTGATGGAATAAATTCAATATTAGTACTTAGATGACTTGCAGTATACAAGCAACACTGTTGAGAGCATACCAAAAGCAGTGTTCAATTATAGCTCAGTGAAGTCAGTAAGGACAATGAGGTTACATCTGTTATTCACAACCTTCAGTGGAGAAAACTAGGTTGCACATAAACTGAATATATAGGAAAAAAAAGAAGATGCTGAGATCAAGCATGGATACAATTTTGATTGGAGACCTATATTCTCAGATCAGTTTCTCCCCACAATAATTAATAATATTTTCTCACAATAATAGAGAGAAAGTTTACATACTTGGCAAAGTCTGTAATTCCAAACTTCTCACATCTAAGGTGCTCACAACCGGCCATTTTAGGGGGGAATGATTTTTGGATGAAATCACCACAAAAATTTTGTAAAGGAGACTTCTTTCCTGCATCCCACATTAAAGCTCCTCAAAATACTAACTGCTTTTGAAAAATCATCTCTATCAGCAGAAAACAGAGGGACATACTTTGGGGTTTAACAGAGTGATAGGCAGTGATTCAGATAAGTCCTTGCAAAGTTGTGATTCTCCAGTTAGAAAGAGCTAAAACACTGTCATGCGTGGGGGAAGGTAAAACTAGTATTTATATAGATGAGGTCTGCAAGTGAGCTCTACTTAGGCTAAAGAGCATTGAGGTCAGTGTTCACGTAGGTGTACATCCATGTATCTCTACTGGCACACACAGTTGTTAGTAATCAAAAAAGATTATGCTTCAGCTGCTATGCCCAAATAGCTTCCCAGGCAAGTGCAGGAATGAGTGGGAGAAGGAGGTGTGCAGCAGTGGGCTTTTAGTGCTGGTGGGAGAAGGCAAAGTTACTCTGTGCACACTTGTGTGGTTACCAAAAATAGTAGACAACTCAACTGAGCTAATATGAAAATGCTCTACTGAAGAGTTAGAGCACTAGGGAGGATAAATGTGCCAAGGAAGGTCCTCTTCTTCCTCCACAGAAGGTGCTGCCACATACAGATGAATGACAGAAAATGCTGACACTGTCTCTTGGTTGCAGTGGGATGTGAAAGAGATGAAGCAGATAAAGTGAGAAATGCATTACTTACCCTCCACCATGTTTTGTTATCATGAAGCATCCTTGCATTTGGAGCACCATTTGTGACTGAGGCACTGACAAAAAAGCCACTGACCATTTAAAACCAGCCTGTATGTGTCCTCTGCACCACCAGCAGTGTCTTGAGGAAGGAGTGCTCATTGCTCTCTCAGTCACCTTGTAGATGGCTCTGGGAATGGTCAGTGAGCCCATCACTCCTACTTAGGACCACCTCCCTCATGAAAATTGGGTGGCATATTCCAACCCTGCCTTTACACTAAAGAAAGCATAAGATATAAAAATGGCATTTAAATTAAGGACTAGAGAAATTAGCTACACCATTAAAAGCCGTATAAAGAGAAGTTAAATACTTGTCTAAGGTATGTTTTGCTAATCATGATTTCAATCTGACTTTGAATTATATTCTGGTTTGTAGATTGACCTGTCAAACTGACTGCCAAAATATCCTACACAGCCCTCCAACACAGTAAACATCTCCATTAACAAATCTGTTACTGAATTTTGTCTTTCTTGGAGTGGAGACTGACTTGGAAGTGAAGTTTGTCTTTCTTCTTACTCATTTTTTTGGTCACAAGTGAATTGGCCCAAGGAACTTTTCAAAAAACCCTTTAAAGTAATTTAATTAATGCAATTGTTCTACTCATTGTTGGCTTTCCTTTTTTTCATCTTTGTCAAATAAAGTTTCCCTTTGTTCCTTAACGATGCTTGTGGAATCTGCCATCCTGCTGGGAGGATACCACTCGTCTGGATAACCTGGTTGCTACAAACTCCATCTAACTTACAAAATAGAAATATGTCTTTTCCTGGCAGGCAGGAGGATAGTGCTGAGTTGTATCACTCTAAACATGCATGAGTTTTGAAAATAATTTTTAATGCTATATAACTTCCACAGGATTCATTACACAGACATCTGAACAGGAACGATGAACGTGGCTCATCAGAAATCCGTGATAGAAATTAGGTACCATAATAAAGAAATAAATAAGCATGGAGAATTGCTATGTGTGTGATCTTCAGTTATGGCTTGTTGAAACTCCAAAGTATAATTTCTATGTGTGGCACCTTTAGCCCGATTGCCATTTGTATGAAGTGGTTGTAGTTGGTCTGGGCTGTTCATTAGCCATTTTCAAAAGAGGAATGCTGCTTGTCACTGCTGATGTAATGTGGCCATGCTGGGGCTCCATGCACAGCAAGCAACAAGGTGTGAGCCAATGTGACACCAATCTGGATACCTGTTTTGGGTCTCCCAGCAGTTCAGTCACTGGAAACAGCCAGAAACCACTGAAAAGACAGACTGTGACTGGTCCCAGATTTATTTTGAACAGACCTGACTTGTCAGTCATTGGAAAGCCATCTGTGAGCTGCTTAACCTTGACCATAATTTGTTTCTCCCACTTTCTGAGGCAACACTGTGCCAAAATATGTTGGGGTGGATATAAATCTTCTGGCAGGACATGACTTCTTGGGTCACAGTCCCAGCTTGCTTACGGTAGGGTGTCAGTTTCTGTTTGCTCAAGGCAGTAAGGAATGTGTCTAAGTTAATTATTACCTGGGGCTTGTGTAGATACAAGTTTCTAAAACAGAAAAATATTGTTATACACTTCTGGCAGCACTGAGACTTCTCTCTTTTTCTCTTATGTATCCTGGATGGATTCCACCATGCATATTCACAATGAGGTGTAACTAATTCTGCACACGGGATTTTGTCATAGGATCTTATCTGGCAGATGCAAGGTTGGAAAAATGCAATTTAAATTTTTCTCCTGATTTTATATTTCCCAGTAACTAAGGAACATGTACTGCAACAGTGCTTGTTGCAGCTCTGTAACACACCTGGAAATCAGTTTGCTTGTTTTACCAATCTGTTTACTAGTTTTAAGATGATAAATAATAGCATATGAAGAATTTTCCTAAGGATGTCAAATGCTTTATATAGCTTTGTTGATATAACATGAGTGCAGAAAAATTACTTGATTTAATGCAAACATCAATACATACAAGCCAAACATAAGCTGAATGTTAAACCAACACATTGCAATTCCAAACGAATCATGGATACAAGATTAGCACCACCACTTCTCTCCTCCAGCTCTGCCCACTCTTTTCAGTGAGCCTGGGATATGCTCAAAGCTCCAGTACTGTCAGTCTGCCCCCAGCTACTTACTCCTCTCCTTTCCACACCTCAGTTCCTTACCCTAATGGCCAGCACTGGAGATGAGCTTGGAAGAAGACAAGGATCCCACTTTGCAAGTGAGAAACACAGTATGGAAAGTTCTGACAGGGGGTGTAATTATGATAAGCAATGGGAAGAAGACTCTTGCTGAATACATTCAACATCATAGTCTGCCTGAATTATGCCCAAACTCAGCGTGTGGATCTTAACATGTTGAGGTTTAGGAGGATAGGGGAGTGTTGGGCTTTTAAGAAAAGAGCCAGAAAATTGCCAGAGCATGTTTTTCACACAGTTGCTGGCAAGCCTATACTTTCTGACATGTAAAAGGTTTTCTTCAAAAAACTTCTTTCCAGAACTCTGGAAGGTCAGATTCAGTCACACCAGCAAATATAATTCTATGGAATACTGGATCAGGGAAAGAGTTTTGGATATTGGCAGTTTGGTAGACCAGTGTAACACCAAAGTCCAGTCTATATCTTGCTTTCATGCCTCTGTAATATAGAGCCTCAAGGGAGGCTCTGACACACAGACTTTCACTTGAAGCCTTAAGTTCAGAGCTTGTGCTCTAGCTCCTATTCTTCCTTGTGGTACACAAAGTATTGCCAATCTGCAATACCACACACTGAATAGACAGCAAAGGGAAAGAAACAGAGTTGTAGGCATTATTCATCTTAACTGTAAAGCAGCCAGCTGAATTAGGTCAGATGAATCACATCCTAGCAGCCTCTGTGGCAGCAAGCAGTGGGTGACCAGCAGAGACAGCCAAATGCACCATAGGCCTCTGGTGTCAGACAATGCGAGTCCTGTTTATGGGGATTCTTGCCAGGACCAAATTAAGAGCATATCTTGATTAGCTGTTATATAGAAAAAAAATCACCCCTTTCTTGCCCTTAAGTAGAGTTAATAATATTTTTATTTTTTTCCAAATGAATTTACCTAATGTGATATTTAATAATTGCCCTATGGTATTGCCACCATCCTTGACCTACTAATTACTTAGAGACTTCTCTGTATTGAAATGCCATCAGACCTGAGGCACTGACATGATATGCAAAGTTTTAATTTTTTAATAATTCCTATGAAGCAGTAGTTAATCTCCTGTCTAGCAGCACAGTCAAATTGGCAACTTATCAGCACTGTTCTGTGTATTCATTTATTTAGCAAAGCCTGCCTTTGGCTTTACAAAATGGTATTGACACCTTATCCTTAGAAACCACATTGCAGCCAGTGGACTGAAACTGATGTAGATTAAAAATAAGTGCTGGCCCCACTGTAACCTAGAGCAGCCATGGAAATCAGGATGGGGCTTCACCTTGCCTCAGTTTAGTGGCTATCCCTTCTCTTATGATGGGATTCATTGGACTCAAACATATCTCTATAAATGCATTACATCTACAGGTGCCTCATTCTTTAGTGATTTCGGAGTCTTGGGTGAGGGGATTAGAAGTCTGCACTTGGTAAGATAGGTCCCATTCTTCCAGTTTAAATTAAAAAATATTGGACGTATCAGTGAGGGAAGAACTAATTTTGTTGTGAGTTCTAGGAGCACTGTTATTATGGGTTTAGTTGATTTTTGTCCTTTTTTTTTTTTTTTAATAGCACAACATCTTTTCCAAGGTTATAGTCATGTTCATCTCAACAAAGTCAATCGTATTAAAAACAAATCCTGTACTGGAATTACCAGTTACATAACTTATGAAACCTTTTATTAAGGCCCAGTTGTTGTAGCTTCTAGAGTATATATATTATCATTGCTCTTCTGGTTTCAATGTGCGTGCATCAAATCATGCCAGATGAGCATCTGGCCCCAAATGTTCAGTATGTGATTCTCAAGATGTTATTAAGGGTGTAGTGAGAGGAAAGGATCGTGTTAAAGGCTAGTTTATTTCATCACTGGTTCATTCAAGAGAGATGCTCTGAAAAAGCAAATAAATTAAAATATGCTACTTTCCCCCCTCTCTAGTTCTTTCAGTGCCCCTCTTGCTGGAATTTCAGATCAGAGAAGTCCAGAAAGGGGAAACTGCTGGTGCTGAAAGTTGGCTTCTGGGACCTCTCATTTTGCATCATGTTATCACTAAAATGATCTCATGAATTTCTTCTGAGTAATGAGCTTGACCTTGGTGCCTAATGGTACATTAATAACTTCTGCCATGTCTTTCATAGTGTGGGGAGATAGCAAGATTGCTCTACAAAATATCAGAGAATCTGAAAAAGGAATAATTAAAGGCCCAGATAAATCACATGCAACTGGGAGAAAACACAAGTGTAAGTGATCAGATTATCGACTCAAGTGCACGTGAGGAAGTCATATGGGGTAAACTACCTACATCATCCCTCAAACTATTCCACAAATACTGCCTGAATAATCTTTTAGATATAAGTAAGCCTTTACTCCTCTTTTGGAGATGTGGAAAGTAACACAGTCTGAGTAGTTGTGAAGCCTGTTGAAGTAGTGGGATATCTCCGAAAACACTTGCTAGTCTTGAGATAAAAACTTGCTTTTTAAAAAACTGGCTTCTGATTAGAAAAGTCAAATTAGAGATATCTTGTATCTAGAAAGAAAATGATCATCTGTGGCTAACCCTTCAGGATGACACTCACTTTGAAAATAAAGCCCCGCATGTCTCAGGCTAAACACTGAATATCAGTAGCTCTGTTTGAACAAATGTCTCTACAAGTTGTCTGTTAACGATTTGCTCACTGCCAGAAATAAAATTAGTTTCAGAGCTAGGATCTGAATTCAGAAATGATGCCTAACCCCACATTTATACCACACTGCACTTGGAGTTTTTCAGTACCCTGGAGTTTTTTAACTCTTAGATCAGGTACTCAAACCACCCTTGAGAAAACAGCAACTACACTTGTTATAGGCCTTCGTAGCTGGAATCAAAGCTTACATTAGGAAAAAAATCCTGTCTGCACTTTGCACAAGTGGAGACGTTTACCTCATCTTGTGATCTCAAAAGAAGGACCCAACCACAAGTTTGCTAATAGACTAGAGTGACCAGAGGTCATGTAATACCAGCATTTCAACAATGTGCTCAGCCTCTGCCCTGAAAATTAAGATTCTGGTCTTTCCATAGGCACTTTTTTGATGGAAAGATACATAATGGGCTCCATTTCATTTCTCCACCACGTGAAAATATGAGTGGCACAGTACAGTAAAAACCCACCAGGTTGTCAGCTCTGCTTATACAGTGAGGCTCTGGAGCCTTGGTGTGGATTTCACAAGTGTGTCCTCCATCCACTGCAGCCACTGCATGGGAGTGATTCTGTCTTCTCTTGTCTTGCTTTTCTTGGGGCTTGCAATGAAAGGTCCTTAGCTTTGGTCATTAGCCTTTAGATGAAATGATCTTTCTTCAGCTGTGGTCCCTTCCAACCTTACAGAGATTCTGTTATCATCACTGCAGCAATGCCAGCAGTGTTTGTGATCCAGCCTCCTGTACTTCTACTCTGGAGGAGTTTTTCACCTCACCGGGATAGAACACATTTCTTTGTAATTTTGTTGGCCAAGGTGAGATCTGTGGGAGAGCAGGTGGGTCTGGCTTGTCAGAAATGGGGATGCCATTTAACTAACTGCTTTCAGCACATCCATTTCCATGGTGTCTGCCTTTGATGGTAAAGACTCACATATCTGTCTCAGCACCATTGTGTTTAAATTTCACTGCAGATTGGTAGGGAAATATTGTTTCTCTACATGAAGAAATTGTGTTTCTCAGAGGTGTTTGTAAGATGCTCAAGTTCTGGAGGTGTAAGATCTTTTTAAAGACCTACTTTTCAAAAACTTCAGGCATCCTCCTTTGAAAATCAGAGGTCCTCAGCTAGGCAAAGGAAAACGTAGACATACACTCATTGGGTTTAATGCACTGGTTTGTACTGTTCATCCTGTGATATTGAATTGACAAAGAGTCTTTCTTTTGCTGTCACTTCATTTTTTTTGCATAAGCAGAAAAGAGCTTTATTTCATTACGACCCCCGAAGTTATACTCTATTCCAAGAATCCCAGCCAAGGCAAAGCTAACAAAGCACAGCTCTGCCTATCCCTCCTTACACCAGCAGACACTGACACATCATCAACACTAGGCTGGAATCGCACCTGATCCAATCCGCATGAACTCACTTCTCTACGTTTGCTGAGGTTAATCTCAAGGCTTGTTTCAAGGTGAAGCTGAACAACAGTTTTAAAAACTGACATTAAATCATTACAGCTCAGACCACGGGACTGCAATATTCCCATTGATCCTCCCGTGTCAACAGCATTGACATGGATTGGCGGGTGGGAGTGTCACTGCCATAGAACCTCCCCCCTCCCGTGTCCCCCACTGCCTCTGGAGGCTCTCAGCCAGCAGCAGTGTTCGTGGTTCCACAGCCAACCTGACAGAGGCAGCGGAACTGGGCAAGGCTGAGCCAGACACCCGGGGGGGGGTGTGTGTGCAGGTGTGTGTGCAGGTGTGAAGGGTGCAGGTGTGAAGGGTGCAGGTGTGTGTGCAGGTGTGATTGCAGGTGTGTCTACAGGTGTGTGTGCAGGTGTGAAGGGTGCAGGTGTGCGTGTGAAGGCTGCAGCAAAAGGGGCTCAGATTCACCGACCCAGACCCTGCCGTGTCCCAGGACTTTGCTGCCTGCTTCCACCAATCTCAAATACAATGGACGTTTACGATAATCCGCTGGGGATCTTCACCGTGATTCAGTGAGTAAGCTAATACATCTCTTCTTCCCGTTTTAAGCTAATGGGAGTATAAATATTTAAATATATGCATACTTAACAAGGGCAATATGGTTTTGAATACTCACACCTCTGTGCCCTTAATGGTAAGACATGTTTTGAAATGACTTAGTTAAACACTGAAAATAGTTTGACCTTTGAATTAAACTAATCTAAGTAGCATTTCAACAAGCAGTAACACAGACATACTAGATAATTTATTGAAAATGCCATAGAACTGCAGTGAACTTCAGGAAGTGGAGAAAGGAATCAGGTATTTTCTTTCTGCAAAGAATGCTGACTCTCTTAGAAGTTTTAAGAATGTTTTAGTAAGCATGTATTTATGTCACAAATGGATTTGAAAGATCCTGAAAGTAATGAAGCAAATTCCCATTAAACTGCATGGTATGCTTGTCTTTGAATAATAAACTCATTCTGCAGATAAATTATTCAAGACTTCACTGTATTGTATGTATATTGGGTCATAGCATAGGAAATTATGTTTGTTTAAAGAGTGTTCCTCTGCATTTGTTTGCTAAAAGAGCTTGTCCAATACTTAGGAGAGCTGGGAGTTGGTATGCCTGGATTCTGCTCCCAGTTCCACCAAAGACAATTCTTTAGTCAAAGTCATATTAGGTTGGAGGGGTTTTTTTGTTTGTTTGGTTTGGTTTTGGTTTTCCTACATTGTCTACTTCGTTGTTGTTATTGTTTGTTTGTCTTCTCTTTTTGAATCTTTGGTGTTTATTCAGCTCTAAAATGGGTGTAAAACTAGAACTTAATAAGTGTGTCAAAAGAGTTAAATTCTGCATAATACAAATCTTCAAGCCTTGTAAAGCTTTGGACTCATCTGGTCCCTTTCTACTTGAATAGAATTGTCTCTTCCCATTGAACTGGACTGCAGCTGAAACAATTTTCTCTGGATCTTTCAGTAATGTAGGTTTTTTGTGAATTATTTAGATTGTCTTGCCTCTGTTTAATTTTCCACAAATGTGACAAAATAAAATAAGCCCAAAGACATCTGCAGATTTTCATTAACCATATGATTGTCAGATTTGTGTATTTATTTCTTCTGCATTGTTTGCTTGTCATTGCTCTTTTTAAAGTTTTAAATCTATGCTAGAAATTTTTTTAATAGGGACCTTGTCTTTGCAGGTCGCTAATGAAAAAGCTAGCATATTCTGGAGCATATTAAAATAAATTCCAGAATTCTGAATAGTTTCTTTATCAACAAAACTCTGTCCTTCCTCCTCTCTGTGAACCCCAAGGTAGACAGGCCACTACTGTGGGGCCAGCTTGCTCCCTTGTTCTGGATGCAGCAGCTGATTGCAGGAACTGGGCAGACTGCAAAAAGGAAGAACAGAGACACAAAAAGGATAGCAAATAGAGAACCACATTCATAAATATTTCCCTTTCCCCACCTTTCCTCCTCCAAAGACAAGAAAACAAACACCAAGCCTGGAACAGGCAATGCAGATGGAATACAAACTGGCACAGTCTTGGGAGCAGCAGAGGGATGGCTGCTTCAGCCCCGTGCACACGGGACCTGCTGGGGGCAAAGCTGTTGCTCCTGGTCTTCCAGAGCCTCTGGATGCTTTGCCTTTGAGGACTGCTGGGCTGCTGTGTAAAGGAAGGCAACCACTGCTGGTTCCATGGGGCATAGCAACTTAACCCCTGCAGGAAGATTTGCTGAATAAATTGATGCAAAGATAGGTTCATCTTTCCATATGCTCCTTCACATTTCAGGGGGCTGAAGAGTGTTTGCAAATTCAGAATTTTCAGTAAGGGTTTAGGGCACCCTAACTCCAAAGACTGTACAATGGGTTCCATTATTAAAGTTCATATGCACTGGAGCTGTGCTCAGCAGGCTTAGAACTGATCCTTAATTTTCTTTTTTTCAAGTGAAATTCTTTGAACATATTACATCAGAACAAAAGATGCTTGGAATGAGTGGGCAGAGCTTGTGCAGGCTCTACCATACAGCCATGAGAAACAGGCAGAACTCTCTATTATGCACATTCCCCTTAAAACGTGAAGAAACCTGGCAAGTCCTGAACAAGCAAAAGGAATTTGAAAGCTTAAAAAGAAAGGAAATATTCAGCCACAGTCATTACAGTCTCAGTTCTTTGATTGTCTGGATGAGGAGTGCCAGGGATACGGAGTGAATTAAATAAGGATTCCTGTATAGTCATCAAGCCACTCTATTATCTGCTGCAGAACCAGAATTCAATCTGATGTAGGCTGGTTTTTTTTCCAGAGAACTGAGTAAAGTCAGTAATACAGCTCCCTAACTGCTTGTGGTGTACCCACAGAGCTTGATTAGGCTCCTTGATATAAATGGCTGAGTCTTCATCTCTGTGAAAGACATTTATCTCTATAAACAACTGGGCTTTGTTGCATTCAGAATGGAGAGAAGCAAGGAAAACCAAACCATGCCAAACAAAAACCAACCAACCAAACAAACAAAAAAAAAGGCAACAGAAAAACCCCCAAAGAAAGTAAAATATCTCAGGATCTTACTTGTTGAGATCTTACTAACAGTTGAGCAGTGAGGGTTATGTCGGTATGTTGGGGTGTTCTTCTGACTCTGTTTCTGATACACTCTCCTCTGAATGTCCATCAAGCACACTATGAAACGAACTTGCAGGAGTTTAACCAGAGGAATCAACTTACTGGAATACAGTGTTTGTGGTTTCTGTGATTTGGCAGCAATAAACATCGCCCCTATGCAGCTGCACAGTGCTGTCCCCAGAGCACCACTCCTGACTCATGAAGCATCATAAGACCAGGTGTCCCACCATAGACATGCTTGGAAGATGACAATGTCTGGCACTGATGGCCCGAGACAAATAAATACACTTTAGCAGCCAATTCATATCAAAACTTGACAGAAAAGGCTCATAATGTAAAGGATTTCAAAACCAGTGATTTGTACTGCTCCTTGTTAAACTTTCTAAAAAAAAGGCAGATTTATCCTAATTTGAACCTCTTTGTCTTTGTAACATTAAAGTCTTATCTTTTCCAATAAAGAGGGAAAAGTAATTTATTCACTCTCATAGTGGTTCACCAAAATTAACAGTTTTGTGTTTCACCATGTACAGACAATGTGAGCAGCTAATGATGCTTTTATTAACTCCCCAGTCAGCATCTCTTCCTACACAACGGAGTTCCCTGGACCAAGACCCCTCCTAAGAGATCCCACGATGTGTTTGTATTAGCAGTTCAGATCAGGAAGCAAATATTCAGTTCTGTTTGCTATATTTGCATTCTCTGTGTGAATGAAGTGGTCCTGGAGCACACAAACTGGATGTCCTTCTGCTGAACCAACTAGCTGGGGTCCAGCAAGGCACTTGCTGCACACTGACCACTCATCCAGCACCCTGTGGAGGGCCCAAACGAGAGACAGTCTGAAGTAATATCCCCAAAATGTGCACAGGTTGGCCCTCAGCTGCTCTGCACCCACCATTTCACTCTACAGATCCCCTCCAATTACACTGTGCTACTCTCTAATGCAGAGATGCCCTAGACTTCTAAAGGGGACAGTCAAAATCAGGCTGGCACTGAGCCAGATCAGCTATTAGCTTGCTGGCCTTTGCAGCAGTTTGCATTCAGATTATGGAGAGGTGCCTAGCAGAAAATCTATGACTGCAGTGTGGGTGGTGTTTAAAGCAGTTTTTAGCTTTAGGTTAGATGAGGGTTTCTGAAAGAGTGGTCTTAGTGACTTTTTTTGCTTCTAGATAAGATGTGTTGTTCTCTCTTGGTTTGTTTGGTTTTTTTCCACACTATGCTCATCATGATTATGTGGAAGGTTGTGTCAGGATAGAACAAGTTCTAGCCAATGCCAACAAAAAATGGCAGTAAAACCCACTGTCACAAGTCATCCACTTCGAAACAAAGGCAAGGTAGAGCAAGTGTTACAAATACTCTGTCAGATCATCTGGGTGGTATAACTGGATCTGTGACCTTCCTTAACTCACAGGGGATCTTTTCTGCTCAATAGGCCACCGAAATAGCTGACTTCTGGCTAGATTTAAATAAGCCACTTGTAAATAATTTTGTCATGTGCACTGGGAGGGAAAAAATATGGCTGCAATTGATTTTGTTCCTGTACTTTCACAGCATTTTGCCACAAGCCCTCAGTATTGACAGTTTTCCCAGACCTACAGTGAATTCACAGTGGCTGCCCTAAATATCTCATACTTGCTATTTTCTCTTTCCTACATGTTCATGTTGAATAAACATTGAAACCATTTCTGTCCTTGAAATATTTGCATACTGTGGTAAGGGCTCCAAAAAGACAAATGGATAAAATTGTTCTGTGATCAAGCCTGTAAGTGATGCTTTACTGAGAAGGTACAGATGGGAACAGCAATCACCTCACTGTTTATCTGAGCTACGTTATGTTTGAATCTACTGTAAACCTTACATTCATTATAAAGGGTGGGATATTGAGATTATGGAATCCTTTGCTTCAGTCAGCTGTTCCAGTTTAGCTAAGAGTAGTGTAAGTGATTATGGCTATCATCTCACACTAGACCATTGTCCTGTTTTTGTGGAAGGATGGGTACCCTCAGGCATGGGGCACTGAGCTCTTGTTGGACAGGAAAACAGTGGTGGTCTTTGAGATGGTGACCCAGAGTTGAAAGTAAATCATTATGACAAATGATGATGGTCTTGAAAAAGGCCAGGGACTGACAGCTTTGGCAGAAGGTCACTTGGCAATGTGTTCAGTGCTGGCTCTGCTTTGAGCAGAAGGTTGGATGAGAGACTTCCAGAAGTCCCTTCCTCTCTGAATGACTCTGTGATGATGTTAACAGGACAGTGGAGAGGAAATATGCTAGAAGTAGCTTATGAAAAATAAGTTAATGTGCCTCTCAGAAGTCCTAGACCTTAAACATAAGCAAAATACTAATACTAATGAAATCAAGGGAGCTGCAGGCAATTACAGTACAAGCGTGAAAGATTGTATTAGGGAATCAGATACACGGGTAAATTGCCAGTAACACATTTGTCTCCCTCCTCTTTGATGTCCTTCCTTGCACCTTAATACCCAAACTTGCCAGGGGCACAGTTTGTAGTGGTAACTTCAGCCTCGACATAGTGGATAAACTGAGAAGCCATTTTTTGTTCTGTCATGAGATCGGCCAGCTATTCTCTGGGAGATTCTTTCAAATTGGGAGACCTATCTGAAACACAGCTTTCAGTGGTCCTGACAGTTTAAATATGCTCAGCTGGTGCAGATGCAGAAGAACATCCCCGGCTTGTTCCGTTTCAGTTTGCAATAAAATCTCAGAATCAAAATAGCTCAAGCTTGCAAGGGTCTGACTGTGGCAGAGAAGAGCTTAGTGTGGGCTGAGACATCCTGGTCTTCAGCATGACAAACTAGAGCTCCCTCATTGCTCAGGGTAGCTCTCCTCTGCAATCCACCACAAAAACATGTTCTTGCACACCTCAATTCACTAGCAGGTAGAAGTTTTTTTAGAATAGTTGTCTGGCACCTGCCTGCATCATGAGTCACCTTTGATAATGTGCCTCTTTGAGCACTGTTTTCAGAGGTATTCATTGCTTGTGTTTCCACTGACAGTGAGTCTAGAAGGGAGGGCCCTTACCTGCAGCTTTGCTAATCAAGCATTAGTTTCTAGTATTTGACAGCAGAATTGGTGGTCATTTCAGAGAGTTCTTCAGTATATTTCTGTGATTTCATGGTGGGTTTCACTGCAGAGCTGTTGAGAAAGGAAAGTACTCATTTGCATGCTGCAAAGCATAGGCAAAGAGCCAGATCTGTGCTATTACAATATCTGATCTCTGTAAGGCAAACATCCTTTTGAAAGGAGCTAATGTTTCTGTCTATTCAGTTCTGATTCACAGTTCAGCACTTTCCTCATCCAAACACCCTGGGGAAGAGTTAACTGTATTTTTCTCTTCTCCTTTTATCTTTATTCCTGGATTAAGTGAAGAAATTACTGGATCATGTTACAGCCTTTTTTCTCCTTGCAGTAAATACTCTGCAATATTTTTTGCTATTGGTATGCTGCATGCCATGTACAATTTGTTCATGTCACACTGAAATAGTTAATTATTTGCAAGACAAACATTCAGGTTGTATCCTATGAGTTGCCCCATAGGAGGTACGTGTTGTTAACTAATGCATACATGCACATATCTTAGAATGAGCATTAAAAGCAAAAAATTGCTATAAAACATTTAATAACAAATGTTCTTATTTTTCCCTTCTGTTTATGAAGAAAAATCATAATATTTAATATAGTCATTAGTACAATCTCAGCACTAATTTTTTATCTGCTGTTCACTTGCTGCCTATGCTTTGCAAACACTTTCCAAAAATCAAATGGTAAGAGTCACGAGCTGCAGTTTCTTCTTCCTGAGGGGACATGACTGACTAATAAAAGAACCTTTGATTCTGTGAATACAAAAGTTAAAATTATTTTTCTATAAATACCACTCAAAATGCAATTCATATTTATCACTTGTATTCCTGCCAGGAAATTTAATTGCTGTTCACAGAGAGCGAGTATGGAGAAAAAAAATCATTTAAATATTTAAACATTTAAACACTTCCTATATATGCTTTATCTGTGAAGAAACAATCCAATCAAAACAAGCCTAGACCAAACCCACAAAACTCTTAGAACAGAAGGAACTTTGCATTTATCAACACAAAGGCTCGTCGTGTCTCTCCCATCAGTCAGCCTGCTTACACTTTCTCTAACACAGCAGTTGCCCTCTACCTACACTGCAGTGTCCGTATGGACCCCTTGCCTTTCCAGATGAACAGGCACAGGAGCTAATTAGTTTTGAGATATTCCTCCATGTAAAGTCTGGGGAGCATTTCAGAAGCACAGCACAGGCCTCTCCCTGCTGAACCAACATTCCCAGCGTGCTGAAATGCTGAATAAATAACTTCCCTCCAAAATCAATGCATGCTCTATACTGCTCTTTCATTTAAATAACATCTTTTTTATCCCAGGACTTCGGGGTCAGAGCTGTGTAATGTGAAGGCAAGTTATCCCTGCATGGTTTCAGGCTTCAATTACAGCCCTGGCTATTCAAGAATCTTTTTCTTCCAAACACTTCTGCTTGGACCCACTGTGGCTTTACTGACAAATTCTCTGCTCTGTGAGTGACAGCCCGCAGCAGCATCAGGTATGAACTTAAGGCCTTTCCAGCCAGTCCTTCCTTCCAAGGGGAGGCCGAAGGCGCTGCTGTTGCCCCAGAGCCCTCCCTGCTGCTGCTGCTGCAAACCGCTGGTGGAGCGGTCCCCGCGGAGGGACCACCTCGCCCGCCCGGGGAGGACGGGGTTAAGGATGCTCTGAGCTCCTGCCCTGGCGCTGCCCGAGCCTGTGTGGGTTTGTCTGTTCCTACCCCACTGTCAGCCACGTCTTTCAGCGCTGCTGCAGGGGGCTGTGCGACAGCTGTGCCTCACAAACTCAGCTGCCCAGGGTAGGAGCTTCCAGATTAAAAGCTTCAACAGTTCTTTTACGGTGCTACAGCGAGAGCCTTTTGCAGGAGGTACAGCTGCCTCTAAATAAATGCCTGTGGTTCCACAGATACATGGTAGCAAAGACGTCATAGTTTCACAGCTTGCCTGGGGTTTTACAGAGATCCTGCCATCAATCCCTGCGATCTAAAGTGGGGGCAACGGGTTGCATTTCATTACGTTTGTATTTCAAATGAGACTTAGTTTCCTTTTACCTCAACAGTACAGCGTTAATGTTTTGTTAACAGTGATATATTGAAGCTGGAACAGCACAGCTCAATGGATGCTAATGAGCTTTAAACAAACGGAAAAGACATATGAGTGTTTGCCTAGTTCCAGCCTTGGCCAGCTGCACCAGGTAGCTTGTGGGATACAAATAAGTAGCATCAGTCCTCTCCAGAGAAATTGCTCAACATCCCCGCATATCCTGACACAAGAAAATATCTCTCCAGCTGTCAATCCTTCAGCCTCCTACAAGAGGAAAAATTGCTGTGGTTTGTTGTGACTACACATCAGTTTAACTGGTTTTTATAACCAAATATTTTGCCAACACAGAAAATAAACGGCAACAGTCAAATACAACAAAGAACTGAAAAAAATACATGTGGCACTAGGAAAACTATATCCCTTTCTCTAAAATCGTAAGCAAAAGCAGGGAGAAAAATCTCATGCTTTTTAAATTTTGAAAGTTGCTATTTTTTTCTTTCTAAATAGGAATGGTTACTTTGAAAGGATACCTTAAAACATAAGGAAGGAAAGCATTTTTTCAGGATTTGCAATTTTATTCCTTGGTGAAAGTTATGATTCTTTTTTTTCTGTGCAACACATTGACCTAGTCAGGAAGATAATTTTTTTAAAAATTAGGCAGTATTGAGCAGTCAGTGTATTCCTGAGCATCTCTCTAGGAGGAAAGGTTTCTTATAAAGTAGTATTCTTCAGCTCTAAGAAACTTTTCCTCTGATTCACATGGGTCAAAAAAGTTCCTCTCATGAAAACAATGTAGAAAATTCAAAAATTATCCAGTTCTAGGCTCTCTGCCATCCAGGTGCTTGTACCCAGCAGGAAAAAAAAAAAATCTCCTTAATCCTTTTTTGTTTTTATAATTACTGGTTTTTCCTCTTTCCAGCAGTTCTTCTGTCAAACACAAAAGTTACCATATCCAATTATACCTTTTTGTCCTTGCTTATAAAATCTTTATGTCTCCTCAGTTATACATTAACACAAGATTAATCACTTGATCAATCTCAGGTTTTTTTCTTATCTGGCACCGTGACAGCCACCAGCCATTTGGTGGCACGTTCTCAAGGTTTTTGTGCAGCCAATGTAGGTGTGTGACTGCATGGGGGAAAAAAGAGGGTGAACTAGAGAGAAAGAAAGAGCAAGAACACCAGTATCACATTTAGCATGGTAAATGCCATGGTGTTTTGGAGAGACCAGCTTCCACATGTGATCATCTAATAGCTTCTGATCCACGTTTGTTGTGTATTTCATTGTTTATGTAAGAGAGGCTGACAGGAAGGGCACTTCTTGGCAGTTAATGATCACTGTCTTTGGCCAAGCCAGTCAGTAACTGGAAATATCTGACCTTTATGGCTTCCTTCCTTTGATGATTCTCTTTAATCACATATTTTTTTAACCTTTCCTTTTGGATCTAAAACTGTGTGCTTTGATATTAATGCCATACTAGAATGAAGAGATTTTTCTTTCTCAGACTGTTCCTGACAGTTGTTGTAACCAAAGGGAAGGCAAGATTTGGTTCTGAAAGCTCCATCATATTTACACTGTCTTCTAATCTTTTCCTTTACCTCCCTTAGCTTTGCTGGAGCTACTACCACTTTTTACTGTCCACTGCATATTATTTTCAGAGTTCATTTCAGAAAAAGCCCTGAATTTGTCAATGATTGTTTGCTTAAGGTCTGCTACAATATGAGTATTTTAACCTGGGAGATTTAAAGGTTTGCAAAATTGACTTTCTCTGATAAAAACACACTGTTTGATGAAGACTGTAGCCTTTCTTTGGGAAAAGGTTATTAACAAAATTTTAGTTTTCAGATTACTTGGAGTTTATTTGGTAAGTCATTGTGAGTTCAAATGTTGGCATGAACAGAAATCAGTTTACTAGAATGTATCAGATTCATAATATTCTTGAAAGAACTCTGCTTTCCAAGCCATCTTATGAACAGCTGCATTTATTACAGTAAATACTTACATAGTTCTGGCCAGGGAGAATCATTCTAATTTATTTAGGCACATATGAATACAAAGCAGAACCTCAGATCTACAGAGTGTGTTATCATCTAAGAACTTCCCTAAAAATCATGGCTAATCAGTAAAGCACTGAAGGCCATGTTTAACGTGGTGACCCTCAATGAGCAGAGAGCTTGAATCAAACACGGGCGCTGCTGCTCTGACCTGCTGGAGACTTGGAGCGATGGCTTTGCTCCCCAAGACTGAGCCTTGGAAAGACCTTGGCTGTACAGACAAGTACAGCAGACATGGGGCAAGTTCAACTCAGTGGCCAAATTCATTTCCACTGTCATAATTTGTTTTGCCTTCTGGAGAAGCCTGTTTCATGTATAGCATAACACACACTGCAATACACAAGAAAAAGAGACCAGTCCAAGGGCACTGAGCCAGACACTTTGCAAAGGGAAAGTAGAACAACTCCAATTATTTCAATGGGCATTCCCATTAACATAAGGCCTCTAGCTGGAAACATGCAAGGAGGTTAATGTTTGTTAATGTATTCTGGTCTTCTTTTGGTGAAGTTCAGAGACTCTCTGTCCTGCCCAGTTTGAAATCTTTGTATTTGACTTAAGTGTCATGGAAAAGATTAGAATTAATTATGAGCTGTACCTTTAAGCAATAGACTTTTTTCAGATAAGTTGGACAATATTTCTAAAATTATATGAAAATTATTTTTTGATGTTTTATGAATTATTGTGTGTGAAGCATATGTTGAAATTAATATGCCTCAGTGGATTGGTGAAAAATTACCTATCCCTGAATACGTGAGATACTACAGTAATTTCCTATATCTAAAAGAACATAATATAGCACTCTATGAGCATTGTGTCCATGAGAGTGGGCTCTCATTTCTGGCACCAAGCAGCCAATGAGCAAAATGAACCGATGTTCAAAATGCCAGTCCTCACCTCTAGAAATTCACAAAGCAAAGACCTGTATCTTGTCACCACACACGTCCCTGCCTGGTTTTGCTCGTTAACCCTGCACATCCCCCGACTTCAGCAGTGACAATTATGAGGACACTGTGACGTGCCCTGAGACCAGCTGCTGAAAAATGCCATCCCTAAGGTGCTGCTAAATAACCCCACCAAAGCCAGCCTGCCCCCGTGTGAGGGAGAGCAATTCGTGCTGTGCCTGGGTAAGGGATCACTGGGGAGTGAGCTCCAGTTTGCAACTCAGCTAATTAAACATTAATGAAGTCTTTCAAAAGAGGGAGCTTTGCTTCACACTTCTGAACGCCTAAATCCAATCTGTAAATGTTTGTTTTCCCCATTTTAGCTTTTTAATTTATTCCTCAATTTTGTAACCTCTGAAATGATAATAAAATGTACTAGATTTGAAATGGAAGTCTCCAAACAGTATTTTGGCAATCAGTTAGGAGCTGGAATACATATGGATTACCCTGTAAATCTAAATTATTGGCACTCAGGAGAGATTATTTCCATTTATTTTGTTTTATTGTGTAATATTTTGCAGCTATGGCTGCAGTGCTGTTATTAACTTGTGATAGTTCTAAACTCGGGTAGGTGATTAGATCATTTACTGTGTAAAATTCAGGCCTCCAAAGTAAGATGGTGCTAATCAGTCGAGCCATAGGAGTCCCAGCTGCTCACCCTCTCCAAAGATTTGACCCCTACTGTATTGGATAAGTCTCAACAGAATTTTAGTTTGTAATTGGAAACAGTTGGTAGAATATATTGTTTATTGACTTGCTATAATAGAGATGAGATACAGAAAACATTGTCACAGCACAGAATGATTTTAATTTACACAAAGGAGTTCATGATAGGAAAACAGTGTTTCCAGATACAAAGATGGTTTTGCATATTGCAAACATGCTTCCAACCATTTGGAAAGAAGTATTTTTCTCTGTTGAAGTTAATTCCTTTTCGTATTACCATGAATTACTTATGTATCTTTAAAAATAAGATAGCTCTCTATGTTAAATTACAGCTGGCCTTGGTGAAAGATAATTTTGCAACTTGGGCATTCAGGAGATAGGGTATTGCCACAAAGTCACTGTTGATCCTCAGGCAGGTAATTCTATTGGATTTCTTGCCTGTAAAGTGAGATAAGTCGTTCCTCATAGCCAAGGTAGGATTCCTTTTTTTCTCTCTCTACACATCCTTGCACCTAAGATAAATTTGAATTTATTCACTCAGGAAAAAAAGTAAACCAATGCTTGTTCACGAAGCACACAAACAGACTTAATTGAAAAATCTTGAGAATTGCCAAGTCTGGCACCAGTTCCCAAAGGGAGGAGAAGAGGACAGATAGAGTCACTCACAGATAGTCACTCACTGAAAGCTGTGAAGATGTTTTTCTGGGCAGTTGGAACCTGGCTGAGAGATGTCTTTCACCAGAGCCTTTCTGAGCCCAGGTGCAGCCACTGCTTGTGCAGGCTGTACTTAGTGTTTGCACAGCCTCCCCATCTCATTGGTACTTGAATAGCAGTAGCTTGAATATTGAAGGGTTATGTCATTTCAGAGGTTTATAAATGTAGATTGCCACTGTAACTACAAACACAACAAACACCAGATTTCTTAGGCAAGTCAGTGACCAAGATGGAAGAAGACTTGCCAGTTCCAAGCCCTGCATTTAACATGCAATAAAACCTCTTCCCCCAGGCACTCACAATATTTGATTTGAAAGTATAAAAATGTATTACTCTTGCTGTGTTATGTCTATTGGGGGCTCATTTAATGCACTTTTACTGTCCTAGCCCAATTGACTCAGACATAACTGAAATAAAAATGTTATTTAGAGAAGCAGGTGAATGTTACATAAAACCAGAAGAATGCCATTCAGAACTTCAGTTCCTACTAACCTACACAAAAATGCTGGAGGGAGAGTTCAGTTTATTTTCTCAAACTATCACTTTGGCTTAGGTTTCAGACCTGAAGTCAATGACAGTAGTTAATTCAAATAACAATTAGAACAGCCATTTAGAGGTGAAGTGATTTTAACTTCTCACCATTAATACATCCTATGCTAGCAGCAAATGTGATGGAGGAACTTCTCTCTTCAAACAGTAATCATTTGCATTTTTAAAATATGTTTACAGACTGATGTTAGTAGTTTCCTTTATAAGAAAAATAATAAAAAATGTATCTGTAACATGAATTGCAACTGAAGGGCAGCTGGCCTTAGAAAAAAATACAGGAAGACAGCACAGGGACAGTTTCACATACTTAAAGCAACAAAGAACAACTTGTCCAAGCATTCTGTCAGCTCTTCAAAATGAAATTCATATGATCAGACATCCATGCACACGATCAGACATCCATGCACACTGTGGTATGTGTTCTTTGCACATTTTTGTCAGTCTCATCCACCGAGCAGCTTGCTCAATAAAGACCAAGAAAAAAAAAATCTAAACCATAAATTTTCCATATGATTTTGATAAAGGTGTTACATTATCTATATTATCAACATTTGCAGCAACATCACACCAGTTTGAGAGCTTGTCAGAGCTTACAAAAGTAGCTGAGCCAGGTCTTATTGGCAGGGAGATGGCAAACTTCCAGCAGCTCCCAGGTGCCGCAGAGTTCAGCAGCAATTAAAGATGTGCCACTCTTTGCCTCTGAGCCAAGACCATGATAGCTTGTAAAGAGAGAACAAAGCCAGGAATATCCTGTCAGCTTTTGGAAGCAATGTAAAACTGAAGTTCTGGCCACATGCAGTCATTAAAAATCCTTTCAAGTGGTTGGAAAATACAGTGCAGTAACTCAGTTATTCTGGACAGGTGCCACTCAGGTTTACTCCCTCACCTGGCAGCTGATGCTCCCTCTGTGGCCTCCTGTGAGCGTGGTGGTCTTGCTTTATGAGCAGGGCTGCTGGATGGGAGCTCTGCTTCATGCAGGGCTTTCATTCTCTGCATGCCCTCTGTGAAAGCAAGCTTTCCAGCTTTCAGCTTGAAATTCAGAATTCCATCAATGAGAGCATGTGGTTAAAATGAACATGGGGAAAATGGGTAACCTCATTATTTGAGAAGCATTGTCACACAGGAGTTTTGAGGAATATTCTAAATATTTATATGTAAAATCTGTTTACCATTCCACTCAACCACTTCAGGACTGACTACCTTTAACAGTTAAGACCCTTAGTGTTTTCCAGAGATCTTTCAAAATATTTGAAGTTTACCATGCTTTGAGCATGCTAAGGTTCCTGCCCCCTGCAGACTGGACTGAAGGTCAAACAGAATCACAGAAATACCTAAGTTGGAAAAGACCTATACAAGCATCGAGTCCAACCCTTAACCCAGCATTGCCATGTCCACCACTAAATCTTGTCCCTAGATGCCACACCTATACAAATTTTAAATACCTCCAGGGGTGGTGACTCAACCACTTCCCTGGGCAGGCTATTCCAATGCCTGACTACCATTTCTGTGAAGAAAACTTCCATAATACTCAACGTCCCCTACTGCAACTTGAGGCCATTTCCTCTCATCCTGTCACTTGTTATCTGGGAGAAGAGGCTGACCCCTGCCTCTCTACAACCTCCCTTCAGGTAGTGGTGGAGGTCCCCCCGAGGCTCCTTTTCTCCAGGCTAAGCTTCCTCAGCTGCTCCTGACAGGACTTGTGCTCCAGACCTGTCACCAGCTCCGCTGCCCTATTTTGGACATGCTCCAGCACATCAGTGTCTTTCTTGTAGTGAGGGGCCCAAAACTGAGTGCTGGCTTCAAGGTGTGGCCTCACCAGTGCTGAGTGCAGGGGGATGATCACTGTCCTAGTCCTGCTGGCCACGCTGTTTCTGACACAAGCCATGATGGTGGAACAGCATCCACCATTTGCATTGACATCAATAATTACTCAGTGTCCACGCTCATAGAAATGAAGTATCTTTTATCTCCCGGCTGCCAAACTAGATAACTGAATAGTGTAGCTCTGTAGCTACAGCATGGGAAGTGAAAGGTGTGAATGGCAAATGCCCTGAGGTCTCTAAATTACCTAAAGCATTCTTTCAGTAACTGTAAGATGCTTACGGTCTCACCAGCTGCATTACAACTCACACTGTGGATCCAGTTGAAAAACTGGTGTTGGGCATTTTCCAGTGCAATATAAGCCCAGCTTTGTGCCCCTCCTCGATTTTGCATAATAAATAGAGCTGTCACTGGTTTCCAAATATATATATATAGTGCCCATTCAGAGCTCAAGGTCAGTCCATATTAGAGAGAAAAGAGGAGACCTTTATGACTACATTGTTGGGAAAAAATATTTAAAAGAGCAGCTCTCAAAGCTGTACAAGTATTTTAGGCACATGGTGTGATTCTTGGGGTTGTCCTTTGCAGGGCCAGGAGTCAGACTTCAAAGATCCTTCTGGGTCACTTCCAGCTCATGGTATTCTAAGATTCTGTGATTTCAGAAGTTACAAAAAATTGAGGTCAAGTAGTCAGCAAAGTGATTCTGAAGTGGTCAAGGGTAAAAAAAAAAAAAAATCTATCACCATGATTTATTTGCTCTTCATCATCTGGGTATCACCACTGACTACACAGACTCAGACAGAGCTAGAAGTCCAAAAATAATGGGATAAAATAAAAATGGGAACAAAGATTTGGATTGGAATAGAAATTATTTTTTTTCTAAGGTATTTTGAAACTGATGTGGAACAAATTGCTACCTGCATTCATTTCAGTCATACCAATAATAAACCCATAAATAAATAGAAAAAGTAAGTGAAGTAGAGCACTGCTTTCCACGGCTCCTGCCCTTGATCCCAGCAAATACCAGGAACCACTAGTTGTCTTTCACATGGCCTGATTAAAAGTTTTTTGAAATTCTATTTCACAGCTTTAGTGTTTTGAAAATGTTGTTGTGTTCAGCTCTTTTCAATAGACAGAAACAGAGGTCTCCAGAGAGCCATTCATCTCATCCCAAGATAGGCATCTAAGACAGGTCAGCAAATGGTGTTCTGAAGATGATTCTATTAACTATAAAGGGAGAGTAGACTCAGATATCCAACTTTTAGAAGTCTGTAATTAGACAAGATGATTTTCACTCATCAAGCTACTTTTAGACAACGTTTTTTCCTCTTAAGATATGAAATCTCAACTTTTTAAACTAGAAAAATACACTATACCCTTGCTAATTTAAAAATCCTGCATATAGTGAGATGGACTTTATTCTTCTGCACCCTAGACAAACTTTCAAGCTTTTCCTTTTTCCCCCACCTGAAATTCCAGCATACTAGAGGGACATTGCTTTTTCTGTATTTCTAGGTGTAACTCAAATCAGAATTGTTTTTAAACTCCTGAAAAACATAGTACTTGTCACATTTTCAGCTCAGGTTCAGAGACTTCCAGCTCATGTATGATTCAAAGGATCATCTAAATATTAGGATGCCTGTCCAAACTAAAATGAAATTCCAGATGCTTGAGATTCACCTGTCATTGAGGATGATGTTGCCATGAAGAAAACCTCAATTATTCCACTAGCCATGAAATACTGAGAATAACAGTAGTAAAAATGGCACATACTGAATTTACAGTCATGAAAAGCTGTGAGTTTCCAGGAAGATGAGGAAGGAATGTGAGACACATTTTTCATTATTCATAACAGGAGCTATACTCTGCTCCTTGCTGAGAACACACCCCTGCTATACAGTTTGCAGAGTCAGATACTGTCCACCCCAAACAATTGTATGTGTCAGTTCAAATTGCTCACTGAACGGTGACACCTCACTTGTTTCATGCTCCTCACCCTTTTCTCCGTATCATTCCTTTGTTGTGACCCTTTCTGTCAGAGATGTTAGTTTTAAAGCCAGCATGAGATTAACTGCATAATTCTCCTCTTTCAAGCCTGCCTTTGCTTTATCTCCATCCAGCTGAGCTGGACACCAGGATGCACCAAGCCCCCCCTCGGGAATGGCCACAGCTCCCTGTAGCCTGTTTGCATAACAGCTCACTCTTCCTAACACGACCACAATAAGAAGAGGGGCCACATTGTTTCCAGAAATAAAACAGATTACTTTAATCCTAAACCTACTGCAGAGCCAGGATAATAATTCTTTTTTTTTTTTTAACTGTGTGTTTAACCATTTCTGAGGAGTCTAAAATAGCCAGACAGCTAGACATTTGTGTGTGTTATTCTTGTTTAAGGGACAATCCTCAGCTGGGTTTACTAGAGGTTTAGGTTTCCTCTCCTCGGTTTAACAAAATACATTCAGAAAAAGAAAAAATCAAAACCATAAGACCACATCACTATTTTCTAGTCTCCTGAAAATGAACATATTTAGAATTTTCTCTTAGTCCATCCACTCTTTGTCCAGACAACTATTAATCAAATATGTATTGACCTTGTTTCAAGGAATAGTTATTCCTACATTTTTCCATGAAAGCCTATATCTGCTCTCTTTTCTGATTAACCAGATAATTGACACCTTTTCTGAGGAGGTTTTCTTTCTTTTTCCATGTTTTTCCCCTGCATGTTTATTCTCTGCACAAGGCGTTGATTTCCTTGCGTTTCTGCTACCCCGGACAGTTCTGACTTCTTCCCTTCAAGCTACACTGTAATAAAACAGGACAAATGCGGCAGTATTCTCTCCTTAAAAAAGAATAAGATTTTAACATGGATGGTATTTGCAAATAAAATTCACCTCTCCTACCTTTACACCTCTATAAACTAAGTTTATAGTAATTTAAGTCTTTGCAAACTGACCATTTACATTCTCTAGAGTCAACATGGACAGAAACTTACAGAGGGTAATTTATCCCCTGCCAAGATGGGTGCTCAAGGCAGGCACCTGCAGAAGATACTGGATCCTATCTTATCCATTAAATAAACACAGAACCTTGATGATCTGGCTAAAACAAGACAAGTATGGTTTGGCAGGGTCGAGTTGCCAGAGATGAGATTTGCCCAGTGTGTCTGCATACCTTTAGGAACTTCTAGTCTTAAAACACCCCAAACGAGCTGTTTCCATACAATCGGAAATAACCTTCAAGTGAAATGAGTGGTGCTGGATCATTTATCACAGTTTAACATGAAAATTAAAGTAATCACAGAGTAATGAGTTTCGAGTGACTACAAACTTTTTCCCCCCTCATTTCTGTGTTGTTTTGGAAAGATAGTTGCTCAGAACAATGGGTTTGTAGTAGCTTTGATTATGCATCACCCAATGATACCCTGCCTATATACCTAAGAAAGATATATTTATTATGTTATTTATAATATCTATGTTTATTATGTTTATAATACATATGTTTATTATGTTATTTATTATTATTATATTTATTATATATTTATTACAGTGATATGGTGTTGCTAAGTACTGCTCAAGATCCATATCTTGCTGAGGAGGGAGAAAAGAAGAAGAGTTATTTTATCTCACTCTTAAATCCAGTTCAACATACAAATTTTATCCTTTCTTGAATAAATTAAAAAATGTCCACTCTCCCAAAGTTTGAAACTGCAAGCATTCTAAGGCAATGTTTCGCACGATATATGTAGAGATACCAAAACTAGTGATAAATATCAGCTCACATACAAATAGCATCCTACTGAAGCTATGTTGAATAAGAAAGTATCAGTATGTTTGGGAATTAAAGCTCCTAATGAATCTGGTCACTTTATTCCAAACATAAGTTTATTTCTACTTTTGCAGAATAATATAAACTTGCACAGATGAGAAGTATGTGAGGTAGGTTGAGTGATTTTTATTTGCCATATGCATTTACTGCACTGGGTTTTCTTGATGGCATCTTTCTTCTGCCCCTCACTGTAGACCTAAAGCAGATGTTGCAAACCCAAAAGCCTCCCAAAACAGCAGGATCCCACTTATCCCATGCCTGCCTATGATGTTGTCAAAGCATTTTCTAATCTCCATCCCTGCTGCCTTTTCACAGGTGTTTGCAAGATTAGAGCTAAGAGAAAGAAAACATCTTCTAGGTAACACTAGCAGAACTTTTGCACTGTTCAACTAAAGGGAACTCTACTTTTAGGCCAGCAAGCAAGGAATAAAGTAGTTTTAGGATACAGAGTTTCCAAAAGTTTAGCTTGCTTTTGACAATTGAATTGTAGCACAGTATGGAAATACTGAGGGAACTTTTGGTCTTTTATTGAAATAAGCTTTGGCTCATGACAGTGATCTGTATATAGATTATGGCACGAGAAAAACTATTTGGAATTAACCTGATGCTATGAGGGGAATCAGATGGGACTCAACAGGACAAGAGATGTCTCCAGTTGTCTCTCCAAAATGGCTTCTGCATTTTTAACTTGTGGTGAGCTCTTTTTAAAGTTAGTGCTTTAGCCCCAGGAAAACTAAATTGCCAGGAAACCTGAATTTATGATGAGCCAATCTAAAGATCATGTAGTCTCAGCCCACTGGAACCACATTTGTTATCCCTAAGTAGCAATTCAGGCTTTCTGCTATTCAGAAATAAATGAGCATTTTTATCTACTTGTGTGCAGAATTTATGAAGCATACGGGGAAGTCCCAGGTCACAACATTATTTAGTGCTGCAATGGGAGTTCCCTGGCAGCAAAGAAGAGCTGTGATATGACATGTTCTTAATATTCCTCTCTCCCCATCCTTGTTATGTCCCCTGCAGTACTATGGGAGAAGATCTCATACCCATTCTAGAAAGAAGCACATCTGGGTGCCTCCCTAGAGTGCCTCTACATTAATGCCCACAGCATGGGGAACAAATAGGAAGAATTAGGGCTGTGATCTCACTGGGATCATAGCAACGTGGTGGGATTCACACAGCTGGAGAATTATGATGGATGGAGACAGACTTTTTGGAAAGGGTGGCAAGAGGGGTGAATGATGCTGTATGTGAGGGAGCAGCAGAGATGGATGGAGCTCTGCTGTGGGATAGGTGGTAAAAGGGGTGAGAGCCTGTGTGTCAGGAGAGGAGACAAACCAACACAGACAATGTGGGTGTCTGCTCCAAACTGCCTGGTCAGAAAGAAGTGGATAAGGTCATCTTCAGACAACTGGAAAAAGCCTCATGTTCACTGGGCCTGGCCTCATGGGGAATTAGAATCATGGTGATTTCTTCTGGCGTGTGTTGACTGAGTAGATAAAGATGGGAGCCACTTTGCTCATGTCGTATTTACAAACAAGGAAGGGCCATCTGGGGATCTGGGGCTGGGAGCACCCTTAGCTGCAGTGATTAGGATGTCCAGAGTTGAGAACCTGGAGTGGAGGAAACAGGGCAAA
Source organism: Chaetops frenatus (assembly GCA_013400775.1). Classification (NCBI taxonomy): domain Eukaryota; kingdom Metazoa; phylum Chordata; class Aves; order Passeriformes; family Picathartidae; genus Chaetops; species Chaetops frenatus. Next base: position 807,989 of record VZTR01001735.1, read on the forward strand.
AGTAGGATTATAAACCTGGACTAGAGCAGAGCAGGCTTTGGCCTTTTTTAGAGATCTGCTTGGAAGAATACCATGCAATGGCAAAAACCCCTGGAGAAAAGAGGGGTCAGGGAGAGCTGGTTCATTATCAAGGATCACTTTCTCCGTCCTCAAGAGGAGTCCACACTAATGAGCAGGAAATCAAGGAGAAGCAGTAGGAGGCCTGCATGGATAAACAAGGGGCTCCTCACTCAACTCAGACATTAAAAGGAAACATAGAGGAGGGGGAAGCAGGAATTTCAACGACATTTATGAGGAAACTCATCAAACATCAACAACCTCCGTCTCCTAAAGAAAACCTGGTAGGGGACAGGACAAGGAATTTTAGTTAGAGAGCAGAAAAAGCAATGCAGTCTATGCATTTCATATGGCACTACCTGTGGATCTGAGCAGGTTTAATTCCAACTTTGGACCTATCTGACTGAGGGTAACTTTCGCAGAATAAGAGATTTATCATCCATTGGGACAAAAAATGATCTGTGTTGTTGGTATTTTAGATGATGTCTCATAATTTTTACCAGTGCCTTTATATGGATATTGAAAGGAAAGAGTGATTGATGTAGAACTGGAGGGTCTTCATATCTTTGGCAAGTAAGACAAAGCAGGCCATCAGTCCTCTGATTGCATTTTGTACAGTGGATATTTTCCAGCTCAGTGCTTAACCATTAGCTTCTCAAGGTAAAATGACTACTCAGCGCAGTGAATATATTGAACATTGTAGAAAGACATAGGAACCTTTAAATGGGCAAGAGTGGGCCATCCATCACTCCAGCCAATGGTGTGTCTATTCCAAATTCTGGCTGCCTGAAATTCAACTGGAAGCAGTCTATGAGCTAGGTGGTAAATAAGTTGGCTGTGAGCAAAACATCAAAAGTGGTGTGAGGGCAGAGGTGATGGAATAATGGTAAACAGCATCTAGAAAAAGTATTAAAAATTTGCATTACTAAATCTGCATTCTCAAAGTGCTCATTTTTTCCCCACCTTTTTTTTAATATAGAACTTAATGTCTACTACTTCACTGCTGCCTGGGGCCAGAAATCTATGGAGAGAATCCGGTGCT
>VZTR01001735.1:812927-824829 GCA_013400775.1 Chaetops frenatus
AAAGATTCCTCACCCAGAGGGTGGTTGAGCACTGGAAAGGGTTTTCCAGGGAAGTGGTCACAGCAAGAAGCCTGGTAGAGTTCAAGAAGCATTGGGACAATACTGCTGGATACATGTGACTCTTGGAGATGGTCCTGCACTGGGCCAGGAGTTGGACTTGATGATCCTTGTGGGTCCCTTCCAACCCAGCATATTTTGTGATTTCATTTAACTACTTCTCTTAACACAGCTGACAAGACCACAGATCTCTGTTCCTTTCAGTTTACTCTGGTGAATGGTGCAAGCTTACCTTACCACAGACACTACCTGAGATATCCATTTCAGGAGCCCAAGCAGTGTTGCAGAGATGAAAATCCACCTTTAAACTCTCCCGCTCCTCCCCATAAAAAACCACAACACAAGCCAAACAACCAACCAGTCAGACCTTGGATGGCCAGAACTGCCCTCAGAAAATGCTTGTAGTCGGTCTCCACTGACTTTATAGCAACTCAGGAGAACTACAGTTGTAAGGTGACTTTCAGGTAAGCAGAGTTTGTTCCTCTCAAATGCAAACGTCTCAAGCAGGAAGTTGATGGGTGTAGTCATGACCCCTACAGTGTGATTCTAATTCGTCTTCGTAACTTCAATGGCTTTTTGACAATTTGGCCATTCATCTGGTGGAGACATAGGAGAAGTGGGCCCTGGAGGACAGCCAGCACTATGGAGTTGGCCTGATGGATAACCAGAATAATTATTCCTGTGGATACAAAGAAATACGTATCTTTAATTTTATATGTTTCAAAAACTCCAATCATCTGACATGTTTTTAAACTGTGCTAAACCAAAAGAGTCTTGAGGAATTATTAAACCACATGTCATAGATCTCTCTCCTTGATGTATTTCTTGAGGCAGTCTGAGAACAATGGGTTCTCAATGACTGGGGCAGACTTGGCTTGGAATTTCATGGGCATCTGATTTATTACTCCTCAGTGTATGTTGTGCTCTTTTGAAGAGGGACCTCTTGGAGGAAGGGGAGGTTGTTCCTTCCCCAAGGGGCACTGAGTGTGCTCAAAGAGAGAAGGTTCAGGAGACTGTAGGAGGCACTAGGAAGGTAAGTTATAGAAGTGGGTCTGCACATCATGCATGGTTTGGTTTAGAAGACGACAATAAAGATGATAGAGCAGGCCAGCAGGGAGGTGAAGGGAGGAATTTCTAGAGGACTAGAGCAGACAAAGCAGAATTAGCAGCCTATCAGATATCTGTAAAGTTAGCTGCAATCACGGACTACCTTTCAAAACACACCAGACTTGGAAGAGCTCTGAAGAGAATTCACTTTCTCTTTATGTCTTCTTTTATCTACTCTTTAAAAAGCAAAGATCTTAGTTTTCATTCAAGCAAAACTTTTATTTCTGAGTGTAATGCAGACATGCAATAACCCCACTTTGAAAAAATCATCCAGAGGGAAAAAGTGCTTTGGCATATTGTAAACAGAGAGTTGTACTAATCTCAGCAGAGAAATACAAGAAGCCTTTAATAGGACATTTATACCACCTTAAAACCACTCATAAGGTACTCACTGGACTGATTTAAATCTACACTCACAAAAGTATTTCATGGAACATAAAGTGAGCAGCCCCTTTCCTCACCCCTTCCTTACTGCTCTGCTGCAAGTATAAGGAAAAATCTCATTTAGCTCTGTGCTCCTTGCTGCATGAAGCCAGCAAGCTTCTTGACAGTTTCCCTGACATTATTCTGGCTGCTAAGCTCCAACATGGTTCTGAACCCCAGCCATTTTATGAGGCCAGCAGTGATTTGAAAATACCAATGCCTGACATTTACATGGAACAAGTCCTGATTTCTTGAATTTGACTAAAATTCCATTCACCTCTAGCTACAGAAACTGAAGTGATAGGTTGGGCAGTGGGAACTTGTGTATTGTTGCATGACAATTTTCCCACTGGCTTTGTGGAAATTGTGCTATGTTTCTTTTCTGCGAGAGCTAGGAATATCTGCTAGGTATATTACTGCTATTTCATGAAACAGAATCACTTTTAATTCCTTTATTATTATTATTGCATTTGGATGTAAAATTCTTATCTGTAGAAGATCTGGGTGCACATTACAAAATTTAGATCAGAATTAGGCAACCATTTCTGTGGCAACCCCCACATAGCACCAAAATAGCTGCTCTGAAAAGGAGTGATATGAGGCACATGATTAAATGTCAGTGAATTCTAAAGACTGTTTCTACTAGGGAGCACAAAGAAAGTGATCTGGCATTGTGCTCTAAAATGTCTCTACCCTGTAAGCTGATCTGCACAGACCGATGGTTCTTATGCTGTGCATTTGCTCTTTGGCTCCCTTTTGACTCCACAAGGTGTGCATGTCCATTTGTGGGATCAAGGTGTATGATCTAGGCTGAAGCAGCCTGCCCTGGGGAATGCTCTGCAGCCCATCTCTTTGCTTTCAGCTTCAGGCATGCTGTTTGCATGCTGCAAAGGGGGAAGGGTAAAACAGGTCTGAGATAATGAGCATGGAGACAAAACAGGTTACAAACTTCACCCAGACTAGAACTGGTGGCTAAAAAAGTGAGCACAGGTGTGAAGCTCTCTTGTCAACGTTTCTTAATGATCTGGGCAAACAGATTTCTGTTAGAAAACATGGCACAAGTGCCTTCACATGCAGGTTACTCGGGCACATGACAGGCCCATGCTGATGGGTATTGGAAGGCCAGTTTTCTGTTTCCTCCTAACTGAAAGCATGAGGATTGTACACTGCAGTAAGTAAATAGTTTTCCAAATGTGCTGTATTTACCTTTCATCAACTGCAGTATATTTCTAAAAATTGCACACACTTTCCTAAGAAAATTCTGTGAATTTTCTAAAAATTGCACACACTTTCCTAAGAAAATTCTGTGAATTTTATGGCATGTTGTTGTCCCTTTCAGCTTTGCAGTCCCCACTGGTTGTTCCATATACCATATTCCCAAGATAGTTACTCTCCAATATTTTTTATTAAGAGACATTAGGGACTCAGTTTCTGTCCTAGAAGCACTACAGAGCCTGAACAAAAATCAAAATCCTCAGTGACATTCACTAGTGGTCACTTGAATAAAGAGAAGTGTCCTGAACACACAAGACTCCTTATCATGTTACTCGGTATGCTGAGCAAGGTAACTATCTTACTGTACTTTAGACCACAGACAGATTTGCAATCTTCTGCCTGGAAAAAACCCAGCATTCTTAATGAAGAAAATACGTGAAATAGTTGCCTGTACACACCTTGCAAAGACAGGTTTACAGGGAGAACAGCCCTGATGTACAGACTGGCTGTTGTCTTGGTGCTACGGTCAGGAGCAGCAGCTGCAGTGTGCTGTAACTTACCTTATCTAAAAGTAATTCCTTGCTGCCTGAGACATCACATCTAATTCACAGGCCTAGATGTATTAAACCTGCAATTAAGATCAAAAGAACACACTGTAGCGGATAAAATATGGGGTGTGTGATCTTTCAAACGACAGGCTGGTAATTTTAAGACTACATGCTGAAGTTTGTCTCTTCAAAGATACTCTGGCAACTTCGTATAAGCTGCTTGGCTTTTAGAAGTACCTAGGAATCTCTTTTTCATTTGTGGATGTTTAGTATTAGTGACAAGTAGGCCACCTATGTGCAAGTGTCTAAATATGGACTGAGAAAACTAGGTTTTGGCACCCAAATACAAATGCCGTGTCTGTGAAGTTTCTGTTCATTGTGAAAACCTTTTTTTTTTTTCTTTTTTCTCTCTCCTCTGACTGTAAGTTATTTTGCACCTGTGAAATTGCTTTTTTCCCTCTTTGCACCGAGATTGCAAATACTTCCCAGGAAAATACACAGAGAACAAAAGTTTACAATATTTCTTGAGTTTCACCATAATGTCCCATTCTAACAGGGAAAACAAAACAAATACTTTGTGTTCGTAAACAGACAAGATGGAAAATTTTTAATACAAAACTAATATAAGAATCTGCTACTGGGTAATAAAAACAAAATAATTATTTTAAACTTGAGACCATAAACAAAAACAAAGGCTTCCTACCCCAATATGATTCTACCATAAAAATCTTGTCCTTGGTTTTGATGATGTCTTAATAAAAAATTAAATATGCCTCTGATTTTAAAAATTCAACATATATTTGATCATTTTAATCATATACAGTACTAGAAGGACTTCAGTGGTAGTCCTGTTTTTTTAACATTTCATTAATTTAAAAATGCATACTTTGATCTGAAATTGCTACAAAATTTTCATTCTGCAGTCAGCTTTGGAAAAAAAAGCCCTGACGGCAGTATTCAGATTTGCCTTTGAGAAAGAGGGTGGATTTCTCTTTGAGAAAGAGGTTTTACTTTTTCTCAATTTTCCTTTTTTTGTAAGTAAGTTTTAAGCACATTTTTGCACATTAGCATTTCAAATTTCTTTTTTTCTGATTCATCTCTATGTACTTTCTTATGATTTGTGATGTCATATTTATTCAAACAACACTTAAACACGTGCTTAACTCTGTGATTGTTTCAAGTTATATTTTAGACTAAGTGAAGCCATGAATAGGGCTGATTATAAACATGTCTTAGATTTTCTTGAATTGGGTCCATTTGTCAGTAAAAGAGCAACTGTAGACAACAGTTCTTTCCATATTCTGATTTGAATATTTCATACATACTCATTCCAGAAAAGTGAATCCTTTTTTATAAAGATAATTTCATTTTAAAATAATGAATGCATTAGCATTGTCTTATTCATTGAAGTAGAAAATGTTACTCTCTTCATGTTAAGGTGCTCTTCCTTACCTTGATCTCATCTGTGTATTGCAGCATAGGCAAATATTCTATTTAATGGTGTCTTTTTAATGCTAAAGGCTAAATATACTGCAAAAGTTTCCAGTTCATAATAGCAACCAGCAGTTTTTAACTGTCTTGATAACAGATCTGTTCATATAGGTTTGATTATATATGTCTGGCTTCAGCAGAATTGTTGCATCAGTTGAAATATTCTTACTTATTTTGTTCTACGCAATTCAGTATCCTTTAGGCTTCTAGATTTGTTTCTTAATTGGCAAGAAAGAAAATCTTACCTGCTATTTAAATTTTCTATCTGTGATCTCTATGATCTAATTTTGCACTTGTATGTGACATACCATGTCCACCACACTAAATTATTCAGCAAAACTGAAAACATGCAGGGCTTAACAGTCTGTACAGGTCAATAAAAAAATAGGCCTAAAAAAAACTCTATTTGACACAGGTGCCAAAAATGACATGTAGAAGTTGGTGCCTAGATTCAAGGTAAGCAGAGGGACCTCTTGATAATGCTGTAAATGTAGACATGGAAAAAAATCTGGAACAGTTAGAATTCTAGAACGACTAGAGAATAGATTCTAATTTTATATAGAATTTCATAGTGTTGGTAAGCACCAGGATATAGAAATGGATTCCAAAAATGCATGTTTCAAAGGCTCAAGGCTGAAAAAAAGAATGTAACAGTTTATAATACAAGACCCAGTGTATTACAGGGCTTACTACATGACAGAATCATAACCAACTACCTTTAGAAATAACATTCAGTAAGAAGATCACAATGACAAACTATCTTCCTTTAAAACTTTGCATCACCAGCTATGTATTAACACCTCCTTACTCAATGGATTTTATTATCACATTTCTCTACACATTGTTGCCATTTGGGTATGAGTAATATCAAGCACTGCAGAAAAATCATAGAACCTTCAGCTCTTATCTAAAAAAGCCATTCCAACTTGATGAAATTTAAACAATTTTGAAGATGAGACACAGCACTTTTAAATATCTTTTAAAAGATTCCAAATCATTAAAAACCCTACCTGACTAGTCTTAAAAAAACTATAGTGATGAATTCACTAGTGATTTTAATTATAATTAAACTAATTATTAAAAAAATAAAAAGCTATAGTGATTTTAATTCACTGGGAGAAAAACTTGTGAGACCTACAGAAGTATTAAAATACTATGTCTATAGTTTAGGATTCCAATTGTCTTCATTTATATTATCTGGGATCAAACTTGATGCATCTTGTAAATGACAAGAGATACTATTGGTCCAGCTGTAGGGCTAAAAGTTTGTTCTGTGTGGTATCCAGGAAAGCCCAAAGCATCTTCTTCTGGGGATTATTTAGTGCCTCAGAAAGAAAAATTAAAAACCTTAAAACTGAGGAACAAAAAATAAGTGTTTCTCCATGTCATTTGTAAAGATATGTATACAATGCATCTTCATAGCAGAATCTCTAGGACAAAACAACAGGGTCTTCAAAAAATTAAGTCTTTACAGTGATTGGTTTTAAAGACACTTGGTTTTAAAGTTTAGATAATATAAAATTCCTGTCTGCAACACTTGTCTGCCATTTCCTTCAGAACAGGGAGCATCATAAAATGACAAAGATTCCCTTCTCTAAAAATGCCTATGAAACTGCCATACTATATGAAGTTAAGGCTTTTACTGGCCCACAGTCTACACAAGGATATCTATGATTACACAAAGCATTAGTATTAAGTGTTCTAATTTGATTATTTGGGCCAGGAATAATAAAAAAGTAATCCTACATGGTAACAAAGCACCCTCAAAAAACTATATTTACTATGCTCTTCTAAAAAAAAAGTAAAAAGACAGGTAAGAATTCAGCCAGGAATTGATGCCAGATTCCTACTTTAAGATAAGGAATGTTAATATTCAATTATTATTTGTTACTGAGGTACTGAGTACATGTTGGTTTGCTGTCTCTGGCTGTCTGCTCTCATTCAGTGTTTACACGTGCCTTTGTCACATTCAAATGGGTTTTACTTCACCTGACTTTAGTCACCTGGAAGACAGTCCTCTAGTCAAAGGTAGGCACCTGTGCTTACTCTCACTGCAGTTAACCAAGACAATCAAGCACCTGCAAAAGGCAATTTATGTCACTTTTCCTAGAAAGAGATGGCTTGGAGTGATAGGTGCCTGTGCACCACAGAGGTAGGGTATGACTAGCTGAGGCTGGATCCTGAACTCTTGACAGTTACTGAGAAGAATCCCACTGTAGTAACTGAAAGGTATAAATGTATGTGCAAGAGTTCAGTCATGACAGAGTCTAATTGATATTCCTGCAAATGAAGATAAAATACCAAAATATTAGTTCAATGTACAGTTGATGGCTTCAAAGCCAGTCCAAACTACACATATCAACACTCCCTTTTGAAACAGAACAACGCCCACCACCTCGCTTCTTGGGGTAGGCAAATTTTAATCTTTTACTATGAGACTGACAGTTTTGTATCCAGTTGCTATGACAGCAGAAGCCAAAAAACCATGAACTCTCATACCCCAGTCTCCTTCCCCATGTGTGATTCTCGCATTGCACAGCTCCAAAAGGTCACCAGTACTTAGCACAGTAGGACGAAATCTTGTCCAGGTTCTCTTTTCATGTCTCACATCTGGGAGTAAGACTCCTGTGAAACTGCTATTAATGGACCTCCAGCATGTTGGCTAGTCCAAGAGTATCTCCACAGGCATTCTGAAAAATCTGCAATTTTGCAATAGCTTCTGCCTAGGAAAACAAAAATAGAAAACTAACTATAAACACAGCAATACTACATGTATCTATTAGGAAAGCCAAAGAAAGAGGAAGTAATTTCAGCTTGATTTCAAATTTTAACAGATTTCATAAAGGCCTATCATTTTGAGTATACAACCTGTGTTTACAAATCTGATGTTTATAAACAACAATTTTTTACCTCTTAGTCTTTGTTTTGCTGGGCAAAACTCTTTCTTTTCATAAGACTGACTCTTCATTACCTTTAACACTCCTGCACCTGCTCTCATTTTTCATAAATGTACTTGTTGAATAAGCTGAGTATGGCATTTCTGATCAGATCTGATGCTTTCTGCTTTTCTATATATCTCTACTGGAAATACTTCAGCCAGTATATCTTAGGATCACATTTGCCTTTCCACTGAAAGACCCCAAACCCACAGAAATTCCAGTGGCCCCTTAAAATGTCTTTGTTTCTCTGGCACTCACCACTATGCTTTAAGGCACCTTTATGTGAGAAGCCTTGGAGCATGAAGTGCTCAAGAGGAGAACCTTCTTTGATACAGAACATATGTGCTTAATTTTATATATGGTGTATCATTTAATCAGCTTCAGTTAACTTTGTAGGATCTTGGCCTATCTCCTCAGTCTATAAATAAATAATGACAGATTTATAAATAAATCAGTTTCTAACCAGCTGAAACTGTGTTATCTTTGTAGCTTTTACCAATCAATAGAGCAGCGTGAATGACAGGCACAGGTTCTGCAGTTTTTAAGAATCTAGTATAACAATAAATAAACATAGTACATGGAAGTACCACATAAATAGTTTGATGCACTTGCACAAAGTATTTCATAAGGTGTTTCAGAATGTGCCCAAGCAGTCTACATCTATGCTAGGCCAGCAAGTGCTTTTTAGCTGGCAGTTCAACGTTCTCCCAATATAAATAGATGATCAATCATTCTTTGTTGCTATTGTTTTAAAGAATGGTTTGAAACCCAATTCACAGTGAGTGTTAGTACGGCCTGTTCTTTTTGTTCTCTTATCAATACAAGTTTTAATATTAAAGAAGTGCATTGTTTTCATCTGGCTGCAGGAGTGTACGTGTTGAGCTGTACTATAATTTTCTAAGTTCTTGGTTGGTGGAAGAGTGCAGGTGCAAGCCTGAAGGAGAGACTGAAACTCTATGAAGGTATGAAGTAAAGCACATGACAATCTATTCAGAGAACAAACGCAAATGAAAACACTTCAGTGGAGAAAATCCGTTCCTGTACTGAGAATTATTGTATTACAGTGTGGAGTTTGTGTGGAGATGAATTTGAATTTAATCTGCCTTCCTGTTTTGCTCACTCAGAGGAAACTTATGCAGACCTAATCTCCAGTGCTTCATTTAAAGCCTGATGCAGGACCTAAGTGTAAGGTGATGCATCTGTACTGTTCTTGTGTCAGGATCCCTGGATTTATCATTTTTCCAGAAGTTATGAAAAATGCTTGACTTTAATTACGTTGCCACAAACTGCCCTTGTCATGTTCCTGTCACAACGAGAACTCCGTTCGTTCAGGTCTCTTTCCTGGCGTGGGTAGAGAGGTCACAGGATGGTGCCAGAAGCAGGACGGTGGATTTCGGCCCACTGCCTGTCCTCAGGCCACTGATGAGCATTCAGGGTGAGGGCTGAAAACCAAAAGGCCCTTCCCCACCCAGGGGGGCTGCATGGAGCAGTGCGATCGTCGAAGGAAAGACAACTCTCTACTTTGCCAAGTTTTTGCTTTGCAAGGCCCAGGGTGCTGCTCCCGGACGAGGGAGGTGTCGGCTACTCCTCACCGGGGCTCCTCTTCCCCTCTCGCTCAGCCTTCCGGCCCCTGCCCCGGGGAACCGCAGCCGTGCCCCTCGGACCCCGACCCCTTGCCCTCCTTCCCGGGCACCGCGGCTCCGGGAGGCCCTGGGGTAGCTCTGGGCTCGGCCCCGCGGCCGCAGCGCCGCCTCGGGCTGGAGCGAGCGATCGGCGCTCCCGGGCCGCCGCCCGCGCCCTCCGCTCCCCCAGCGGAGCGGCCACGCCGCCGGCGAGAGGAGAAGCTGCCCCGATCCGCCCTGCGCTCTCCTCAGCTCCCCCGCCGCCTCCCTCCTCCGGGCCACTGCAGAGGGGCGGCGGAGCGCCGCCGCCTCCCCCTCCGGCTCCCGGAGCGCGGGCTGCAGGCAGAGCTCCTGCCGGGCAGCGCCGGCGCCCGCTCCCGCTCCCTTCCCGGACCTACCCCGGGAGAGCGCACGGCAGGCGGGGAGTGGAGCGGAGCGGGGCGGGGGGGAAGCGGAGGGGCAGGGCTGCGCGCAGATGAGCGCTGGTCCTGCGAGATGCTGCACGCCCAGCTCCCCGCCGGAGGGGGGTAGCAGCCGCTGTCTCCGCCGGCTCCTGCTTTTTTGCAAGGGCTGTTGCTGCCGCTGGACGCAACCTTCTCCCGATATGGAGCTGCTGCCGCCGCCGCCGCCGCTGCTGCTGCTGCTGCTGGACTGAGTGAGTGTGACGGGCAGAGCTAGCCGGCCGCATGGATGGATGTGTTTAGCTTTGTGAAGATTGGGAAGCTCTCCGGGTAGGTGTTTGCCGCCACCGCTGCTGCTCCGCGAACCGCGGGCGTCCCGCGGCTGCGGGCGCTGCCCGTGTCCTGCGGGGGCAGGGAGGGATAGGGGCTGCCCGGCGTGGGGAGCGCCCGCTCCGCTCCCAACTTCTCTGGCAGCGGGGCGAGGGTCTCGGTGTCGGCGTGGGGCGCTGGGGGCTCAGTGTCCCTGGCTTCTGCCCGGGCCGCGCCGATGTCCCTGCGCGGGATGGGTCGTCGCCCTCTCCCTTGCGAAGGGACAATGAACTGCGGCCGCAGTTGGGCGAGAGGGGTGCCCTCCTTTAGACACCGGCCAGAACGGGCGGCCAGAGTGCTTCTGAAAATGCAAAAGCGGTGGCGGTGTTTGGGGTGTGTGTTCGTGTCCGGGGGGTGGTGGCCGCGGTGCAGGTATCGGGTCATCAGCGGGAGCGGGGAGCGAAGTTCCGAGGAGCGAGCAGCGCCCGGGAGGGTCTGGCCCTGCCCCTGCCCCTGCCCCTCTGCTCCGCTGCACTCGAGCGGTACGCACCGCCTCGGGCACGCCGGCTCCCCCAGGAGCCGTGGGTTTGGAGAAGTGCTGAAATCGTCGCCACTCGCATCGCCTGTGAGCGCTGCCCCTCCGCCGTTTCACACGGTGATGGGTGCAGGGGCGCGAGTGGATGTGGCGTCTCTTATCCCTTCCTTGTAAGGCTCGTACTCCTCGTTGTTTAAATGTGTGGTTGGTTTGTATTATTTTTCCTCTCTTTGTTTTCCGAATAAACCTTCTCTTGAACGGCCTCAGAGTTGTGGTGTCAGCCTGTGGACTGTTGCGTTGGCAGCTGGTTGCCAGGCCTGGAACTGCATAGATAGATCAAGAGGCACAGCAGCCCCTGTTACAGTGTTCCCAGCGTAGCTAGGCGTCACTGGAGGTAGCCCTTCGCAGGTACACAGGGGCTTGTGCTTTGTCTCAATGCACTATGAAAGTACTCGAGTCACGTTTTTTTTTTTTTTCCCAGGGTTCTGGTGTGGATAATCTCCCTAAAGGATTTAGCTTTGATCACTGTAACTAGGAGTGTTTCAAATTCTTATGATTCACTGGTTCCTACACCATAGTTACCATACCCTTTTCTGTTTATGAGGCACATATGAGGCAGAAATTGGATGTTGTACAAAAGGGAGAAAGGGCTTGTTAATGAAATACAAAAGGTGGCTTGCTCCACTGACGGTCAGGTAGGGAGCTTGTCAAAATGACAGATGGTCTGTAAAGAGCAAATATTGCATGGCTGGAAGTTACGGAGTGCCACAGGTGCAGGCACTGCCTTTATCCCCCAAAATTCCCACCATTGCACCTGGCTGTGATTACAGCTCTGCTTGTGGCATGCCAGCACAGAACAGCTGCTGTCATTCAAGCACATCATTGTCTCATCGATGCTCGCAGCAATTTTACACCATGTGACAGTGACAATAGAAGCGGCCCCCTCGGCTTGCCTTGGGTGGTGTTACCGGCTGATACCGCCAGAGCTGCAGCAGCAGGAACTACAGCGGAAACTTTGAGGAGAGGGAAAACATGCTCACACAGAGAAGGAATCGGTCATGTATTTATTTCCAGGTAACTGAATTGTGTGACCTTCTCCATTTTCTTTTTTTTTTTTTTTTTTGTGAATTGGNTGTGTTAGAAAAGCTCCCAGGTCTTCATGCCACTCTTGGTCTAGAATCAAAGGCAGAGAAAGGGACGTGCCATTTGAAAATGTTATGTCAGGTGCATGGCAGTTTTTATATATATATATATA
>VZTR01001736.1:0-16128 GCA_013400775.1 Chaetops frenatus
GGATGAAGGAAGCTGCCACTTCTGCTGCACGGAGAAGCTGAATTCTGAATCACAGACCAGTTAAATGTGATGACTGTCTTTTATGAGGCACTGTAAGGAAATGTAGAAATGATACTTACTAGTCCACTGAAGGAGACAAGGTCCCTGAAAACATCGGAGAAGAAAGTGTTGTGATTCCAGGCGTAGTTTTGCCCTCCAGTTTAATGAATTCTCAGAGTAAAATCTGTACCAGGGAATAAAAACTCCCAGCACTCTCTGCCACAGCAGGAAACTAAGGCATTCTTAATGGATGCCATGGAGTTATTACAGTGTATATAGGAAATTATCAACAATCAAACAGTAGGTTTATTGCCAGCAGATTTTTAAGATATTTAAAACTTTTTTTAATTAAAAAGGAGGTTCGTGCTAATATCTGTCTACATGTATATGCACATAATGTGCCTATAGATGCTGTGCATCCTGCTAGAAAAATTAACTTCCAGTGCAAAAGACACATCTGTCTTGTCTGCATTCTTCAGCACAAACCATTTGAAAGCTGAATAATCTCCCTGTATTTGTATTATTTCCTACTTGAGAAAATATAATTTTTAGATCATATTTTGAACCAGACCTGAGTATCCTGTATTTTGTAAAAATGTTTTTAAGTAAAGTGTTTATAAAATTTAGTTCTGATCTCTCTGTCAGGTAGCATAATTTCATTTCAGAGCAATTCAGGTGTTGGTTTCTTTTTTTATCATCCTAGCTGCTAGAAAAACACTTCGACTTAAAGACATCATAGCTGACAATCTCTCCCCAGCAGTCTCCCTTACATGGAAATTTTCCACTTGGCTTTCCCCACAAACCAATACCGCTCCTCACCACCGAGCGGTGCCAGCTCCCTTTGATAAAATCACACGCTGCACAGCCCCGTGAGTTGTCCTTCAAACAACATCCTCAGCACACACAGGTCTACGCATATGTCGACAGAACAAAAGCATCCTTTAAAAATGTACCTTTGATCACACAGATTGTGTCACGGTAGTATGCAGAGCAGCCTTATGAATATACAAGGAATTTCAGCCTTTTATCCAAAAATATTTTTAAAAAATTATAGCATATAGAAGGTCTGACATTGCACAAATAATAATAATAATAAAAACAACATAAAAGAATGCCTTGCACACTGCAGTGGGAACATTTATCATCCAAAAACCAAAGAACCTTTATGCAGTTGAAAAAACCCCAAACAACTAATACATAACAAAATAAAATACAATCAAGTAAAACAGAAACTCCTAAGTCTTCTCTTGTCAAGGGTGTATTTTATTTTTATGAATAGCAGTGAGAAGACACTACAGCAAGTAAGGAAAGAGTATGATTTAAGCTTTGAGTGAATATTGAATGTCAATGACTGAAAAGTGAGAGAGCAAGGAAAACTATTTCTGTCCCAACAGCAATAAATTTGATTCAAAGATCACTTGATTTTAAACCACTACCCAAATTTTCTGCCATTTAATAACCAGGATTATATGTACATCTAGCTGTATTTAGGTAATTACAGAGATAAAAACATTTATTCAAGACTCTCCTTCTTACAAGAGAAAATGTAATAGAGCCATAGAATCATAGAATGGGTTGGGCTGGAAGGGACTTTAAAGATCATCTGGTTCCAACTCCTCTGTCATGGGCAGGGGCACCTTCCATTAGACCAGGCTGCTCAAAGGCCCATCCAGTCTGGCCTCAAACACTTCTAGGAATGGGGCATCCACAGCTTCTCTGGGCAACCTGTTCCAGTGCCTCACCACCCTCAGAGTCAATTTCTCTCTAATATCTAATCTAAACTTACTCTCAGTTAAAAGTCATTCCCCCTTTTTCTGTCACTCCAAGCCTTTGTGAAAAGTCCCTCTCCAGCTCTCTGGACTGGGTTCTAAGGTCTCTCCAGAGTCTTCTCTTCTCCAGGCTGAACAAACCCACCTCTCTCAGCCTGTCTTCTTAGAAGAGGTGCTCCAGTCTCTGAATACCTTCCAAAGTCAAAAATAGTTTTGTTGTTTTGTTTTTTTTTAATTAGCTAAATATATTTACACCGTCTGTGCAGCACAAGGATCTGCACCTTTAGGCATCCTAAAGCTATTTTTCAAATCTTGAGCAAAAGTAGTATTAACTCTAGCAAAACTTGCTTAAGTTATTTCCCTTCTCTTCAATTCACTTTGAAGTGTCCAAAACACGAAGGTGTCTCTTCCACTTCTTTTAATTGATTTAAAATATTTATTAAACTTTACATTTTTGTCAATCCATGTTTCCCAGCCCTAAATGCATTCAAAAAGTAAAAATACTCATCCTATACCCCTCCAACTGGACTTGCAGCAACCATGCAAAACCAAAAGCACTTACCTTCAGACAAAAAACTCATAAATATTTCCTCCTAGTCTGTTAAAGCAGACTTACAGCAGTGCCAGGCCTGGCAGCAGCCACACAGGCGTGCATGGAGCCCCCCGAGACTGTATCGGTCACAGGGCAACAATGCAGCCACCAACTTTGTTCTCCTCTTTCCTCAGCCTTCGGCTGCTTTCAGCGCTTTGTAATTTAGCTTTCATCTGGATCAATATTCTAAGATAAGTGCTGACGTTTTCTTTGCATAATCTGTCCCTGAAAGAGACATCTGTTCCACTTCCTTCAGCAGAGGCAGCAGCAGGCAGCTGCAGGCAGCCCCCCCGGTTTTTTCTGCTGTCAGGAACTTCATTAAGCATTGCCCCAAAATGCATGTTTTTTCTGTCCTACTTGGACCCATGCTCCAAAAAAAGAAAATCCTGCACTTAAACCATCAGGGCCCCTCCTTCCCATCTTGGTACTGATATTTCACAGCACTCTGAGACATTAGAAATTCCTCAGCAACTCAGCCATGCCCCCAGAGCATCCTCCGACCCCAGCACAGGGCCCTTCACCTGTGGTTCTGTTCAGCACACCTCAGTGAGAACCTTCATCATCCCTGATCAGGATAAAAAAATGAAGGACATGCCAGCTCTATGTCCACCTTAAGCATTTTTGAAATAATAATTACTGGTTAGAATTCTGATACATTTACTCAATATGTTATTTTTATAGCCTTCATATGTATGTACAGAAAGATTCACATTCTCTTACAGTTATCTACGTTTGAAAGTTCTATGTAGTTGCTCAGCAAAACAAATAAGAAAAATAATATCATTTAATCACTTAAGACCATCTGCAAATTACGCATTTTGTAACCCAATACACAGAAAATAAAACACATACATCAGATTATCAGGTTAGAAATAGGACTGTTTAAGAAACAGCAGAGGCAATTGCCTGAAGTAGTTGTAGTGACTACTGTCAAACTTGAAATCCATTGTGCAGACATTGCTCTGCACAAAAATTGTCAATGGAGCTGCCAAAGATACTTTTTTGGTTTTTTAAGAGAAATCTTTATCAAAGGCTAGCAAGTTTTCCATCTCATTCTTAAGAACTGCACCTCAGGCACTTTAGCTGCATAAACACGAGACTATGAGAAATTAGGCATACTAATGTTGACCACTATATTTCAGGATGATGGAGCTATCCTGTGTGCCTGAAACCTTTCCCTAAGGTTGCTCTTTCTCTTCTGACAGATTAGAAAATTTATCGTAAGTGTTTAGGAAACAAGGAGGAGAAATTGTTCAGAAAAGAGCATGTACCTTGGAGGATTTTTTAAAGGTTTTTGCCTTTACAAAATCTCAGGAGGAAGAGGGTAATATCCATTTTTGAAAAGGAAGAAAAGACTAACTGGTGAATTACATGGCCATAAATCCATCTTCAACACACAGAAAGCTTTTGAAACCAAATACTAAACAATCTATAAATAGGCAATCAAAACTAGAAACCAGAAAGCCACCATGATGGGCTTGCCAAAATCTAACCCCATAACTAACATACCTTCCTTCTTTTTTTGTACGCTACAGACAGAAGAAAACCAGCAAATCAAACAGACCTCAAATATAAAATACTTTTAGACAAAGCAAACTGGAAAAGCATCTTTTTTGGATCAAGGTCCTATATAACAGGTGCAGAGCTGCTTGAACAAACACACTTGTTTAGCACTTCTCCTACTGACCAGGGCCAAAACCCAGCAAGTAGTCCTACTAAAACTGCAGAGACACCAACCTGCAAGGATAAAGAAACACCCTGAAGAGCTGAGCAGAACTCATCCTACGAGTCTCAATAATATGGTCTCAATAAATTGGAGAAATGGTCAAAAAACAGTAAGATAAAATTCAATACAGCAAAGTATAAAGAATCACATTTGGACTTTAAAAGAAATCTTCAAATGCACGAAAGAATCAAAAGTAAGAATGTCAGACTAGCAGCAGTATGGCAGAAAAGGGTGTCAAGGTTACAGTGACAATAAATTGAGCCAACAATGTGAAACTATTTAAAAGAAAATAGGCAGGTAACAATCTGGAGTTTATTGAGAAGAGAAACATAATACTTAACTGGAGGGACGGGGGAAGAAGTCTAGTCTGCTCAGTAGCACTGAGGTATCAGTTGGAATATGCTTCTGGTTTGGGGAGTAGGACAGAGACAATTGAGGAAAGCCCAGAGGAGAAGTAAAAACAAAGAATAGTTCAGAAAGCCAAGTCCCTGCAAAAATTTTTAAGCACTTGGCTTGTTTAGTCTACATGAATGATTGTGGAAATGGGATAATACTCTGAAAATCTTCCTCTCATCTTAAATAGCATTACATCTCTCAGCTATTACACTGTCTTTATTACTGCCACAGTTATTACTTGACTGTCATTAGAGCAAAATGTACTGGTCTGTAATTCGTATGTAACTGAGCAACAAAAAGGGCTTGTTTTTCCCCAGACAGCTACCGTATTTCACATTTTAAGACTTCACGGGAAGAGCCTAGAGTCTTGCAAAATATCTATTGTAATCCTTCCCAGCATGGTTCAACAACTGCTAGAACTGCTAGTACAAACCATCATCTCTCCCAGGTTTAGAGGCAAGTAGCAAAGCTGCCTTGTGTTTTTGGATGACGGATGCCAGGTAGCAGTTTAGGTACCAGGAGCATCTGGTGGGTTCCTTCCCCAGTGAGCCACTAATTTGCTACAAGATCTTGTCCCTTTCAGGTTGCCTTTAAGTAAAAGCAAGAATACACAGAACAAGCATGAACACAGATAATTTGGTTTCTCTCATGAAAAGAGATGTTAAGGGGTGTGCTGTCAGCACAGTGTATTTTTTCCACTGTGTGCACACAAGATCTGATGAAGCACTGATTTTAATTCTGAGGAAAAAAAAGGAATAAATGAAGATACAGTCTAAAAGTACATAGCAGTTAAATATAAAGGCCTTGACCAACAGGGCTGATTTTCCTTTTCTGCAGCTATTCAAAAGCAGAGATGATAACGCTATAGAAAACCCAAATCACTTTATTTGTGGAGTTTCTGAATTTGCATCTCAAGGCTGTAACTTCACACAATTGACTGAGCCACCTCTACTTTTCCACCTGTCCCTGAGCTGGCAGCCAAATCATCTGCTCCTGTCTTATTCCCATCTCTCTCTCACACTTGTGCTATGGCTACTGACAGTGCTGTTGGTGTGCAGGAGTAGAAGCCCAAGCAATCTGATCTGCAAGCCCTGGTTTCAGCATTTTGCAGACTGGATCAGCGCACTACTGAATCACCCAATAGTACAAATTCGACTTGAACTGAGTGTAAGCTCTGACTGTTCATCATCAGGACACATTAGGATGGGTCTGCATTGGTTTTATGTTTAATATCAATCTTCCTCCCAGCAGCAGGATGATGACAATCTGACCCAGGTGGCAAAGCCTGCTGGTATACTTAACCATTTTCCTTAGCCAATTGAGCAACTTTATATCAAGCAAATATATTGAACTAGCTGCAGGAAAGCCAAGGCCAGACTCAGTGTGCTGCATGAACTGAAAGAGACATCCACGCAGCTCTCAGCAACCAATCCACCTTGAAGGTCCTCGAAGTTGTTAAAATCACCTACACTCCCTGTGCAGGCAGCTGGAACAGCCTTGCCTGCGATTTCCCTGAGAACCACGCACCAGGGAACGGAGAGGAACAGGAACAGGGCAATCCCTCAGCCAGAAGAAACACTTTGTGGGCTGTTTCCTTTAGGCAACAACTGGCACAGATCACTTCCCCAGGAGGCTGCTAAGGTTCCATGTGCTGAATTTTTTTTCCATTTGCATTGTGTGGTGAGAGTGAAAGTGGTGGCATTTGGCAGCTACATTCCATCAGCGCTATTGTTATTCCCTGGTAGTAGGGATTTGTTTTCCATCAGGTGAAACGCAAAGGCATTGTCCCCTTTTGGAAGAACACAGATTTAAAGAGACCCGTGGGGAAATAATTCCAAATGCCATGCACGACATTACTCTTAAAATTTCTTGGATGAGGTAATGCTTCCCAACAAAACAATGTGTTAGCACGCCATGTACATTTTGCTAAGCTGCTGCCCACAGTTCAAAGAAATCATCAATCCTGATGTTCAGATGCTACTGAAAGGAAAGAGCAAACTGGGGACCTCACAGAAGTCCTGTCCTTAGACTTTGTCTCTGCAACACTCAAAAACTGAATCCTGTTTAAATCCAAAACTTTCTGCAAATAGAGAAATACTTATGCTATTAATTATTTTACAAAACAATGCTAAACTATAATTTTAAGTTTCTGAGGACAGCAGAACTGTGTTAGCACCTTATAAGTGTAAGTATTGTTCTTACCCATTTTGGGCTAGTATAGTTCAGTTCCTCAGATCTTAAAGTCCTTATTGCAAAAAGCCTCTTTACTCCCAGTTCCAGTTGCTGGATTGTGTGGTTTGCAGATAATGCTGAATTGAGGTTGCTAAATGAGAACCAGAAAGCTGGAGCTAAGCAGATAAATTACAATTTCCAATTACCTCACTATAAATGGTGTTCCCAAAGAATTCTTCTACCCTATTTTCAGGCAAAAAATACAGATCACCATCTTCACAGAATAAAGACACAAAAATCCCTGTTAAAAAACACAACAACATTCTTCATCTTCTGGTAGAAGTTATGATGCAATATGTGTTACCTTCCTTTTCTTAAGTGGTTGGTTGGAAATTACTTTAAAAACACTGCTAGTTGGTTATACATTCACAAATTGCCACAGAGAAGGACTTAAATCTTTAGTTTTGTGGGTTTGTTTTTGGTTTTTTTTTAAGCTAGTACATATTAATAGCTCACTGGGAACCAAAGATCCTTCTGAGGGAAATGAAGCCTCTGAAAAGATAACAATAAATCCCACCAAAGCAAGGTGAGTGTTGGGGTTTGGGTGTNAAATGAAATTTAATCTGTAGCCTCTTCTTACTCTATAAGACACTATAAAAAATTGCCCCAAAAGCTCCCAGGTTTTTTGTTGTTTTGTTTAAAAGACCTGTCTTCTGTAGAGAAAGTAACTTCAAAATAACTCCATGTATGGACACGATTACTCCAGAGCAAGAAACAACCTATTTCTGTCTAGCCTTTTAGTTTGTTCCAAAATCAGCATACCAACTTCAGAGTTACTCAGGGGAAGATAAATCCACACCTGACTTTATTCAACAGTAATTCCTAACTGCAATGTCACAAACACACCAGGAATTTGAGGGTCCATTTCTGTGGGGGTCTTGTGGCTGAGGAACCCTTACACTAGAGCCAGACTCAGCTATAATTAGGTCGATGTTTATCCCACTTTCCCATCAGTTAAAGCTGATGTTCATAGCTTAAGTTCATACACAGCCTGGGTGCTGCCCAAACTGCAGCTTTTAACAAAAAAAGAAAAATAATAGAAAGGGGAAAAGAAGGTCATATTTCCTAACTATGACTAATATAATGCTGCACGTAGCTTAAGAGTTGCTCTGTAATGAGGACACACTCACCTGAATTATGCAACTCAACAAAGCTATCTCCAAATTGGATGGCTTTACTGCATTGCTGGCTTGTAGCAATGCCAGTCAGATGCAGACAGGCAGACTTCTTAACCTTCTATCTGAGAAGATTAAGTCCTTAACAGTGTGTTCTCTTCTTTCCCCCTACTGACTCTTATTTCCCCTTCTTTTAAAATAAATAACAAAAGAACTGTTAGCAATCCACCTCATAGAGAAATTCTGTTTTCTAGCATTTCTAATATAATAAATAGGCTGGATCTCCAATGATACAGAAACAAGTATCAGCTTACAAAGCTGACAAAACATGAGTAGGTAAACAAGATCCTCCCATACGTTCATAAATAACAGGGCAAAGGACCAAATACCTCCCTCGTGTGCAAGCTGGCCCTTATTGAACAGCTGTAAGGAATTCTTATGGTATGTGCAAACAAAAAATAAGAAATTCTTACAGTATGTACAGACATAAACATCTGAATTAACTAACCCCTGTGAGAGCATGTAACTGCTACCACTTGGAAAAATGAGCAAGGTCATTCAGTCAAAAGATTTTATTTTTGTCTAGGATCAACTGCTTTATATGGCTTTGCTACCAAATATAGAAACATTGCCTCATCTACAACGGCACTATTTTTAAAGATTGTGCTTTTGGAAGAAAAATGGAATTGTTTTTTCCTCCTAGAAGATCTTTCCAAATGTGTAATATAAAGATCCAAGGAACATCAGACAGGAAAAGAATGAACCAACCAACCACATTCTGGACTGAACTGTATATTATTTAACTCCACTAATTTAAATGGTTTTAACAAAGCAATGCGGAACTTTATTTTTTAAAAAAATCCTCTTTTAATCTCAGAATTCTAGGATTATTTAGTAATTCTGGTTAAGCTGCTGACCATATTTAATTCCCTATATAAATTTTAAAAGACAGTTGAGAAATACTGTTCTAAAATAAACCACGTCTAAAGCGAGACAGGCGATTCTTTTAGAAACTATGAGCAAACATCTGATTAAGATGACAAGCCACATGGACTACTCCCAGAATCAAACTTAAAGGGCACTGTTTCTAACCAAATTTGGCAGACAAGGAATCATGACGAACTGCAAAGGCATGCAGCAACGTAACAAAAAATTGGGAATCATCAGCAAATAAGACAGAAACCACTTGTGTCTACTCAACAAGGGCAAGAACATAAGCAGGACAAATTCTAAGCATTACATTCTGCATTCAGATAAGTGGCACTGTGCCATAGTGGGAGTGGAAATGGCTCTTCCATTTACAGGTGACTTGCCACAAGCGAGCCGTATCAGCAAGGCAAAGTATCTGGCTATTGCAGATTTCTCATTCTGACTTCTATCTGTCCAGAGAGTGCATTTTCAGAACTGTTTCGATAGTAAAAACAGAGAAAGAGCTAAAAGCATGACATGTATAATGTAAGGCTCTGTACTTTCCTAAATGCTGTGCTTAGGGTCAGAACACTTACAGAGATTACCCTACAGCATTTATCACTAGGTAACAGTTGACATCTGGCCTTATCTGTAGATAACTACTGTTAGATTTGGCATTTTTAATACACAACTATGCTTGTTTAAGATCACTATGCTTTCAGACAGTCTTTGTGCTAAGAGGGTGATGACTGGAAATTCAGCTCAAGCAGGAAAGACAGCATTTATATCTAATTTGTCAAATACTACAGGAAGCTTAATTAAGTCTCATTTCTGTTTCCAGGAATATTACAATGCATCAAGTACAGCCACATCAACTTGGGCAGGGGACAGTAAGAAATAAATTATACTTTATTTTTTGCATCGATTGTATCTGTCAGAAGAGTAACGCCAAACAAACCTAGTCAGCGAACACACTGAGCTTCGTTAGAAAAACACAACCAAATTCTGAGCTCATTTGTGAAGTTTAAGCTCCTTTTTTTTGACTCAGCGCTGCACAATTTACCGAGCTGGCGACCGCGGCTGAACTGAACTCATTACGCACTCGGTCAAGCGCTGCTTCCCCGAGACAGCTATTCCGCTGTGCACCCCGTTTCAGAGTCAGAAGCTCCAGTTACAGCGCAGGACACCCGGAGCCAGGGGCTGCGCCGCGCCAGGGTCCAGGCGCTGCGGCGGCCACAGCAACGGCACAGCCAGGATGCGGCCGGGATGCGGGGGCGACAAGCGCTGTCAGGGGCTCGCTCCGTGACACGGGGACCGACTCGAGCGACCCCCGACCCCAGCCCCGCTCCCGGCCCCTAGCAGGACCCACGGGGTCCCCTTCAGGGCCGACACGCTCCCCTGCGCTCCCGCCGCAGCCCCNGAGCGAGCGGCCCCGGCCCCCCCGCCCCGCGGGAGCGCAGTGACGGGCCCGCCGCCCGGGGAGCATGACGGGAAATTCCTGGGCACCGGCGGCCAACGCCAAATATGAACATGGAGCCGGGAGACTCCTGCCGCAACGCCCGGCACGACCCGGCAGGGCCGGGAGGCGGCCGAGACCCAGTCCCGTCGGGACGCCGCGGCACGGCCGCAGTACCGTGTCCTAAAGGGTTAAAGGGTGCGCTTCGGGCCGGCCGAGGAAGCGGCTCCTCGCCCTTTTAAAGTGACGCTCCTGCAGGTCCAAGGAGAGCCGCGGCCGGAGCGCCGTGGCCGAGCGGAGATAGTCCCGCCGTGACCCTCAGCTGCCTGCGCGGCGCCGGGCGGGAGCGCGGGCAGCGCTGCCAGAGCCGCAGCGGCTCCGGCCCATGGCTCCCACCCGGAGACAGCAGCTCCCGACCCCAGCACCGGCCGCGAAACTACGACAGATCTCAGTGCCCACCGTGCCTAGCACTTAATAAGGAGGGAACTGAACGACATCGAACTTCTTCCTCCTCCTGTTGCCCTTCCCCACGGGACGCGTATATGCATGCGGGGCAAATGAATGTAAATAATGGACTTACACACCCTTCTTTGTTCCTCCTACCCCCAAAACCTTCAACCTGTCACTAAAATAATTTTAAAACAGCATAAGATAATGACAGGAAAAAAAGCCAATCTCTTCGTCTCTCAGAATCCCTTTGATGACTTTTTGTACTTCAAAATACAAGAAAGAGGCTGAAAGCACAAGGTTAAGGCTCTTCACCCATATCCTTTCACAGGTCAGACAACATGGCATGCCCACGACTTAGGAATCAAGGTAATGTCTCTGCACTCCATGTGTACAAAATCAGGACAAAAGTCAAGCTGACAGTTAAGTGAAGCTCGGCTGTGTGTGTCAGCTCATGGCGGCACTTAAAAATTAGTTAGATGGCTCTACCAAATTAATCTCCCCCTCCGCCCCCAGATGAGAAAAGTAGTCGAGTCAGAGACACCTAAATATCTAGAAGGTGAGACACATATAAAAACCCCTAATAAACCTTTAATTCGAGTCTGTTTTGTTTTTTTGTTTGTTTTTACAGGGTAGGGTGACAAGTTACAACAAACATCTGATTTTTCTCAAATATTCAGATATCATACATATTCCCCTGTCTTGCAGGAAGGTATATCGGTCAACTTAACAGTTTAAGGTAAAATAAGCTGCATAATAGTACATATTACAATTAAAATGTACAGTGTTTACAAGAAATATATTTTAGAAGCAAGATAGATGCATTTGCATCAAGGCGACCTTTTAAAATGCCACAGCTATTTTTACATTCACTCTTGCAACAGGTCACAAGATGGGGTCACTAAGGTCAGGTTAACAAATCACTATGATGCACATCAAATACAACAAAATTAGTTTATATACATATATATAATACATATACATGTATATTATACATATACATGTATGTATATAGTAAAACTCATCAAAAATCTACCAGACCTGGCACAATCCACTTACCCATCAAAAATATGTACTTGTCCTTGGTAAGTAGAATTCTGCATGGCTGATTATATATTATATATACTCATTCATTAGCATCTGAGATATAAAACCGAGGATTTAAAATTTTTCGGTTAACAAACTCTCCAGTAATAAACATGGTGCCCACAAAAGCACAAAGGTAAGGCACAATAGGATTTCCTGTTGCAGAATAGTGTGCATCATGTTTACTTAACCGTAAGAAAAACGTGCATTATTTGTGCAAGTTCATGCTGCAGATCCATCATATCTACAAAGTAAAGTGAGTTTCAATAAAATTTGTGGGACCGGTATGCTTCCAATCTCACCTCCTACAGGATGCTCAGCTGGATAACTAGGTAAAATTGTTGTAGGAGTCAGGATTAGTAAAGCCAATAATCTGTGATTTGCAACTAAGCTTCTCAGAAACAATTTTGTACTTCTAGGTAAACATTAGTAAATTTACAAGCTTAGAATCACAAGATTTAGTCAGCTGCATGAGCCAAAATTGTTGCAAGGAAGTATGTACCTTTAAAATTTTAACAGATAAATGGTTCATTAAAACACGTTATAATGTACTGGGAATGTCACTTAATCTAATGGTATTTTGTCACAGCCCCGACATTTGTAATAATAAATACAGCTTTTCACAAAATAATTTTCCAGTATCTGCCAATTGCTTCTTTATTGCTCACAATTTTGAATTCATTACAATTGGTATCAGACCTTTCAAACAAAATCAGTCAGGTATTTTATATAAAACCTATAAAAGATATTTAACCTGTATACAACACTTTTAGGTATTTGGCCTCTTGTCATGGTACAGCCAAAACTATATAAACCAATAGGTTTTGAATAAAATAGGAAGCTTATCTGCTGCTTCGATGCAGACATCCTCCCAGAACACAACCCTTTTGCCACCACCAGCACTTACATTTATATACAAAACCCGGTACATCTGCATTCAATTCATCTTCCCTCACACTGATATGCAACCACTAATGCAAAATTCACTTTCTCCATAACCCAGCTGCAGAAAAAGATTCTTATACAGCAACAAAAAACTAATATTGACTGAATTCTTTTTTTAACTTATTCACCATCAGGAACTGTAGGTTGCTTGTTACAAAATACCCACAAGATTATTTCACAGGAAACTATGGAAATACAGGAAGTCTTCTTTTCTCCATGCTTTTGTATTATCAAAAACACTTCTTGGTGCAAAAATACGTCACCACATCTGCAAATGTATAATGAAATTGGTATTCCTCATGCAAAACTTAAATGCACCGGTTTACCGGAAAACCTCGTGAAGCAACTTTTTTCTCTTTTTCTTTTTTGTCAGCTCAGTATTACTGCCTCATTGCTAAGTCCCTTTGGAAACAAGATTTCTGGAACGTTCAAACTTTTATTTAATTCATTAAAGTATTACATACAAAAAGCACTAAAAAAGGAAGACGGCAGCCAAACAGGAACACTCCTGTTGCAAGTAACAGTCCTAGCAGTTGTAGAAAGTTTTCTCAGGAACTTCCCTGAGAATTAGTTGTGCCTGTCCGAAGACGCAGATGTGACATAGAGTTCATGTGTTTGTTTGATGGCTTCAGTGGAGTGTTACACGTAAGAGCCTGGGGAAAGCGATGATGATATCGATCTAGTCGCAGGTATTTCACTGTTACCAGTTTTCCTGTGAGGCAAAGAAACAGGAAAAGAGAAACCACCTAGTTCAGTATTATTACATTTTGCTTCAGGATGTAAAACACAAATATGTCATTACATAAAAATTAATTTGCCAGGTTTTTTTTTTTACTGCTCCATACTTTTGATACAAAACATTTCACCATTTAAAAGAACTCCAACTGCACCCATCTTCTGTCATTTCTACCTATGCTTTTTTATAAACTCCCATTCCTTACCATCAAACCAAGAGCCATGTAATGCCTTGAAAGCCTTTCCAGCATACTCCGGGGAGAGACACTTGACATATACACAGCCCTAAGTAAGAGAGAGAGGAGTTTGAGTTTTTTGCAAGTCCAGCTGAAAAGGATGAACAAAGTATTAAGATGTTACTGGAAAGACTCTCACCTCACGTGAATTTTTGTCTACGGCAATATGAACAATTCCATCATTATCACTACATTTCTCCAAGATCGCTTCTTGAATTGCTAGATGCCAGTGATCACCTATTTCCCTAGAAAAACAATGAAAGATTTAATGGATTATGTAATTTTTTAAACATTCACAACATTCTCATACTTCCCCACTAAGCCTGGTTTCTCTGTAACTTGACATATTTTCTGGTAAATGCCTCTGGTACAGATTTAGTACTTTTCCTACTGAATACCCTGTAACTTGGCTCCTATAGTCCACTTCAGAAAATTCAACCCTACAAATCAAAAAGAGTAACCTCTATTTGAGGGGTGGGGAGTCGTCCTAAAATGGGCTTATCCAAGCAATGCTTAGACTGATTATTTAAAAAAACATGTTTCTGCCTTGTATAGTAAATGTCTAGAACACATAATGAAGTCTGCTGCTGTCATGTGAGGGTTCACAATGTACAAGTGAACAAGCTGGACAAGCTGTTCCCTTGATATGAGTCCTCCCTGACTTCTGGCAGTGGAAAGATTATTATTTGCTGTGCTAACATTAATAAAAACAAATTAACTGGTATATTCCCCAGATGATTCTCAAGTCAAGAAAAAAGACCTGTTTCATGGGGCTGCTTCTAACAGCTACTGGTGTATTGCTGAAAAGAATTCAGTAATTACTGTTAGTATACAGTCACTTGAAGAGCAGGTAAAACTAGTTTTGTTAAATATACCTTGCACCCACAGCAAACGTCAAAACAATACTCAACAATCTAATCACAGACACTGGTACATTCTGTGTTTTAGGTGGTCAGGGAAAGTATCCATCCCTTTCAGGTGTGGGACAAAAACTTAAGCCTCCTTCCTCTAATGATACAAGCAGATTAATAATACAGTTTGTCTTGCACTGAGGGGTTTGGATTTTTGTTTGTGTTTTCTTTAAGATAACTCCAAGGGTATGATAAGAAGTATTTCCTTAAGCAACAGTCCTCTGAAAGTCAGCTCACAGAAGAGGAATGCGCTAGGGAGCACAATATGGAACTGGATGAAATATCCCACCATGAATGTAATCCAGCAGTCCAGTAATGGAGCTAGGTCAACTTCCAAAAGAAAAGGTCCACAAAAAGTCAATGTATTAGAAGTTGCAATGTTCAAAATAGCTGACTGGACATAGGCACTAAAGACAAGTGTAAAACACTCCTAGTCTATAAATGTCGGGGCTTTTTAATGCACAAATGTGGGCATGGACTGGGACAGGGACAGTACTGAAAAACACTGAAGCTTACAGCAAAAATATAGGCTAAAAAGGGAGATTGTTCTGACAAAAATAACATATCAGTAATTAGTTCCATTAACAGCAGACATTTTGAACTGCTAACATTCTGAAACACGAAATTGGCCAATACAACATACCAATAAATACTACAGTGAACCTTCAGGAATGGAGTTACTTCAGTACCACCCAGACTAACCAATATAGCTCACAAAGTCTTTTTTGAAGCAAGGACAATAAAGATGTTGATATCACTTAAAATTCTCTGCAAGTCTCATGCTTTATTAAATCTTCCTACAGGAGGATCAATTTGCTTCAAGAACACCACCTAAAATTTCAGTCTTGCTCACCCTACAAATAATTATAGAAGCCACAGAAGCTGGTGTCTTTGACCAGTCATTAAGTCTTAAAGCCATTGAGAAAAGGTTTTTAGTGTACTTCCCTATGCTAGGGGTAACACTGTCCTCAGCTAAATTAGCTAGCAGGTTTTCAGTTACTAAGGCAAGGAACTAAAGAAATTAAGTGTGGCTAGAAAAAAGGCTGAAGAAATACATCCAAACTTTGCAATCATTTGTGTCCATACTCTGATGTCCTTCCCTATTTCCTGTTATTTCCTGTCCTAATCAATAGATTTTATTTTCCACTCAATTAAAGATATTCTTCAGTCCCAAGTAGCATCTCACATTTACCCTGTAAGACATAGCATCTTCATTTTTCCCTTGTATAATCACACTGAGGAATAATTTACTCCAGAGAAGTTCTTGGAATCCCTGTATCTCTTTGAAGTGGAAAAAGAGACTTCAAAGATTACACAGGATTATCTGGCACAACCTACGTGTTAGTTCCCAACTTCTACCATGATCTAGTCCAGAGTCAAAGAGCATGTAACAGAATAGTGGAGCAGATGAAGATTTAAAAGACTACAAAAAAAAAAAGAAATTAATTGTTTTTCCTTAACTCTTTGTACATGAAACAAGGCTTGTTACTTATTCATACACAATACATACTTTAGAATGATGAGAATTACATGA
>VZTR01001741.1:0-10345 GCA_013400775.1 Chaetops frenatus
ATTTGACCTAAACCAGCACATCATCTTAGAGCCGGCTGGCATTCACTCTATTGGATACAGGGAAAGCTTTTGGCATCTCATAAAAGCCACTCCTGTAGCTCCCTTCCCCCAGCTATTAAAACCCTGCCATGCAAACCCATTATAAAGGGGCTGGCAGATATGGGTCTGAGCCTTTTAGAAATTTGTCCCTTTTTTTTTATTTGGGGGAGCAGCAGATGGACATGACAGAGTATAAAATAGCAGTAAACCTCTGTATTTATGTACCTTAATCTCTTCTATATTATTCTCACTTGCATTGTTAGCAAAGCAACTCAGCATACTGTCTTAGTAAGAAAACATTACCTTGTATAACCAGCAAATTAATGACAAACCTAAATGTATGACAGAAGCTAAGTTTGTAATAAGGGTGTCTCATATATTCTGAACAGAACTCTTCCTA
Organism: Chaetops frenatus; assembly: GCA_013400775.1. NCBI lineage: Eukaryota > Metazoa > Chordata > Aves > Passeriformes > Picathartidae > Chaetops > Chaetops frenatus. Next base: position 440 of record VZTR01001741.1, read on the forward strand.
ATCATACACATACAATTAAGACAAACACGATGCTGCATGCAGAAAAGAAAAAAAAATACACAAGGAGCAAGGTTTGCAATTCTCATGTAGAAACAAAAGGCTTTGTGTTTCCCTTTTAATGATAAAGTAACCTTTTACTGTAGAAAGTGTGTTTTATTTTCTCTTGGTCAGCTATTCAATTCTGAAATCTTGGATTTTTAAATATAGGAAACTTCAAAAATTGATAGAGGTTTCTTGATACCATTCTATGGGGTTTTTTTTGATTTATGATATTAACCTCAAATAGGATTAATGTAGAATATATGTATAAATATTTAAGCTAGGCTGAGCCTCTAAAAGCTGATAGGACTTAAACTATCCTGCAATTAATGAATCACTGGCTTCAGAATAAATATTAATGGCCCTGGCTTTGTAAAATAGTTTAGGAAAACATGTATTAAGGACTACAACCCTTAATGAGGAACTTTGCTAATGCAGATATGCTAAGGGTAGATTAAGTGGGAAAGTGTGCACCATGCAGGTTAAAAATCCCCATCAATAACTGCCAATCAGGTATCCATGAAAACCAATGAACTTTACCCTGTTAGAAACTTTACACATGCCACATATTGTTAGGGCAGCAGTTCTTAAAATGCAAACTCTAAACCAACAGAAAGCAGTTCAATAACTTCAAATTTTCTCAGTACTAGGAATATATATATATATATGGACTCAATGATCTAAGAGGCCTTTTTCAACCTTAATGATTCTATGATTTGCACATTTTCATAAATTTAAATGATAAAATGGAACAAAATTGGAGAACACAAATCAACAAATATTAATAAAGCCTGATTTTTATTTGGATGTAAATCAAAACCATTGTGATAACACTGTTGATGACACTCCCTAAATTTTTTTCCTCCTCAAAAGACTGGGTGTCTGTTTAATTTTAAAAAGGCTGAGAAATATCACAGTACAGGAAAAGAGAACTCTTGAGAAGATTTATAAAAGTATCTCTCAGAAGAAATCTAATTTGCTAGCTTTTTTTGCCTAGGAAAGCTCTTTGGTTTACAGCTTTCAGAGGAAAAAACCCCAAACACCCAGAAGCAAAACATGTTCTGGTTGACTCTATCACTGTCCTTTGTAAACCTATGATGTAAGTAGGAAAAAACAACAGATTGCAAATTATGCCTCCAAATTTATTTTTTTCCCCCCTCTATTACTAGCGGTATGCTGATAAAATCTATTTGGGTAGTGCAAACAAGTTTTGTTTAATAAAGAAATGAATTTCGCATTGCGTGAATTCTTCACAGGCTCATCATCACCAGATATTCAACAAGCAACAAGAATGTTAAATATACATGAAAATTGTTGTAGGATTATTTAAAGTTGATTTCAACTCTCAGAAAGTTGCTAGGTACAATTTTAAGTACTATTAAATCACTTCTGAGTAGTGAAATAGGTCTAAAAATAGAAGTAGCAAATGAATCCATCACATTCAATAGCTCCATAAGGTTAACAATTCATATAGAATTCTATAATAGGACAAGAAGTTGATGAAATGTATCCAACAGACTTGCATTTCTACCAGTGCCTCTACAGGAACCCATGTGAAACCACAATGCTCACAGACAAGACACTTAAAAACTAGGCAGACAAGTCGAAGCTTAAAAATACTTCAGAACAGAACAGCTCTCATTTTACCACATTGTTCCTCTAAAGTGAGCACTGAGGGGAAAATTCTTGCTGTATACATTTCTTTTTTGTGTGTTATGGCTATAGCGTCTGGCACTTTGAGATTTAACACACAGCATTGCTGAATAAGAAAGGCAAACACTGTTTATTAGTGAACCACTAGCATTATCAAAACATAGGGTATTAAAATGGTTATTTGTTTGTAAATTGCTTACTTGGCCTTAGCTTTATCTTCGTAAGCACACAATGTAATATTTAAAAACAAAGCTCAGGCTGTACTTTTTAAAACCTTATTTTTCCATTATTCTTAGCTTAACAAGTCAGAAGTTACATAGTTAAAATAGCCCATTAAAATGGGCAGGTAAAACAGAAATAAACTGCAAATTCACTCTTTACCACACAGTGCAAAAATCATAGTCACAGCTTCATATTTAATGTGGAATCACTTTAAGTATACAATAGTTCAAAAGATCCAGAAACTGGTTAAAAGCCAGTAGAACAAAAACACAGGAAATCCAAAATATGTCTTTGACCTTTTTAATCCTAAATTTTAGGGTCAATCACATGCCCAAATAAACATGTTTGTTTTATGGAGAAAGAAACTTTGGTGTGGAGTTGAACTAGCTGCATGAATAGCATCTGTAGCTTTCAAAATAAACAGTAATGGCTTATTAGACACCATGGCAGCAAGATATCCCTTTTAAAAAACCAATCAACCAACCAACCAACCCCAAACAACCAAAACCCACCAACTAAGAACAAGCACTTGCTTGGAGCCACACATCAAGGCTAGACAAAAGAAACTAGCATAATCATTTTTAAAAGTAATTTTAAAGCATGCATTAATTATTGTATTTCTGATGCTGAAATTGGTAAGAAATCTTTCCTACAATGAGAAAGCCTTCCTTTTATTTGCTAACCACTAATAATCACTCCTTTTAAAACTGCACTCTAGTGCTTGAAGAATACTATTAATATATTACCTTAAGATTCTCTCTATTTTTCTAAAATACTGTAAATTTTTATTTCACAGCCCCATGCTGTTAGTAGTAAGCATTGCAAACAAAAATGCCCCTCCAACTCCAAGAAGTCTTTATTAAAAGGTCAAAGATAAATTCAACCTCAAAATGGAACAAAAAGGTTTTTTAATTGTACCAGAAATAACAAATGATCTGTGTAATGTATGATACACTCCTACAGCCATCAATAGTTACCAGAATGTTAGTCTATGTTTATCTGTGAGTTTTATGGGTTTGCAACAAAGCATAATACACACTGAACAGAATGAGGGAAACTTCAGTTTCAAGTGTATAATGAATTTCAGTAATTTAATGCATTTTAGCTTTTAGTTGCATATTCCACAGTAGTACTGTGACAAATCACACCTGTGTACCAGAGCATACATCAACAGTATGATGTAACTTTACTTACACCACTGCTATATTTAGATTTTTGAAAGAGACATAAGCATACATCAAACAATTTTCAGGGTTATTTTTTTTCCTTTGATAATGTTCACTTTTTCAGTTATACTTCACTTTTAAAATTTTGAATTATTGAAAAAAATCACTGAGAGTTTATACAGAAATAGCTATAAGGAATACCCTTACAGGCACTGATAAGACAAATGTTTATTTTAAGGGCTGAGAGGCATTAATATCAACAAAGTGGACTGAAAAGAATTACTAACTTTGTCTAAATGGGAAATGCCTGCTTCTGCTTGTATGTTGAAAAAGGAAACTCAGAAAGTTATATTTTGACCTTGCTATGTCACACTCAGTCATAGAAAGACCTACGCATTTAACCTAAAATTATCATTTTAAAAGCCCTTATATTAAAAAAACCCAAAACATCATGCAAAACTTTGATCAATTATGCAGCTGCTTTAAAACTGTTGCAAGACCATACTGTATATATTAGCTTTTATACTAATACACAACTAACAGCAAAGTTGATTAGATTAACAAAAATTTGTCTTAATTACACCTTTATATCACACTAAAGAGACAAACTCCACAAGATTGGCAAAAACATTTAATTCTGAACACTCAAATGGCAGGATGATTTTGTGTTGCAACCCCTTCCCATTTAGGAAAACAAAAGCAAAAACATAATCCTGCAGTCTCACTTTACAAAATGAAGTTCTATAAATTATTAATTGGGAGAGCAACAGTTTATGCTAACACAGTGTAACTTCTACAACTAGTGTCAAAGGCAAACAAAAAAACCTTCTTAATAAAAAAAAATCAAAATACACATAGGAACAGAAGCACAAACATTGCATTAAATACAGTCAAGATAAAACAATGCACAAGAGAGACAGAGAGATGGAGACTAAAGTTAGCAACACATTTAAAGAAAATGTAATGAGGAAAAAACTTCACACTATTTTTTCCAACGACAGTGTTTCCATTTGCAGTCTTTCCATCCATAATCTGATACAGTATATCATTAAAATATTCAGAATCTCACAGAAGAGCTATGTTTTTATCTTCCAAATCTAATTACTGAGTTGTTTTTGGATATTTTAAACATACATTATTATGTCCATTTAAAAGCAAGACAACAAATGGACTTTTTATCACCTTCAATCTTAGCACTAATGACAAATATTTTTAAAAGTTATCATAATCTTTTTTGTCTTTTTTTCCCTCTGCTTCAAATCCATCAACCCCATCACTGTCCCTTCTTCTTTTACGATTATTATGGATGTTGAAGCGTTGATTCATCTGTGGTAACGGATCCATTCCTAGAACTTTGTGTATCTGACGGAATGCAAGGAGTCTCAGCGCAAACTAGAAAAAGGATAGAAAGAAGATATTTCTGTTAGAAACAAATGTCAATTTAAAATACTTTATCAAACAATTAATGAGGAACATTAGTGGTATATATTATCCTTAGCTCTTATTATCCTCTCTTCCTTCCCCCAACAAAGTCAACACAATAAAATGTGTTTGTCCCATTTGCTGCTTTGATACAAAATACAACATATTAACTTTAAAATAATATAATGTGTTTTAGCTGTTGGACTTGCATTGAAGCAGCCAAGGCTTGTCATGTGCCCCAATATGCATTAGTAATCTTCAGCAAAAGGATCAAATGAAGAGGTAGGGACAATAAACTCTGAAGCTGCAAGCATGAATAGCCAATACTGTAAGTAGATACAATCAATATTAAAATTTAAGCTTAAACAGATTTATTTATAAAATATTAAATGCCAATGCAATTTTAAATCTAATAACATACTACTGTAGAGTAAGCATCTTTACGGAGATTATATATATGTAGATGGGAGTGCTTCAAACTTTTCAGGAAAATATGTTTGTTTTAGTACAAAAATGAACATTATTATACATCCTCTGTTGTGACATTTTTATTGCCTAGCTTAAGACTGATCATTTGAAAGACTGGACTACATTCTAAGAAAAGAAAATTCATGTTCATCATATAGCTCCATTAATAAAAACATCAAAAAACCCCCAAATCAACCAACCACCCACCCAAAAAAACTATCCATCAAATGTAGTTACTTAACACATACTTTTCCTTACCTGTGCACTTGAAGTAATATCCTCTCGTTGCTGATCTGTCATTACAGCAAGTGTATCAAAAGGATCTTTTTCACAAGGGTCCAGAAGGCCAGGACCACCTAAAACAGGCTAATTAGTAGCACATCTCTACCTTATTTCAATTAAGATTACAGATTTTACATTATTTAAACATAAGTATACAGACACTGATCAAATGCAACTTGCCTTTAAGGATGATTCCTGAAGATATACACTCAAAAACTCTTCTCAGTGCATCTCCAGGACTCTGTGGTCCAGTTGCGCTGCTAATTGCTTTTTCCACAAGCAACTCCATAGCCTAGAAGAACAATAAGAAAATCCAGCCAATTTAGAAGACTGATTAAAAAAAAAAGCTACTACTGTTGCTCAGTACAGAACTTTTGATACTGAAATTTTGAAGGATATTACACATCACAAAACACTTTCAGTTAAAATGAAAAAAACCAGATGTTTGTTAACAATTAATAAAAAGAAAGCTACTGTAAGATTAACATTGAGTATTGAGTATTGAGTACTGATATGCTGCTTCTCATGACAAGTTGTCCAAAGTTTTTCTTAGAAAGTTATACAGCAGTAGCCTACTTGGAGAACTTGTCCAGTCATTTTTTGAGAGCATGAAACATGGTGGGTCACTGGAATCTCAGCCACGTGAATAAACAGCACACAGTATGAAATGATGAATTTGAGTCATCTAATGAAATTAACAGGAAGCTACAGAGAAATTATTTTTTTTCCACAAGAATACAGAAGCTTAAAGTATCCAAAATTTAATGACCTTTTAACATTTAAGTGGTTACTAGCTCTTCAGTTTTGCAAAACTGAAGTTCACTGCAATTTTTGTTTCCTGGGTATAGGCTAACACTAACTTACATATTAAACAAGTGTAAAAAAAACCTTGATGATAAACAGGTTTTCTAAAATTTACACTTTTTTTCTGTGAATATTTCCATTGTTTGCCTTTAATAGATACTATTTATTCAGGGGGAAAAAAACCCTATAAACCATTTTTGCAAAAGTAAGCATTAAATGGATGTTTCAATACCACCTCCTTGGCAAGTTTTATTTTCAAACGTCTGTCTCTCTTGGTTTTTAGTGGGATTTTTGGGAGTTTGTTTTTTTGGTTCCTCTCCCAAGTTTACAGTTGCTCTAATGTTGCCTTCTATTTCTATTTTCCAAGAATAAATGTCCATTCTAATGCATGCAAGTAACTACAGGCAGTGCTGATTACAATCACTCACTAAGAGTGCCTATTCCTTTATTTCCTTTCTATTTTACCTCAATTTAACTGACAAATTTCAGTTCTTGAGCATGGTATTATAGTACTTACACTGTATCACTCAGGATCAAGCTTTTGAGTTTTAGCAACAATTTAGTTGTTTTCAAGTATGAAGCAAAATACAGCAGGAAAGAAAAAAAGCAGATCACATTATTGCATTTATTCAAGTCTAGTTCTTTTGAATCCTCATACAATACACTAAAGTCTTCAACTTAATCATAGGAAAATGTGAATTATGATGCCCCAGTGTTTATGTGCACAAATGGCTAGATTTAAAGTTTGGAAAATAAATAAAATAAATCAACCCTGAATATTGGTTCCTTCTAACTTGTAGGAACTTGACACAATTCTTCTAATTTAGTTTTTATTTCTAGGTATATAAAGAGACTGATACTAATGTGTGTGTTTAGATTTCCTAATATTTTCTAATATTAAAATTACTTAGGCTCTTTTTGAAAAGCTCTGGCATCTCTGGCTTGTAACAGGCTTCTAGCATACAGGTCAGGACAAGTTCTGTGCCTAGAAAAATATATTTCTTCAATCTACAAAATTTCATCTGTAACTGTCAGAAAGCATATATATTTTAAATCTGTCTATTTGTTTTTTTTTTTTTTTGGTCAGTAAGACTGCCAACAGGCCAAAAGAACAACTGAATACACAAACTTTAGTGGTGATTCATGGCACTGGAAATGCATTGGGTACCAAGAGTGTCACTGAACAAGTTAAATTTCTTTAATAAGAAGTCTATACAGCAGTGGGGGCAGATATTGGAAAATTCTTTTAACTTTAGCACAATAGTGTATGATCCCTATATTTGTGGTTAATGCTTAGTTTTGTACCATACAGTGCTTATGCAAACATCAGAGATTATTGTGGCCTTGTGTTAACTCCCTACATCTGTGACTAAGTCTTGTGCCAGCTAATGCTTCCTTGTTTAATTCTATCAGTGATTAATATGTATTAGCTGATATTTTAGTTTTGATAACAAGGATTGTGTGTCAGAGCAAAGAATGATAAGAGAAGTACATTAAGACCTGACGACGTATTTGAGATACTCTGAAAGAGAAGATTCATCAGAAGATATGGAACCATATCCAAACAAGTCCATGGAAATAATTAGCATATATGCATGTATTCAGGAAATGTGATGAATATGCATTAGTTTCAGGAATATAACCTGGTCTGTTAGGTTGCTGTTCATGCATGCTTTGAGGAAAATCTCCCATGTATCCAGCACTGCTAATAAAGTTATGTTGGCTTTCTAACCTAGCAAATTGGTTGGAGAGTTTATTTCCTGTTTTTCGGAGACAAGAGCAAGACAGGAAGCACTTTTAGAGAGAACTGAGACACACCTAGGCCTGTAATCTCTCATGAAATCCTCATAGGCAAACTCAGGAAGTATGGACTGGATGAGTAGACAGTGAGGTGTATTGAGAACTGGCTGAACAGCAGATCCCAGAGAGTCGTGATCAGTGGCACAGGGTCTAGTTGGAGGCCTGTCACTAGTGGTGTCCCCCAAGGTTCTATACTGTGTCCAGTACTGTTTAATGTGTTCATCAATGACTTGGACAAAGGGGCAGATGCCTCCTCAGCAAGTTNTGGTGAGGCCTCACCTGGAGTGCTGTGTCCAGTTCTGGGCTCCTTAGTACCAGAGAGACATGGAGTTCCTGGAGCAGGTCCAGCAGAGGGCTACGAAGTTGATCAAGGGTCTGGAGTATCTCTATTAGGAGGAAAAGCTGAGGGAACTGGGCCTGTTCAGCCTTGAGAAGAGGCAACTGAGGAGCCCTTATCAATGTCTATAAGTACCTAAAGGCTGAGTGGCAGAGGATAGAGCCAGGCTCTTCTCAGTGATGCTAACCAATAGAACAAGAAGCAATGTGCAGAAACTGATGCACAGGAAGTTCCACCTGAATGTAAGGAAGAACTTCTTTATTCTGTGAGTAACCATGCACTGGAACAGGTTGCCCAGAGAGGTTGTGTAGTCTCCCTCACTGGAGATATTCCAGACCCATCTGGATGCAATTCTGTGCCATGTGCTCTGAGATGACCCTGCTTGAGCAGAGGGGCTGAACCAGATGACCCACTGTGGTCCCTTCCAACTTTATCCATTCCGTGATTCTGTGACACATTGCTTAATACCTCTCTTCCTTTCTGGCTGCGCTTTAGAACAGATATTATGAGAAATAAGAAATAACATTCTTTGTTCTTCATCTATGTGCCTGCTGTGTGTTGCAATATTTTAAAGGATGCTTTTCTAAAAGTATGCCTGGGTTTATTCTTTGGCTACTTAGTAAGCAATATTGAGGGTACTTACATACTTCTGAGCTTCTGTTAAATGATATTTGTAGAGCATATCTTTCATGAAATTGAATTTTTTTTTTTTTACTTTAAATATTTTAAAAAGCAGAAATAATTGCTCCACATTTTTTTCTGGTCAGAAAGCTTATTACAATTGTAAAACATTTCTCATTGAAATAATGCTATTATAACTGTCTTGACAATGTTAGCACTCTTCCTGCCAAAACTGAAAGGTCTACATTAGGAAGCAGTACAGTGCAACAGGATTTGGTCTATGAAACAAAATAGTCAAAGTTGAATTTACCTCCACATATATACGCTTCAGAGATTTTGGTTCAGACTAACTTTGTCCAGTCTACAGATTGAACATTTATTAATATTTGGAACACAAGTTGCACTCCTGGAGAGCATCATTCAAGATAGTCAATGTAAAAGAATGCTCCAAAACCACTCAGCTGCAAGCATTGAGATAGGTAACCAGTTACAACCTAGAGAGCTGTGTCTAAGTGACACTGATTAAAATGCCAATGGTGACACATCCACAGACTAGTACTGTGGTATTTCATCTTGCAGAAACAATATATTAATGATTGCAGGAATTGCTGTGATTTATTCTTTCAAGTAGCCTTTCTGTTATCACAGAGCTATCTGGGCACAGCTGACATTATTTTCTATCAGTTTCAGTAAAGTCCAAGCAATTCAGAGTAGGCTGCAAGAAAAAAATAGATTGTTTGATACAGAGTAAAGGAAAAAATGCTAAAATATAGAATAAGAATGCTACCCTCAAAGAATTCCAAACAACAAGAAAATTCCTTTTGAAAAAAAGTTTTCAGCTCCACATGGTAAAACCACAGAAAATTAAAATTTTAGAGGTAATCTGGATCATTCATTGGGGAAAACCAAAAAACCAACCAACCAACCAACCAACCAAGCAAAACCCTACATTACTCCTTGAAAAAACTGAAATTTTAAAACTGTAGTAACATGTCCCCATGCTTTATTTGCAGTGGATTAAAAACCCCCAAATTTCATTAAAAAAAAATAATTCAAAAGAACATTACTCACCCAGCTTGGAAAATCAGACCA
>VZTR01001750.1:0-38971 GCA_013400775.1 Chaetops frenatus
TACCTAGTCCTTCAGCATTTGTTGCAAAAGAATATCACAGTCATATTTCATAACACTTTTGGAAACTTCTCCATAAAACTCATAATGTAAGCAAGGAAGAAATGCTGATCCTTTTGAAGTTGTATCATGGACTTCAGTTAATTTAGCATTCATTCCTTATGTGGCTGCCATTTAAAAAACAGAAAGTAACTTCCTTGGGGAGATCCACTATGTGAAAACAAGAGAGTGTTAAATCTCCTAATATGCTTTCTCTATGTTTATTTTTATAGGTTTGTCTACTTTGTACTACAGATAGAATCCACCAGTTGCTCACAATACCATATTTCTTCAGTTAGTTCATTAAAAAAGAATATGTATTTACAGACCCATATCCCCAAAGTGATACAGCAGGGCTAATTTGGTTCATGAGCAGTATATTTAGACCTGCTCTTGACTACATGAATTCATATTTCAGAACCTTGCTCAAATCAGTTAGCCTTGCTGTAGAGCTTGTCAGCCAACTCCATACCTACCCTAAGGTCCCTTTTACAATGCTGGAACAGTGATGAACAATGTTCAGATGGCCACAGTTCTACATATACCCTCACATTTCAGTTTTGTGTCATCAGAGGAGACTGAATGTGAGCAGAGTTTTGTGAAGCAGCAGTCTTTCACAGAATAGTTAACTTCCCATTTCATTCCATGTCTCTATGTTAACAGAAGCTTGAGGCATTAGTGTTACTCTTGGAAGATGGCTTAGCTGTTATTCATTACACATTTCCTATAAGCTATACAAGAACAAAATTAACACAGCTACAGCTTGTAAATACATCTGGCACAAAACACAGATGCTTAGGATTACTGGGCTCTTTGGCAGCAAAGTACCAGTAACACCATATGACTGGTTTGGTAGCCTTGTGATTATCACCCCATGATGCCTGTTAGCCCATTTTTCCACTTAGCAGGTCAGCAGCTGGTGAAAACAAGAGACTTAATATTTTTCCAGAATGCAGTTGGCCACCAAGATGGGTTCATTGAGCTAAAAGCAACAACTCTTTCTTGGCCAAAAAGTAATTAGTGCTGCTTAAAGGTTTGGAAAGAAAGAGAAGAGCAGAGAACTGTGTGGCCTGTGCTTGTTCCAGAGGCAGTTATTAAGTGCTGGAAGGTGTAGAGGCAGCACAGGCCCGTATTTTGTAATGCCAGGGTAGTATTGACACCAGTATACTCTTCTTACCACAGTGCAGCATTCACAAAGTTTTGTTTGAAGAGACAGACATTAGTCTGACTCTCCATGATTTAATGCAAGCTTGTTGCATACAGACTAGCATGTTTTTCTGAGGTTCACACACTGGACCCACATACGCTTTTCCCATTTACTCTCGTGTTTTCACACATGCCAACAAGAAAGACAGTACTTGAGCTAAATGCATGTCTTCCCCATATGTGCAGAAACACACATAACACAGACAGCACCTGTCATGTGCACCTGTGACTGAGAGCTCATGGGAAGGGCCAGACAAACCCTTTAGCATTGAAAATCAGCCTGATTTTCTCTAGGTTTATTCTCCCTTTCTCCTGAGTTACAAATAAAAAACCTTTAGAAATTTCACTGTGGCAGTAGAACCCCTTTATCTGTAAAACTGCTCCATTTATTCTTGATGCTGTGGTTGTGTTCATTTTCTGGAGAAGTAAAAGATTTCTGCTTCCTTTGAAAGAATTTTCTTTCTTTTTTTTTTTTTTTTTTTTTTTTTTTTTTTGTTTGTTTGTTTGTTTGTTTGTTTGTTTGTTTTGTTTTGTTTTGTTTTGTTTTTTGTCAGTAAAATGAAATGCCATGTTACACAGTCAGATGAATGAATTCTGTATTTATATCAAAGCTGTCTACAATTGCTTCCTCAGAGTTTAAACTGCAGATACTATAACACTCTTAATAACCAACAAGACCCTTTGCAAGCATTATCTTTTCTTCATAGACCTGAAAGAACTGGAATAGGATCTCCCAAAATGGTTGAAATTTATGCAGCTTTAGTGGCTACTTTAGACAGGTATATATCGGTCTTAATCTCACAATAATACTGGTAGGAAGGGGCCTTGGGAGGGCGGTCCCCCATTAAAAGCAGGATTAGCTTTGAGATACAATGAGGCTGTGCAGTCTCTGCCCTTGGAGGTTTTTATGACCCAAATGGACAAAGCCCTGAGCCCCTGCCTGGCTGTCCTCAGGCTGAAAACTTTCCTTATATCCAGACTGAACCCCTCTAGCTCCCATTTATACCTGTTGTCTCTCATCCCCCCAGCATGTGCCTCTTTGATGAGTTTACTTTTGTCTTCTGGGTAATCTTATGTGTACCAGGATCTGCTCCTACTTTGGATGCCCCCAAAATCTTCTCATCTCCTGGCTGAAGCAAACCCAGTCCCTCATCACTACAGGACAAGTGCTCCAGTTCCAACTATCCTGGTGGCCCTCCATCCAGGCTGGGATAGTTTAACTTGTATACAAAGACACAGGAGAATAAAGTGTCAAAAGCTCTGCTAAAGTGACAGTAAATTACATCTGCTGCCGACACCTCATCCATCCAGTCACTGTACCATCAAAGGAAGTCAGTGTGCTCAGCTGGCACCCACCCTTAGAAGAGCCATGAATTGTCCTCCTCATCATCATCTTCTCCTTCACGTGTCCAAACCTCATTCATAATTGTTGTTTCTTCCAATTTTATGAAATTGAAAAGATTAGGAAGTTGTTAGAAAATTTTATTCAACATTTTTGCTAGACAAATTAATTAAATATAGTCCACTCTGTGTGCAGACCTATTTAAATATTTTCCATTAAATGAAACATCTAAAACCAGAAATCCTCCAAAGTAAGAGAATATAATTCATATAGATCCGCTAGAGGAAGTTTTCATCTAGAATGAAAAATATGTGAGCCATATCTTACTGTAATAGTTCTTTCCTGGTCTGAAAATCCACTCCTTATTTCAGCATATTAAAGCTTTATTTATTATGCTTATTGGTATTATGCTCCAGAAATAGTTGTTGAAGATGAAATACAGTCTTAATTCTGTAGATCGTTGATATAGATATTACTCAAATGGATTATAGAGTTTTAATAATTTATGAAAAAAAATTATACAAAAGGATTGATTTAAATAAATCTATTTTATGGTATTTCCTAGTAACAGTTCTTAAAAAAACAATGTGATACATGTGAAGATTAGTAACATTAGGAGTTTCCACATATATTACATTGTCTTGAATTTCTAACATCAGCTGTTCTTGAAGTTAATGTGCCATGTTGTGAACATCCAGATGTTGTTCAGTAATTGGATATATTTTTTGCCCACAGTAATTTCATTAGAAAGCTGTAAGTACAGAAAACCTTTCAATATTAATTATAAAATTGCATTTTCCTTGGAAAACAATACTTACAATAGTACAATATTCAAATAGATAATCAGTTAGTTAACTGATTCATTACTTCATAATTCACACTGCTTCTCCTGGTTATGTTATTCTTTCCTCTTCTGCATTTTCACCATACATTATTGTCACCCCTTATGCAGTCTAGTCACAACAAGGCTAAATTTTCTACGTTTTCGGAATTCTTAAAATTATTTTCCAGTGTATGCTCTTTTGCTTCCCAGTTACTTTTCATGTCCTGACTTCTAATGAACATCACTGAGGCCACAAGCATGAAATCCAGCTTACCCATGTCCAGAGTGGCAAATAGTCAGCTAATTGCAAAGTATAACCAAATTTATAAGAGAAAAATAACTTCTTTGATAGGGAAAAAAATTCCATGAAATTCGGAATAAAAAATATCCCCAAGGATTTACCAAAATAAAGAAAGAGGCTTCAAAAACAACATGGAAGAGGTTTCCAGCAGCAGGAATGAACTAATGTTTCATTAAAGTATATAAATTAAGAAATAATTTCAGAAATTACTAAAGCTCAAGTTTTCCCTTTCCCAAGTGACTGACCTAAATAACAGGTTGCAACCTAGACCTGACTCCAATCAGGTTGTATTCATGGTCAAGTAAATCAACTGTGAAGATTAGAGCATATTTCTCAGTAAGTGGAGGGTCACATCTTCTTAGAGCAGACTCATTCATATTCTGAATAATCAAAATACAGCTCTGCTTATGGTTGTAGCAGCTGCTGATCTGGTTGGCTATTTAGCATTCAAAGATTAGCTGGAATGATAAAAAAGGAAGTAATCTATTAAACTAGAGAGGCTAAATAAAAGTAGAATTATTAAATATTTGCAGTCTAAATAATGTTCATCTTGTGTAAATAACATAAGTCACAAATCTGATTTTATTACAGTTTCTTCAATAAAATGTATCATATCTACTTAGAAGCATTTAACTAGCAGAATATCTGCTCATGTGGATCTTCAGCCCAAGTGTGTTTGAACAAATTATCTCAAATCAGCCTTACATTTGGTGTCTATCTCCAAAGAATGTTCATTGTTGATTACTAAACGACTGTGTGTGTGCTATATAAAATGGAAATACTTTATATTACCTGTAAAATATGGAAAACCTGAAAAAGATGGGAAATTTTCTATCACACACCTTGTGATAAGATCTTATCTGTGTCAAAAGGCACTCCATTAATATCTTGTACTGTGGAGTCCAGAATTGGAGACAGTAGTCTGGATACAGCCTCACTAGGGCTGAGGAGAGGGCCAGGATCACCTTCCTCAGTCATTGTTACTTAGAAGCAAATGTAAATTAATTGTATTTTTAAAATTCTCCTATGTTACTAACACAGCTTTAGAAATTAGGGCAATTATTTCACCAGGCTCTTTACAATTCCAAAAATAGTTTTAATAGTCTAAAATAGTGCAGATTTTAGAATAGGATTAGCTAATCAAAGAGATTAATTCTTCTCAAGTCATAAAATCCCCCTAATGGATAGCCTTTAACTCAAGAAAAGTGACTGTGCAATGATGACAGTATAAAGTCAAATAATTTGATTTTTCATAGGCGTCCTCTTATAACAATATATTTTTGTTGAGTGGAATAAAATCTGGAAATCTGTTTTTTCTTAGTATGAATTCCAAAATAAACTCAGCTACTTTCATTAGAAATAAGATTTTTAATACAGTTTCACCCTTTAAGTAGGATATTTTTTTTAAATGGAACTTTAAATGCTTTTAGGATAAGAAATTAAGTTATAGAGAGCAACGATTGTAAGAAGTACTGGGTAATGACCCCAGAATTTCTCATAAGAGATGTAGTTACTTGATTTTTTCTCTATAATGAAGGGAAGTTTTAGCTGTGTAAACAGTGACAGAAACATGAAAGTAAAAATNAGAAATTTCAAAATACACTGAGAGATGCAGGAATTGGAATTGTCATTCAGATGCCCAAGAAGACTACAAAAAACTTGACTACTGTGTTTAAGTACAGGAACAAATACAAGGTATTTTTAAGTGTCTGATGAGCTGATGAGAAGGCCCAGCTGCTCCTACTAGAAGCTGTGGAAACTCATCTGGTGTAATATTCATCCAGTTTGACAATGGAAAGTGGTGAATAGGCTGTCATCAAAAATTCTTAGCATGAAACAGCACAGTTTTTAGAAATATCTTCAGTGTGCTCTTTTTCTGGGTATAGAAGCCTGAATGTTCACATATTTTCGAAACTCTGTGTAAGAAATGTGTCAGGCAAGAGCTGAGATAAACAGCAATCCTGGTCTACTGGAGCTTGAAATGTGGGGTTCTGAGTTCATATGTTCACAAATCCTTTGGAGCTCCTAACCTCCTCCTGGCATTGGTAGGTTTATGCTAAAACAAGTATTATAACTAAACCTCAAGTTCCAAAGTTTATTTCAGTGTCTTGACAAAACTAAAATGGAATTTTATCCCACACCATCACTTCTGTTTTGCTTGTTTTATTTATCAGCCTTTTCTTGAAGCATCAGATAAGCTGACCACCTCTAAGGACAGTCTAAGGTGGATGGCCACTGGTCTGAGATAGCACAAAGAATTCATACAATGATATTTGTCATTTCCTGCCCTACTTTCCATCTGCTTTGATCTTATAACTTTAATTGAACATTTAATGTGTGAATAACTGAGTAAACACAGTTAGCAAACAATACGCATTTTTGCTGCAGTAGTTCAAAACATCTTGGTCAGTACTCCCTGTGTTTTGGCTGCTATTTCTTCTTCCTGCTGCTTTTGATTCTGTACAATGTAGAAAGGCTTTGAGCCTATTCTTAAACTCTGTTCCTATCAAGTAGCAATTTCCAGTTTTCTTAATTTCTTGCTCTGATTTACTGCACTGATTTCACCAATTATTCATTGACTCTGGGCTCTAACTCATTTTCTTTCCCCATGAGCATGGGACCATGTAGATTCTATTTGTAAGAGTCATTCTGGAACATAGTTACCATTTTAGTGGCTTAGGTGTTCCAACTAGTGTGCCATTATGATTTTATTTATCTCTACTGAAAAAATATGCTATATATATTTTCACTTTAAAGATACAATAGATAAACAGATATATAAAGATAGACAATGCAAGCATATGTATTTTTTGTCACAATTGTGCCTTTTCTAATTGTAGGATTCAGTGAAGTGGTTAAATTGCCATATGTGCTTGTTATATCAGTATTTTCTTAGATTTTTTGCTCACCTTTATAATCTAGACCCTATTTCCTCTTCATATCACTTGAGATACAAATAAGTATATCCTTTCAGTGTAGTTGGAATTTCTTTTCTGACTAACTATTCAATGATATTTAAATGTTTATAACTCAAACAAAATAATGAAATAAAAAGCTTGTATGCTTATGTGATGTCATAGAGACAGAAATAGAAATTAAATCTTGTTTGATTGTAGGAAAAAGTATATTTATAGTCCTCATGGCAAATTGTTGCATGTTTCCTTATGAAGCAAGAAACTAGAGGTAAAGCTGGTATTAAATGGTTCCTTATCTGAAGTCCTTGAACACAGAGGAAATCTGGAAATCTGTCGAAAGAGAGAGGCATTAGGTGAGCTCTGATACACTCCCGCAATCTCCATTTTAAAGCTCATTTCTAATTCATAATCCCAGAGCTACTGAGCTTTGTGACACAATTGCTGATGATTAGGCCCAGCAATGGACAGCTGTGACTGTCTACAAGTGTATTTCATCCTCCCCTTTGTCAGTGGTTGCACAGAGGGAAGAGGGAGCATCTGTTTTGAGGAGAGGGCTGCTCTAGCAGTGCAGTTCTTGAAATGCAATTTCATTGCAGGAATATACCTGTGCATACTAAACAAGTCCTGTCCACAACACGTGACTGTTCTGATCCCATGGCACTAAATTTTTGAATGTCATTGAGGGGATAAGGCTGTTAGTCCTCCTAAAAGGATGCATGATTTCTTTTCCAGAAAATTAAGAGTTAGCTGATGAGCAGCTTTCGAAAATATCTTCTGAGGATATTTTTCTGAGAAGCATGTACTGCAGTGTCTTTGTGTTGTCTAATTAGACATGTGCTATCTGCTGCAGTTCTGCCAAAAGAAAAGTCATTTATCAGGCAGTAAAAGAGATTTGACTTACCTCACCTACTGTCAGAAAATTATTACATCAGTTCAATGCTTCTGTCCTAAAGCCACCTCATAGTCTCCAGTCAGCTTTTGAATAATGGAATTAGGTCGATGCTCAATGCAACCATGTGAATGAATTTTGAAGAAAAGGAGATTCCACTGCTGTGAAAGTCATTCCCTGAACAGTGGGACATTTGGGGAACACATTTTTAGTGCTATCCATTTTCCATTGAATTTTTGCTGTATTGCACATGATAAGTTGTCTTCCATATGAAAATTGGTACTTGAGAGAAAAGAAAGGAACACCACTAGACACATGAATATGTGGTTTAAAAATATTCTGTCTTGGTAATGGCTGATTTGCCACCACTTTTTTAAAATTATATGGGTTTCTTTTTTTAGGAAAACAGACATTTCTTTCAAAAAACCTGGTGAGAAAAGGCAAGTGTTGGAGCAGTAACTGAGAACAGAAGGGCAATACTATATTCAAGTGATTGAGTTTTGTTCCATCAGGAAAAGTGGATTCCTTAGTAGAAAGATGGCATCAGAGCATTAGTCACTGCAATTGATACTAACTTATACAACAAGAATGTGTTTGACCAAAACCATATTCCATTCAGATTCTCAAAGGTGTTGAATCATCTAAATATGCAGAAAGTAGGCATTTTTCTTAGGACTTTTCAGAAACTACCAAATATTAAGCACAAGGAAATTAGAAAAGGAACAAGAAAATGCCTCTGGGTACCCTCTGTATAAGTAGGGCACAGCTGCAGCTCTATAATATCCCTATGATGTAACTCTTTGAGAAATTGCCAGGAACTCTCCACAGTGCAAACATATATACCAGGAGTGTTCAGAAGCTCTGCAGAAGTAAAACTAATACCATATTCACTCACAGGAGGAAAGAGTAAGTGTCATTTCATTATCCTTTTATTTGACATTCATTTTCTTTCATCAGTAAAAAATTCTTCATAATGGTGACTACTAGTTCTCACTTCTTAATAAAGCATGAAGGATATTTCATTGGATTTTATAATTAAATGTATCTTCAAACATATTCAAAAGAGGCCAGTGCTATTTAACCAAGTAGGTCATAATAACCATCACCAATGACAGGGTGCTCCTCTCACCATCCCCCACTTCTCTGCTGAAATTGCAAACAATTCCAGCATGAGGTTTTGGGAGATTTTTACAAAGCCCAAAACCATTAACTTTCTGTTATTATGTGTGACCTTGGTAAGGGAAGGGGTTTTTTTTATTATTGTTTTTTTCACTTTTGAACTGCCTAACTCTTACACAGCTGATACCTACAAAAATGAAGTCATACAGAATAGCCCCACACAGCCCTGGCTGTTTTGTGACCATTAATATCAGAGCTGCTTCCTACACTTGACCAAGCTTGGCTTCACAACAGTGTGTGTTACTGCTGATGAGAACAAACAACATTGCTAAATTTACAGCTGGATAGACCAATTCTGCCATTTCAGTTAATTTCAGAATTTAATGTGGTCAGACGTGAGCACAAGCCAGGACGCAGTTTCAACTCTTGTAGCTTAGTGGCAACACAAATACAATAGTGACAAGACTAGTGACAAGACTTTCCATTGTCTTGATCATTAGTGGACCATCTGTGGCATGGGATACTTGCTGCAGGTAAAGCAAGGGACCATCTTGTCTGTCCAGTGTTGGGCATTGGAGGTCACCACAAGGTAGCGAGGACAACAGAGTATGGCCAAGGCCACTCTAGATGGCTTACCCATAGCTTTTCATCAAGGGAGTTCTTGGGTTTAAACAGGATATCTGGCAAGTTCAACACTGAGGTCAATCTAAATTTCAAGCATAATCCTTGTGTAGCTTTAAAGAAGTTGGTAAAAATGTTTTTTCAATTTATTAAACATTCTAGGTTTTAAATGCAGAAGCTGTTATTGTAAATAATTAAACTAAATGCTGGAATGACTATCCAGGAGAAGATGAGCACCAAGGACTACAGTACATTGACACTGCCACCAGTTACTGTAGTCATACCACATTCTCACAAACACACCTCAAAGGACTAACTCCCAAAGCTCAAAGCTGAAATAATTTCCAAGGATCCTTGCTCAATGCTCAATCCTTCATGCTCAAGAAAAGCAAAATGTTTGACAACAATACCAGTTTACAAGCTTTTTGAGCCCCAGTTGATGCAACAGAGAAGATATGCAAAGATGATGTTACAGGCCCAGTGATGTAGATATTGTTGATAATTTCTGAGGGTTTTGATAATTTCTTAGAATTCAGGTATCAAATCCCATCATAAAATGCACTGTGTTGAAAGGTAACAGCAATTCCAGTTGCCTCTGATGGAAATAAAATTTGAGCAATGTATCACTGATAGTGTTTTCCTTCATTTCTTGCTGATTTTCTCCTGTTTGCAAGGACAGACCACCAAAGTTCTTAATTCTTTCAACACTTTCTATATCTGCATCAGTTGCAGACATTCATGTATATGTACAGATTTTTCATGTACTACATACTTAAAGATTCCTCGCTTAAATAAAATTTCTTGAACTTCTGATTCATTGACTTAATAGAAATGCATTAAAGTTATGCAGTTTTTAGGACCTGTACTTCCAGTGTTGTTGGATTCCTTTCATAGAATCCTAGGGGACTTTTTCCACTGAGAGAAAAATTTTAAAGCAGCAATCAAGATCTCAAAGCCTATTTCATTTATCAGTACAGTTTACAAGATAAGGCTGGATTTGCCTTTCTGTAAGAGGGTGAATTTGACCAGCTTCATGGAGCCCATAAGGGAAAAAGAAAAAGAGTTAGGACAAACATAAAAATAGGAATATGTAACAAAAACAAAACAAACAAACAAACAAATTTAAAAATAAATTAATAAATAAACATAGAGTAAATAGTCCTCCCATTGCAATTTTCCCAGGGCTGTTCTAAGGTCCTGCCCAGTCTTCAGTTTTGTTGCCTTTACCTGTGTCTGAGGCACTCAGTCTTTGCACAATTTTGGTACCCAGCACACCACCTTTTCACATTTTAGTACAACCCTCATCTTCTTTGTTCCTGCTGCCAGATGAACTGCGGATCAGCACTGACATTAGGAGCAAATTGAAGCAATTTATTACCTGAGACCTGCATACCACTGAAGAGAATGCCAAACATTTATGAATGTGTCTACTCTACTATAAATCCTGACATGAGGAATATAGTTCAGGAAATGATCAGTAGATACACTTTCAGCACCCCAGTCTTAATAAGGCACCATGCTCACAACTGTGTGTATGTTCTAATTTACACTCACTACCACAGTCACCCTGTAAGGGGTAATGACACAGCACTACATTTGTTTCCAGCATTTTACTTCTACCAGCACTCTGCAAGTAAACAACAGACCACCAAAGTAGCTCCTTTTACAATATATGACTGCAGGGGGGCTCAGAACTTCTCTGTTTATCTATGAAGCTTTGAAATAAATCCTGCTTGTTAACTGTTGTTGTTGTCAGCACTTGTTGACATAAAAGAGTTTATTGCTAAGGGCCAGGTGTGATGACAAACACCTGGGAACTTGATGATCTTCATAATTAAAAGCTAAGAAAATGCAGCTCATTTTAAGGCCTATCATCAGAGGAAATACCTTCTGTTAGACAAGCTGACATAAGGTTGTGAGTGCTGGTCAGTCTGATGTTCCCATCTCCTTAAATTATAGTGAAGCAAAGATTTTTTAAATAGGGAATGTTGGATAAGTTGTAATGCAATGCAGGCTTCAACAGAAAAGAGTCTTAGTCTGTGATGGATACAGTTATTTGAATAAATGGAAATGTAAATGTTCCTGAATTTGCACATATCTCGATCATTACACCTCAATGGATTTTAGTTGCTCAACTTGGAGAAATATTTAGGCAATTTTCACAAAGGAAATTTTGATGATGTTGAACTGGCTGTGATCTTCATGACCATAAAACAAAACCAAAAAATAAATAATAACAAAAAAAGCCAAACAAACCAAACCAAAAAAATCCACTAAAAACCCAACCCTACTACCACTAGATGGCATTGATTCAGTATCCAAACTTAGAAACTTACTTCAGCTTTACCACAATTAAAGCTCATACTAGTGACAGCATTAATATTAAAAGCTCTCATAGTCATTGTCCTTCACTGTCCTTAATGTGTATATTATCCATCCCAAAATTCTATTATCTATCTATCTCACATATTAACATTGGCATGCATTGTCAAACAGCATCATTGCTGAGATGGATATGTTTTAAAGACGGATGTCAGAGAAAACTTTTATTTGGGGCTATTCGACCGTTGCTACTACCTGAAGAGTTTGTGTGAGACCTCTGAGATTTTCAGTCTACACCAAAATCCAGCACAGCATGCAATAAACTTTGTCAGCAACTGGAGGGTGTTGGAGTTGTGTTGTTTTGGCATCAAAACCTCTGAGAGCTCCTGTTCTGGCTGTGTTACTCAGCCTCAGATTTTTACAACCACCTACTTCAATCACTAGAGAATTGCTTTTCATGGGCTGGAGGAGACTCTCTCTCTAGACAAGAAGCCAGTACCAGGGATTTATTCCCAGTCTTTCCCATCTTTCCCACTGTCATTCCAGAGGCATGTATCAGGCCCCATTGCTGCTTCCTTTATGAGCTCTGATATGAAGCAAGAAGTTTCTCCTGTTCTTGCTCATTCTGTGTCTGTTATTTAAGGAGTGGAAGCACAGTGCCTGCTGCCTGCATTCCTGGCATCATGTTTGGTACTTGGTCAACCAAACACACCTTGGTGTAGGGTAATGGGAAAAGGAATGGTGACTTTTTTCTTCCAGGTCTGGCAGCTACCACTGAGAAGACACCCGTTGTGAAGACAGGCCTTCCTACAGGATGATGGTGCATATGTGACTTACTGGACACAAATATTCCCCATATAATCTGAATTTCAGATCCATGCTCTACCCTGCAGAGGTTTTCTTCCCCTGCTTGGAACTGGGACAGCATGGACCAGCTGGGCAGTGTATCAGGATGGCACTCAGAATCCTGTTAGGGCCTTCACTCCTGAAGGCACAAGTCTGCAAAAGGTCCACACACAAGTGCACATGGCACAACTCAATCTACCACCCACAGTTATGATAATGCAGTCCTGTCAAGCCTCTAGGCCTTCACTTGTCCTTTTCTGTGTGCTGGGATGTGCTTTGTCACCAGCTCTGGGGACACCAGACAGAACTGGGTCTGAATGACCGACCAGGGTAAATGACAAGGAGCAAAGTGCACAGTGCAGGAGAAAGAAGGGGAGCTGTGGCCAGGGCAGAGCAATTTACTTGTGTTCTACTCCATTCAGAACTGCCAGGAGAGGGGGAAGCCATGGGAAAAGGCAATATGATAAGGTCTGTGTTGGCAGCTGATTCAGTCTCGGAAAATCAGACTAAGAGCTGGGAGTTAGGGCCTTCAGGAATTTCCTGCTAAGGAAATCTTCTCTTCCACCTTCCACCATGAATTCAGAAGCTTCTGGCCTCTTCCTCTGCCCCATGACCCTCCTTATCAGCTATCAGAAGAAATGATCTACCTGTTCTGTGACCAGGTTTTTGAGAGCAAGCGTGATTCTGAGTTATTCTAATAATACATGCTGAAAGATATTAGACAAGCCAGATTTACTTTTAGTCATTGACTTGGTCATGAAGAAGATGAAGTTCCTCTCACATTGAATGAGACAAAGGACTAGGTCCAAAAAAGAGCAAACATGCCTACTCAGCACCTCCAAGTCTGTATCCCACAAAGACATGCCAGAATTCCTGGTTTGGGCTGGGGTATTCAATTTTCTTCTTAATAACTAGTATGAGCGTTTCTGTAATTTAGGGATCAAAATGTTTAGCATTGAAGTTGCTGAAGCTCCAAAGTAATTTATATGGGTTTAATAATCTGAGCATTCAAATTTGCACGTTGGATCCATTGGACCACACAATTTGATTGTGGACAAGTGAATAACAGAAAGTTTATCAAGTTGAACAAAGTTGAACAAATTAACATCCATGGAAGAGGCACCTAATCAGGCACCTAATGTGGCTGACACACTGGAGGGAAGGGATGCCCTCCAGAGGAACCCTGACAGGCTTGAGAGGGTGGGCCTCCATGAACGGCATGAAGTTCAACAAGGCCAGGTGCAAGGTTCTGTACCTGGTTTGGGGCAATCCCTAGCAATATGTAGACTGGGCAGAGAATGGATTAAACTAGCCCTGAGGAGAAGGACACGGGGATATTTGTGGACAAAAAGCTCAATATGATTTAGCAATGTGCACTCACAGCCTGGTAGGCCAACTGTATTCTGGGCTGCTTCAAAAGAGTTGGGACCAGCAAGTCAAGGGGAGTGATTCTATCCCTCTACTCTGCCCTCGTGAGACCCCATCTGGAGTGCTGCATCAAGCTCTGGGTCCCCCAACATTAGAAAGATGAGAACCTATTTGGAACAAGTTCAGAGAAGGGCCTATAAGTTGATCACAGGGTAAGAACACCTCTCATATGAAGACTGGCTGAAAGAGGTGGGGCTGTTCATCCTGCAGAAGAGAAGGCTTCACGACACCATCCTTCCAGTACAGGAAGGCTGGAGAGGGGCCTTTCGCAAGGGCGTGTAGTGGTAGGACAAGGGGGAATGGCCTTAAGCTGAAGNGCACGTTGGATCCATTGGACCACACAATTTGATTGTGGACAAGTGAATAACAGAAAGTTTATCAAGTTGAACAAAGTTGAACAAATTAACATCCATGGAAGAGGCACCTAATCAGGCACCTAATGTGGCTGACACACTGGAGGGAAGGGATGCCCTCCAGAGGAACCCTGACAGGCTTGAGAGGGTGGGCCTCCATGAACGGCATGAAGTTCAACAAGGCCAGGTGCAAGGTTCTGTACCTGGCTTGGGGCAATCCCTAGCAATATGTAGACTGGGCAGAGAATGGATTAAACTAGCCCTGAGGAGAAGGACACGGGGATATTTGTGGACAAAAAGCTCAATATGATTTAGCAATGTGCACTCACAGCCTGGTAGGCCAACTGTATTCTGGGCTGCTTCAAAAGAGTTGGGACCAGCAAGTCAAGGGAAGTGATTCTATCCCTCTACTCTGCCCTCGTGAGACCCCATCTGGAGTGCTGCATCAAGCTCTGGGTCCCCCAACATTAGAAAGATGAGAACCTATTTGGAACAAGTTCAGAGAAGGGCCTATAAGTTGATCACAGGGTAAGAACACCTCTCATATGAAGACTGGCTGAAAGAGGTGGGGCTGTTCATCCTGCAGAAGAGAAGGCTTCACGACACCATCCTTCCAGTACAGGAAGGCTGGAGAGGGGCTTTTCGCAAGGGCGTGTAGTGGTAGGACAAGGGGGAATGGCCTTAAGCTGAAGGAAGATGGGTTAATATTGAATATATAGAACAAACTCTTTACTCTAAAAGTGGTTATGCATTGGAACAGATTGCTCAGAGAGGTTGTGGACTCCCCCTCCCTGGAATTGTTGAAGACAGGCTGGATGGGGCTCTGAGTAACCTGACCTAGTAGAAGGTTCCCTGCCCAAGGCAGGGGCATTGTATCTAGATTATTTTAATGTCCCTTCCAACCCTAACCATTTTTTGATTCTGTGATACTTTGCTTTTAAATCACCATCCGTGTTCTTCCCTGCACACTTTCCAGATTGTTTCTGAACAACCAGGAATGTATTGAAACTTCAGTAATGCTATGGGACAAGGTAGCTAAAAAAAAAAGAAAAATCAAGAAAAACCAAAAAAAAAACCCACAAGGGACCTGGAGGATCCAAACTGATTTGTCTTTCTCAGACCACACTTACCAGTTTGGTTCAATAGAAAACTCGGGATGTAGGAGTCTGAAGGTAGAGCAGATAAACACCTGTATCCTGTAAACTGTAAGGAAATCAGAGCACCTTCCTGTAATAGGAGAAATTCAGTTTCAAGTCACTTTTCTCTTTGCAAGAACTTCATCCCCCATTTCCCTGCTCAAGGTCTCAAGTTTCTGGCACCATCAGGTTTCTTTTGTGGCTTTGTGGCAGGTTGACCCTGGCTGGATGCCCAGTGCCCACCAGTGCCACCCTATCATTTCCCTCCTCAGATGGACAAAGGAGAGAAAATAAAATTAAAGGCTCGTGGGTCAAGATAAGGACAGGGAGTCTTTTACCGATTAACATCACAGGCAAAACAGACTCTACTTGGGGAAATTAATTGTTTGTTATTAATCGNGAAAAATCAAGAAAAACCAAAAAAAAAACCCACAAGGGACCTGGAGGATCCAAACTGATTTGTCTTTCTCAGACCACACTTACCAGTTTGGTTCAATAGAAAACTCGGGATGTAGGAGTCTGAAGGTAGAGCAGATAAACACCTGTATCCTGTAAACTGTAAGGAAATCAGAGCACCTTCCTGTAATAGGAGAAATTCAGTTTCAAGTCACTTTTCTCTTTGCAAGAACTTCATCCCCCATTTCCCTGCTCAAGGTCTCAAGTTTCTGGCACCATCAGGTTTCTTTTGTGGCTTTGTGGCAGGTTGACCCTGGCTGGATGCCCAGTGCCCACCAGTGCCACCCTATCATTTCCCTCCTCAGATGGACAAAGGAGAGAAAATAAAATTAAAGGCTCGTGGGTCAAGATAAGGACAGGGAGTCTTTTACCGATTAACATCACAGGCAAAACAGACTCTACTTGGGGAAATTAATTGTTTGTTATTAATCGGATCAGGTAGACTAATGAGAAAAAAAAAACCTTAACTCTTCCCCCCTCCTCTTGCCCCGGCTCAACTTTGCTCTCAGTTTTCTCTCCCTTCTCCCCTCCAGCGGTGCACCACATGTTGTCTCTGCTGCTCTTTCACCCTCAGGATGAGGATTCCTCAGTCTTCCCCTGTTTCAGCATGGGTTCCTCCCATGGGAGTCAGTCCTCTACCAGCTTCTATAGTGTTGGCCCTTCCCAAGGCTTGCAGTCCTTCAGGCACAGATGGCCCTGGTGCAGGTCCCCCCCAGAGTCATCTGTCCTGTCAGCAAACCTGCTCTGGTGTAGGTGCCTCTCTTCATGGGCCCACAGGTCCTGCAAGGAGCCAGCTCCAGTGTGGGCTTCCCACATAGTCACAGCCTCCTTCAGGCATCTACCTGCTCCAGCGTGGGCTTCTCCAGCTGTGGGTGGATCTCTGCATCCCAGTGCTCCTCCATGGGCTGCAGGGGCACAGCTGCCTCACCATGGTCTGCACCACGGGCTGCAGGGGAATCTCTGCTCTGGTGCCTGGAGCACCTCATCCCTCTCCTCTTTTGATCTCAGTGTCTGCAGGGCTGTTTCTCTCACATATTCTCTCACTCCTCTTCCCAGCTCCAATTAATTGCATTTTTTTGGTTTTTTACTCTTCTCCTCCTGCTTATGTATGTCATCCCGGAGGTGCTACCACTGTTGCTGATGGGCTTGGCCTTGGCCAGCTGTGTGTCCGTCTTGGAGCTGGCTGGCGTTGGCTCTGCTGGACCTTTTGGATGCTTCTGGTAGCTTCTAACAGAAGTCATTCCTATAGCTCCCCCTCTCCTACCAAAACCTTGCCAGGTAAATCCAACAGTTTACTGCCAAATTCAAGTCCAAAACTGGACATAGGCTACGCAAAGCTTGGTAATGTACTGTTCAAATGCCTTTACAAAATCAGACCCTAAAACTAGTATAAGTTTCAATAGTTTTATGAGGTTTTTTTCCAAGGAATCTTGATCTCCTTTTCCAAAATGTCTGGGCTGACTCTTAGGATTTTATTCCCTCAGAAAACTGTTCATGGCATGTTGCCACACAAATATGCACCTAGTATCTATTACAAAGACAGACTTATTCCAGCTCATAAATTCTGCCAATAGCAAAAACTACAGATTACAAGCACATGGGATGAGTGGATAAACTGGATGGCTGTAACACCGAGGGCGAATGACTCCTGGTGGCCAAACTTACCTAAGTGTGCAAATGAGGTGGGAGAGACATGAGAGGAAGAGAAGTCAGATTTTGTGAGGTCTTTGTGTGACTCCTTACAGCTCTACTGTGAAGCCTGTCAGTAATCAGCAAGTGTTACATGACATATGCTTTTACTTCTGAATTTCTAGGTCTGTGTTATTTGTTGGATCATGTGTGAAGCTTGATCCTTGCCTGACGCTAAAAACCATGGAATATGTGACAAAAAAACCACTGTTCTAAATGTTCTTTTCTTTAACTGCAGAAGTATTTAGCCCTGTGGGGAGGAGGAAGAGGGGGGTGCTCAAAAAGAGGCAAATTCCAGAGTTTACCTGTTAGCAATGGATCACAACTCTTTTTAGAAAGTGATTTTATTTACTGTGAATTTTTTGTTCACAGCCAGGGAGATTAAGTCAATTGTAGGCCTTTCAGAAGGCATTTAGCAATATGTCAGCCAAGTCATTCCTCTGGTGTCCTGCAGCATGTATCAATCTATTTATAAAAATAGGTTAAATCAGATCAGCAGGCCATATGTATTTTAAATTCTTCCACACTTCAGAAGTGGCTGGCAGAACCCAAACTATGTTTTGGGCTTGATACTCTTGTCCACACAAATCCCCTAGTTGTGCTGTGAATAGCTGGTGCTGGTCCCCATGCCAAGGACCACTCTAAATATTTACCAGCACAGATTGTCAGTGGTGTTTCCTAACATCACCTAGCCATAAGCATGGATATTTTACACTCAATTTGTCTCATGTTTGTCCTGAACCGAGTCTTCTCCAGCTAAACATACAAAGCACTAGAATTAAAGCTTGGCTTAAGTNGGCTCAACTTTGCTCTCAGTTTTCTCTCCCTTCTCCCCTCCAGCGGTGCACCACATGTTGTCTCTGCTGCTCTTTCACCCTCAGGATGAGGATTCCTCAGTCTTCCCCTGTTTCAGCATGGGTTCCTCCCATGGGAGTCAGTCCTCTACCAGCTTCTATAGTGTTGGCCCTTCCCAAGGCTTGCAGTCCTTCAGGCACAGATGGCCCTGGTGCAGGTCCCCCCCAGAGTCATCTGTCCTGTCAGCAAACCTGCTCCGGTGTAGGTGCCTCTCTTCATGGGCCCACAGGTCCTGCAAGGAGCCAGCTCCAGTGTGGGCTTCCCACATAGTCACAGCCTCCTTCAGGCATCTACCTGCTCCAGCGTGGGCTTCTCCAGCTGTGGGTGGATCTCTGCATCCCAGTGCTCCTCCATGGGCTGCAGGGGCACAGCTGCCTCACCATGGTCTGCACCACGGGCTGCAGGGGAATCTCTGCTCTGGTGCCTGGAGCACCTCATCCCTCTCCTCTTTTGATCTCAGTGTCTGCAGGGCTGTTTCTCTCACATATTCTCTCACTCCTCTTCCCAGCTCCAATTAATTGCATTTTTTTGGTTTTTTACTCTTCTCCTCCTGCTTATGTATGTCATCCCGGAGGTGCTACCACTGTTGCTGATGGGCTTGGCCTTGGCCAGCTGTGTGTCCGTCTTGGAGCTGGCTGGCGTTGGCTCTGCTGGACCTTTTGGATGCTTCTGGTAGCTTCTAACAGAAGTCATTCCTATAGCTCCCCCTCTCCTACCAAAACCTTGCCAGGTAAATCCAACAGTTTACTGCCAAATTCAAGTCCAAAACTGGACATAGGCTACGCAAAGCTTGGTAATGTACTGTTCAAATGCCTTTACAAAATCAGACCCTAAAACTAGTATAAGTTTCAATAGTTTTATGAGGTTTTTTTCCAAGGAATCTTGATCTCCTTTTCCAAAATGTCTGGGCTGACTCTTAGGATTTTATTCCCTCAGAAAACTGTTCATGGCATGTTGCCACACAAATATGCACCTAGTATCTATTACAAAGACAGACTTATTCCAGCTCATAAATTCTGCCAATAGCAAAAACTACAGATTACAAGCACATGGGATGAGTGGATAAACTGGATGGCTGTAACACCGAGGGCGAATGACTCCTGGTGGCCAAACTTACCTAAGTGTGCAAATGAGGTGGGAGAGACATGAGAGGAAGAGAAGTCAGATTTTGTGAGGTCTTTGTGTGACTCCTTACAGCTCTACTGTGAAGCCTGTCAGTAATCAGCAAGTGTTACATGACATATGCTTTTACTTCTGAATTTCTAGGTCTGTGTTATTTGTTGGATCATGTGTGAAGCTTGATCCTTGCCTGACGCTAAAAACCATGGAATATGTGACAAAAAAACCACTGTTCTAAATGTTCTTTTCTTTAACTGCAGAAGTATTTAGCCCTGTGGGGAGGAGGAAGAGGGGGGTGCTCAAAAAGAGGCAAATTCCAGAGTTTACCTGTTAGCAATGGATCACAACTCTTTTTAGAAAGTGATTTTATTTACTGTGAATTTTTTGTTCACAGCCAGGGAGATTAAGTCAATTGTAGGCCTTTCAGAAGGCATTTAGCAATATGTCAGCCAAGTCATTCCTCTGGTGTCCTGCAGCATGTATCAATCTATTTATAAAAATAGGTTAAATCAGATCAGCAGGCCATATGTATTTTAAATTCTTCCACACTTCAGAAGTGGCTGGCAGAACCCAAACTATGTTTTGGGCTTGATACTCTTGTCCACACAAATCCCCTAGTTGTGCTGTGAATAGCTGGTGCTGGTCCCCATGCCAAGGACCACTCTAAATATTTACCAGCACAGATTGTCAGTGGTGTTTCTTAACATCACCTAGCCATAAGCATGGATATTTTACACTCAATTTGTCTCATGTTTGTCCTGAACCGAGTCTTCTCCAGCTAAACATACAAAGCACTAGAATTAAAGCTTGGCTTAAGTCGTTCCATATCTCAGAAAACTGTTTATCTTACCAAAACCAAACAGGACTGCGAATGTTTCACCTTTTGTAACATAGCGCCACAGAACACTCATTACACAGGAATAAAAAGCAGCAGCCACTCTTATGTCTCTTTACATAAATGCTTGTTAACAGCCTCCAGCACACTGGAAACCAACCTCATTGGAAAAAGTCTTTATATCAGTATGAAAGTGAAGTTCCCTTCCAGACTGGTGTACAAAACACCCCTAAACTCGTGGACATTTATCGTAGCATGGATATGACTTCAGCTTCTGCCCCAAGATACTTGAGAATTAATGCACAAATGCAGAAAGCAATATTACATGGAGACCCTTGCAGTGGATCCATGAGGATACTTTCACAATTCAGCCAATTAAGTCTCTGTAATGAATATGTACCAAGAAATATGAAAAGAAATCACAAAGATATCTGCATGAATAAGATCTTTTTCTCATCCCATTGTGCCATTCAAACATGAGAGATTGCATTCAAATGATTTTTCTTTCATTTCAAAAAATCAACAGAAGTGCTAAAAGAGTGATGTAAAGAAAAACTGTGCCATCCATCACTGAAGACATTTTGAAGATAACTGCTGATTTGCTCATATTTGCTTGAGAGAAGAGCTATCCTATGGCAACATAAGCACCTTGGGTTTTTAAAAGTTTGCTTGTGTTCCATCCTGGTCAATGACTGACATCTGCCCCTCTCTTCCAGTGTTTAATTGCTGCTGTCCATGTGCCCTCACATGACAACCATCCTTTTCTTTCCCCCTCATGTATTTCAGTTTCTGTATTCTTTCTGTCTTTGAAAACCTTCTACCTCAGGCTGTTTTCTCTTATTCATACTTTGGCACTGAAATTGTTATTGTTTTTGTGAGTTATCAAGTACATGGCTACAAAATCAAGACAAATATTTTGAGAAGAGACATTATTAATTTTAAATTCCCACATTCGTTGCCAACCTTTAGATTTTTACTTCCAGAAGAACAAAGCAAAAACATTATAAAACACAAGAAATCCTCCACTTTTTATCTAAGGGAAATTAAAACATTTTTTCTCAACCTCAGTCTTACAAATAAAAGTGATTATCAGTTTTAACCTTGAAAAAGCATCTGTGACTTGAGGTAAACTGCTTGGTTAATGAGCCAATGAATTTGTCAAGGCTAATGATGATCAGTATCTAGGCTCAAGGGATTTTTACTTGGAAGAACAAGTCTATCTTATAATTTTTTTTAATTAAATTTTTACTCTGTTTATCATCTTTTACAAAAATTTACTTTATGATCATCTTCTTTTGTGTTACTGTACAGAAATTGCATACTCAAGGTTGCTGCAGGTCTGTGTAGCTGAAATCTGGCTCAGATAGATCTGATAGATCTGAGGATAGTATAATAAAGTAGATTGATGTCACTGAAGCATTTAATGTACTGTGAATTAAAAATATGGACAATATTTTTAAGTAGATTGGTTGAATAATTCATAATTTAGTGGACATGCAAGGAAAGAGAACTTTTTTTCTCTCCACAAAAGTCAATAGAAATGTAGTTTGGAGGTTTTCCAAATGTCAATGAGAGGAGGGCAGGAGGAAAGAAAGAAAGTCAAAATCCATCCATCAATAAGGCATCTATATACTTGGTCATATAGGGCACAGAGGGGGCAAAAACATCAAAATGAGAGTTTTAACAAAATATGCATATTAACATGAATATAGCAAGTGTGTATATATTGGATCCACAATAGCCCATGTTAAGAGACCTTGTGTAAATCTGTCTTAAGTATTCATTTTGTAAACAAGCAACCTTCTGGTCTGTGGAATGCTTGCCTTTACCTCTGCAATGCTTTCCCATCCACTCTCATTTCTACCAGGACTGTTCCCTCCAGAATTCTGGGGGATTCTTGAGAATATTTCAGGCAACCTAAAAACATATTACATAAGGTACAAACATGTTCACCATATAGTTATGTTCTACAACTAATTATTGGTGCCTATCCTTCAGATAAATCCCTTTTGCAAACCAAGTACCAACTACCATCATATATGGTAATTCAAGAAACCCCATTTCATCCAGAAATAGTTGCTACTAACAGACCTCCTTAGTGCAGTTATTTACCATAACATCTTTGTTTACTCACTCTTTGCAGCAGATCACATTTATGATGAAGTAAGAAATCACAGGTGTTTTATTTTCTTTTTGCTGTGTAGACAGACACCAGGATGTCTATAAAACCTAACATGATTGTCTCCTGAAAACGCAGGACAGAGACTTTTACATATTAACATGCATTCATGTCATGGGATTCTGCACCACTATTGCACTTTCCATGACAGCTGACATAGTAATATGAAATTTCAGTGAAATTTGTAAATTCTTAGACAGATCTCTATATAAAAGCCTGGTGCATATTATAGCAGTGTATGATTTTTTTTTCTATAAGCTAATAGCTGGGAGACATGTACTGAAAATGTCATCTAGTATTCACAAAGTGACTGAATTTGGCATTTTTCTGACTATTGGATATCCTTACTTACTACTTTTGATTGAAAGGATAATTTTCCCAAATTATACTCTTTGCATTTACAATTTTCAGCTTCAGGTTCATACTGAAATTCATTTTGTACTGAATTGAAAAGTCATAAAAATCTAAAAAACTCTGTGCATTCATAAAAACATCACACTTTCAGATACAGTTTTTTTTTAGGTTCCTTAAGGATTCAGAGAAATTCCTGGCATATTTAAGAAAGCTGTGAGTCTCCCTCTCTCTCTCTCTTTTTTTTTTTTTTAATAGGATAAAACACACTTGTAGAACCAAGAAATTAGGGCTTCTGAATATATGTAATACACACTACAAGTCATTAGTTTGAAAAGTGCTTGCCACTGATGAAGGGCTGTAACTTTGCTATCCATAATAATTTTCCCCATTGTTCTGACAAACTCAATCTGCTCACATCTGATATGGGAGCAATATCAGAAAAGATAGGTATCAAGAAACAGCAAATTAAAGAAAAGTATATGCAAACATTCAATTTAGCTGTCTGCCATCTGTCTGATAGGAGTTAATTTACTGTCTATGTGTTACAGAGCAGATAAAAACACATCCTGTGCAGTCTGATGCATTTTTGAGGCAGAATCCAAGAGTGTGTCATCAGTAGAGAATGTGCCCTTTCCAGAACCGCCAATAAAATAAGACACACACAGAAACCATCTGAACATGTGAACAAACATGGTAGTGTTTTTGCACGGAATTGAGGGAGGATTCTGGCTGATTACAATATTGTTTGTTAGTAGTGCTATCTTGAAGCCATGGGTGGAAGTAGTTATGGCCCTCAGCTTCTGAGAAATACATTCTTTTTCTTCTTAAGCAAAATTCCCTCATATCTATAGAAATTTGGATGAAAAAACAAAGTACGTAAAGGTAGTTATAATTAGTTCAAATATCATTGCTGACTATAAAGGAAGGTTTTTCTCTGGCTTCTTACCTGAGATAATTGACTGTATGTGAATGAAGAGTATTGCTAACTTGATTGTTTTTACCTGGAAGATTTTACAGATACTACTTACTGGAGATACTTTTTTTTAATGAGTGTTGGAGCTAAATACAAACCCAATAAAGTTTTTCTGGGTAAAATTTGAGAATACAAAATTATGCCAAATACTGCCTCCTGCTTTGGCTTCATTCATGCAACTATTTGCATGCATGGATGCTTGTGCCCCTACTTTGGTCCTGCTTACCTCACCAGTACTGGATTTTATAGGGTATAGGGATGTTATCTACTTTCAGTGCTTTGCTGTCATTACATGTCTTGCACATCCAGAATTTCAGAATGGTAAAGAATTTTCTACATTGCCTCTCTGCCATGGATAACAGCACTCAGGTCTCTGTTTGAGCGTACAGAGAGCTTGCAAACAATATTAGGCAAAACATCTTTGCTTGAAGGGGATGCCTTTGAAACACAAATATCCTGTCAGTATTCTTCTTATCCCTCAGCTTGCTTCTTTCAGCTCCTTGTTCTGCCCTCTTCTTTTTACCCTAACGTGAAAATCCTAGCCAAAAATTGCTCCTTCACAAAAATTAGCCTGATAATGAGAATTGCCACAAGAGGTGACCCAGGCAGCTCTTGGTGCTGTGACAATTTGTGTGTGCAGAAGGCAAACATTCAAATCCCATCTTCCTTTCAGCACTTCCTCAATAAGTCACTGGCACCTACAGTATCTTGTCTCCTCCTTATTTTTGCATGAAACAGTTTACAATCACACACACAGTCACCCAGTAAAAAAATCTTTTCCGTAAGACACTCCTCCATGCACTGGAGTATGAATTTCCTGCTGCTCATCCACATCTCTGCTTCATGTCAGAAGACATATGGGACTCACGTTGCTTTTTGCCTGGGTAGTCTTTTTCATAATGGCCTACTTATCTTTGCTCTGCGTGATGTTTCTTATTTCTTGCAAGTCTGAAATGAATTCATTACTTCCAAATTCCCAGATTTGAATCAATGTTGCATTTTGCAAGGGTTTTGGCAGATTTTATCATCTTGGCCTGCCTAAAAGTTGGCTTAAATAATTATCCCCTTTCCCTTCTTTTCTTTATCTGCCTTTTTATTATTGGTGTTTTGTTCCTGCTTTTATGGATTTTTTCCTAACCCTTTCCTCTTCACCTCCTCCAAAATGCCCTTTTCACTAAATCCTATAAGTCACTGTTTTTGTCACCACTTTCTCCTAATTAGTTTCTACACACCCCTGCTCTAACATCTTCTTTCAGTTTGTTAGTTTGCAGTCTCCATTTCAGACCAACCATAGCATCATAACCAAAAATCTTCATTTCCTATTTGCCTGCAGAATTATGGCTTGTTCTTCAAATTTCATTGCTAGTTTTTGTCTTGGTTTTTAGCTCTCTTTCAAAGCTCACCTTCACTCTGACTTGTGAATCAATTTTCTCTTCCTCTTCTCCTCATGAGAAAACCTGTTCTTCACAAAGAATTAGATTCCTGTTAAGGAAAAGAAGCTGTGGATAATATTGTGGTCCCTATGAGTAATAATGAAGGAAGGTTACAATTTTCATATGTACAGAGAAACTAGAAGCTCAAACTTAGTGGAAAATTATGACATTTGCTACTCCAGAAAAAATACAGTGAAGGCAGAGAAAGGTGGGGTGGAAGTTTCCCAGGGTTTGAGTGTGCAGGTATTAGCATGTATGTATTTTTGCATACAGCTGTATGCAAAAATATCCCTAGCTCTTCCCCTACTGACCTACAAGATCAGAGACCCGTTTTCTCCATGTATTTACAGGGAAATTTGAATTTTTTTACTTCTACAAATCACAAGGGCAAGAGTGGTGAAGACATATGGTTTTTCAACCCTGAAGCCTCTAACTACCAATGTAATTAAAACAAAGCTCTAAGACATGCAATAAACATGTCTGAGCTGCAGTTTTGTTGTAGCAGCATTTGAAATACAGTGCAAAGTTAAGGTTCTGAGTAAAAGGGAAATATTTCTAACATTTCTTGGCATTTTTAGCAGAAGCTGAACTTTGGGCAAAAGAAAGAGGTCTTTCTGGTTTAACATACAAAGATATTGAATGTTCAACCTACAACTGAAAAAAGAAATC
The DNA here is from genome assembly GCA_013400775.1 of Chaetops frenatus. Lineage (NCBI taxonomy): Eukaryota > Metazoa > Chordata > Aves > Passeriformes > Picathartidae > Chaetops > Chaetops frenatus. The sequence continues at coordinate 25,900 of VZTR01001750.1, forward strand.
AGTGAGGAGGTACACTTAAGGGCTTAAGAAATTATGGCTCTAAATTATCATATTATGTGGAATATTAATAATACTGACATCTAATGCATGTTTGTATGTTCATGCATATAGGTACATAAGTGTGCTTAATGCTATTCAGACTTCACGTGATTAGTTGATGGCTTATTGAAATGAATGCTGCATTTTTTATAACCAAATTTCAAATATGGGACCCAAAGGAGGTACTGAATCAGAGTCTGTGAGAAAAATTAGTTTTGCTGTTTTGAAGGCTTTCCCTCAGATTAGTTGAACCCAGTTTAGTTCATGTTGCTGTTATGAGGAAATGATTGTTTATACCTCTCGTCTTGTATGTATTGGAAAATTGGCAGCACTACCTTGTAATTCATCACTTATTGTGAGTCAAGGGACAATGCATTTTCAACTTCAGGGCAAAGGATTATACAGAGTCATAAAAGTAAAATATCACATCCCTCTGAGCTGAATCAACCTAATAACAGAGGTCTTATACAAACTTTGCAATAATATGCAGCAGAATTAGCGGGTTCTCATTGCCATTATGTTGTATAAAAGATTTTCTTTCTCTTATCTGTTTAGATTTTATTCAGCCAGCTGATGAGTCATGACCAGAAACATCCCCTGTGAAAAGGAGGTTTTCTGAGAGAGCAGTGCTTGTCAGTGGGAAATGGAACTAACTTAGCTATTTTTTACTTTAACTTTCTGTGTGTTTACACTCAACTCCAGTCAGTAACAAAGCCAAGATACAGTTTTCAGCAATGACACTGCTCTTTAAAATTCACAAAGTAATTACTCAATACTTGTATTATCTGCAAACTGTACTGTGGTAATGGAGGCAAGGCTTCACCCTGTCTATGTAATTACCCTACTCAAAAACAAGGGTTTGGTACTTTGCAAAGCCTAGTTGCTAGCTTTTCAATGTATTACCCATCACATCATTTTCATAAACTTGAAAATATTTCAAATCCCTAAGGGAGGTGAATATTAAGACATAGCAAACAGTCCATCCTGAACCTTGAATTTTCTATCTTGGCATGGGTGATCAGCTGGTTTGGGAAGCACAAAACCCTCATCTGAATAGCATATTAATATTGTAAACTGCTTGATTATGTGTCATGACCTAATTATAGTCAACTGAAGTAGATGTCTGTTGCTTAACACACGTGAATTCTAGCCTTAGATATGCTTCCATATTCAATTTTGATTGTCAATTGTTTAAAGCAAAGAACAACTCTACAATATTTATGTTGCAAATAATTAGTAGGTGCTAGCATATATCAGCAGTTCAAATGAATGAAATTTCTGAGATATGAATAGTTACAATTCATGTTAATGGCAATTATGACTCAGGAAATGTGTATTACAGGCAAACTGTAAGTTTTCTGTTTAATGATTCATATGACAATAGAAACAATGTTATTACTTAGATAGCTTTGGCAAATCTAATGAAAATCTCACATCTGGAAAAGAAATTACACAACTCCTGTTCATATTGCTTCTTTTAGGTAAAGGAAAAAAGGTGTAATTCTGTTCTAATTTTGTTTGTTCTCACTTTCTATGCTAAGTGGAAATAGAAATTACAAGAACTGGCTTTTTCCTGCAAACATTGTATACCATTTCTTATTTCACATATTGGTAGTGTGAATAGAAGAAATCCAACATCCTCTCCACCAGCACGCAAAGCAAGTTTATTTCTTTCTCATTCACTTCCAAGTGCCTGCCAAGCTGATAGAAAAGCATAGAAATGTACTAAGAAAAGAAATCCTTTAACATTCATCCTATAATTTTTTTTTCAGCAGATCTAGACACATACATGTAACAAAGAATTTAAATTATTTTTGCAATTAATTATTATATTTTTTATTTACTTTTGAAACCACTGTTGTTCTTAGTAGAGTTTCAGAGATTCTGGTAAAATATTTTTTTCTCTCTTTTGCCCATACCTGACATTTATAGGAATGTTTAATGAAGTAGGGGACAAAGGAGTACCCTGGATCCCTGCTGCTCTCTGTGGTGCTGTTGTCAGTGCTTTCTGAGCCTCTATTAAGAAACAGCTGAACTTAGCTAAACCTGCAGCTACTAGCAAGGTTTTAGCAACCTCTTTCTTGGGGTTAGCCATTAAACTGAGCAAGATGTTGGCCACTGGGGAGAAATAACAACCTCTGTGTACACGCACCTATATGCCCCTGTGCACAATAAAGATCTTGGCATATAAAACCCTTCCACACATTTCCTCTATCTCCCAAGTGTAAGCAAAGCTATCTCTGAGACAGAAAGTCTCTAGCCTGCATTAACATGTTTAAGTCATCCTGTCACTAATGGAAAAGAAACAGCCAAGCAAAGGCCTCTTCTGTTTTGTCACAAAAGCACAAGGCACTGAGTATGCTGGTGGAAATTATCATAATTGCATATTATTGAGCCAAAAATAACAGAAACTCTCCATTTTACATCCCATCTGACCTTAATATACGCAGCTCAGGTTTCTGTAGGGATTATATTTTGTTTAGACTCTGATAGAAAGCTAGTGTTTAAGTACATAGTAACCAGAAGGATGTCAATCATTTTTGCCATAAAATAGTGCATGGCAAGAAGCTAAATCAGGAAATTCACTGCTGCTCACTGAAAACTCTGGCCTACTTTTCGTTATTTCTCTTGTTAATAAAGTGGTAATTAATCTCGTGTTCAATTAACCATAACATCATGAAAGATCCTTAATAAAAGCAAGAAGAAAAAGAAGTACCATATTAAAGGTCATGAGTTTTCCAAATATAGGTACTTATATGTTAGCATTAAGTGTCTATTAACATGCTTCTCTGAGACCATAAGCCCATGCACACACGCTCTTCTATAAAGACCAGCAAAAGGACATTTTGCAACACAAATTCATATTGGTCCGAGATAAAAAAGCACAGCTGTTTTATAACGCTCATGTTGCCCAACACAAATGACACCCTAACACTTCTTTAACAAGATTCAGAGAATTTCTCACTGTTTTCTGTTTCCCTCCTTGACCCCAGTGAGTGCTGGAGTCCTTGCACCCAGAGAGCTCCCACAGCAGCTGCAGTACTGAGGGGCTGTGGGCAATGCAGCTTGGCAGGAAGGCAGGTGAGGAAGGCATTAAAGTTTTGCCCAAGGCATGAAACATGTGGGCCATTAACTGTGCTGGCAGCAAGGAAAGAGTTGATTGTAGGAAGGAGGAGAGTTTAGACCTGGCCTGGTTTTAATTTTACAGCATTAATGACAAAACATTTTACCTGCAGACACTTCTTTTGGTGCTCTTCTGCTTATTTCTACAAGGTTCACATTGACTATGTCTACACATAAAATATCTTGGTAAGTATGTTACTTTGGCTCACTGATTTGTGTCAACAAGTTAGACCACGAAGATCTTAAATTCTCACTCTGTTTAGTGGATTCAAGGAAGTCCCTGCAAACTCTCCTGGCAAAACCTGTGGTGTTACCAGTGCAACCAATGTCAGTATTAGAAGAGCTTGTTACAAGGTCTGAATTAAGGCTGGCCCTGCTGTTCCTGCAGCCATGGATAATTCATTGAGGAGGAAGCACATGTCACATCAGCCAAGGCAAAGAGGAGAAGGAAGGTGAGAGCTCAGACTTTATTTGGCCAACATGAATTGATTCACTAGTAAGAGAGCTGAGTTAGCCAGCTGCTCACAGATGAGAATAAACTTGAGCCTCTGCCTGTCTGGGACCCAAAGTACCCCTGCAACACTATTACTTCTCACAGCTCATATTTACAGGGCCTGTGCATCCACAATTTACAGGTGATGGAGGAATGAGAAGCACAGCCACAAGCAAGCAATGATTTTTGACAGTAGACATAGATTTTGTTTGAGCTCTTATAATAGATGACATAGCTCCTAATAGGACATTCTGCTGGAAGGTAGTGAGGCATTCAGAATTATTTCTGCAGCCTTTGCAGAAAGTGGGGATATAATAATTTTATGAAACTGACCCAAAACCTCCCCATCAGAATGAAATGCCTCTACATTCTACTTTCTGAAGTTCAGGGGAGCTAGAAAAACAAAAGGCAAATTCTTTCTTAAAAGTGTCAGGATGCAGGTCTTGTTACGTCTCTTGTGGAAGCTGTTCCAGAATTCTGTTGTTTTCCTCACTCCCAGTCTGAAATCTGAGTAACTCTCTCTGCAAAATCTTTGTTGAATCTAAACCAAAACCACTAACTTCTGCTAAAGATTATACTTGGTAGAATAAATAGGCTGTGATGTAAGTATCTGGATACCATTTCTTAAACCTTTTTTTGCTTGAACCATGTCTGTTTTATTAAGAATAATGATCTTCGTTTTTCAATATAATATTAAAACATGTAAAGCATAGCTCTAGTTACAAATTAGGTACAGTAGGTTCAGCATGCTGCACTCAGGAGGCCAAGGTTGCTGTGTGTAACTTCCGAAAGTAAGGCAGGAAGGAAATCTGCAGTTTCACCCTGAGAGAGAGCAGGACTGTCTCATGTTGTGTCTGGGCCTTGGAAACGAGAGTCGGGATGTTACAGAACTGTGTTGAAAAGAAATTAAACCTTACATATAGACCATTCCTCCTAAGAGAGCAACTTTATGCATCATCGAAGAGCTTGCTGTTAAATGTAGAGACTGAAACACTTCTGAGCTGCAGAACTGCTTTCTGTTGAAACTATTTTACATGAAATGACCACATACTTGCATATAGTTAAAATCATTAATTGCAAGATGGGTCACATTTTGGTAATGAGCAGAGAAGCTTGGAAGAAATATTATCATGTAAAAGGATATGTAGAATATTGTACTAGTATGTACTAGCAAACCAATATAGATAACTTTCATGCAATTATAAGGCAACAATGCAAACACTGTAAGTTTATAGGCTATGTATATTAGTTTTAGCATTCATTTCACAATCTCTTCTGCAGAGTTCTTTGCAGTGTAACAGTGTTTTGCCCTTAACACAGGGCATAATTTCCACAATTAACAAAAACTATTAAATTCTTTGCAAGCCTATTCTGCAATTATTTTTCAAGTTTTTCATTTCAAAAATCAGTTTCTACAAGTAAAGGCTGTTCTTTTGCTTTAGTGAGTGAAAGACGGAAACAATCAAGTTACATGATTTATCAAGACTGCGTTAGTACTGCCCTTCCATCATCTTACCATTGCTCAGTGCTATTTGCCAATAATTTCCAGTTGGAACATTGTGCCAAAGACTTCTGGAGCTTACTGTGATTGTGGAGACTATTTTGTGTTACTACATTAACAAGTGGATTCAGCAATAGTCACCTTCTTGGACACACTAGACTGCAAAAACAGCTGAATCTAATGTATTGTTTCCAGCTCCACCTTATCCAGGATTTCCTTCCACAACAGACTCAAGTTGGTCATTTGTCTCATGGGACTTCTTTAGCAAAAAAAAAAAAAAAAAAAAAAAAAAAAAAAAAAAAAAAAACAAAAAAAACCACAAGACCCTACAAGGTTTTCTGGCAATAATTTGATCGAGAAATTTCCTCTGGTAGCACCCAATTTTTTTGTGTTTCCATTTTCTGAGGTGAAGGGAATCTATCCTTAGCTGTCTGGATACAAATGTGCATTCTTCTACGATTCTCACATAGGGTCTAAGCATAGAAAGCCCTGACACAGCTGCCTGGGGAAAACTCATTTGATGTCAATTCCTGTTGTGTAGTCATGTTCTTGATTCCAGAAATCTTGCCCCCTTGTTATGTCTTACCTGCTTTCACATGACTATGGAAATACATAAAATCTGAAGAAACACTGAGCTGAATGAGAGCAAAGAGCCATCTAGAGTATACATTTGTGATAAAGTAGAAAGGCAAGGCATGCACATCAAGGTCTGCATACTTGCAGCTTCCAGCCAGCAGCACTCTCAAGATTTCAAAGGCAGAGTCTGCATTGAGAAGGTGCATTTAACCTCTTCTTAAACACCTGGGATACAGCAGAAGTCTTGTCTCAAGTAGCTCCTCTCCTTGTTCATTAACTCACTCCATAATAAACTCTTCAGGACTCATGAGTTTATGTCACTGAACAGGAGATGAGCAGTCAAGTGATGTAACTTAAAAGCAATTTTTTGACCAAACAAAGCAGTGACATTGGTCTAAGCACAAGAAGATTTGCATGATCAGGGCTGGTACAGCATAAAGACAGTATATTCATCCATCTGAATCTGTACCTTCACCTAACACAAGTAGGGAATATCAGCAGTAGCCAGTAGTAACTGGCATCACACAGGCAAACACTGCCTTAGCATTTAGCCTTCACACCTATTTTTTTAACAGAATATATAGGATCATTTTGTGAAAAGAAATCTAGGGACACTTCACATTTGCTTTTGCAAATAGACCAGCAATAGCTATTTTCATGGTCGTTCAGAATGTTAGTTTTTCACAGTACGTGACCAATGATTGTGTTATAATTAATGTTCTTTCCTATGACTTATCACATTAAATTTAAATATTTAATAATGGTTATGTTTAATTTGCCTTGAATTATTGTGCTTTATTTTATTTCATAATGTTAATTCTTAATTATTATTTACTTTATATTCCTTCATTAAGTATAATTATACACGTTAGCTATGGGAAATAAATCTTTCCCTTTGTGAAGGACAGCTGTCTTTTATTTTCAACTATTCTGTGCTGATTTCTTAAAGTTACAGAGAAGTCCATAAAATAAATAGTACAACACCATCAGCATGCTAAGAAGAGTAGCTGATCTTTAAAACTTATCTGTCTACCCAAAAGTTGAATAATAACAATTTTAGCCTTATGTAGACATTTCAAAACAGACAGTACAATTGTTCAGCAGTGCTCCTTAAGAAATTAAGGTTTTTCCGTAGGGAAAAAAAAAAAACTGTCAGCTGCACACATAACTTGTTAGATAGGAACAGATATTTAGTGGTAGTGACCAAATGATATCTCAGCTACTAATGTATCTTCACCACATCATTATAGTCTAAAATTATGCAGCTTAATCTTTAATAATTAATTACAAGCATCTTGAATTTTTAAAGATACATACATACATACACACATACCTAAATAATACAAAGGTTACTGGAAAAGCCCAGTGCTGCAAACTGTCCATAGCTTTTCCAATAGGATAGCATAAAAATGCCATGAATGGATGGGTCAATGTCATTTCACCTTTTTGAAGACCTGATCTAAATATCAACAGAGTCTTTGGAAGTCAACTTAGAACATTCCAAATACTTAGTTATATTAGTAATTATTTTGGTTAATAGATCAAGATAAAAAATCCAGTTAATATTTGCCATTGATAGCATTTCTATTATGTAAATATAATTTTTATCCATTTGCGTGTAATAGTTATTCTGCATTAAAGCTTCTTCAGTAAGCCCTTAATTTCAAAATATTTCTTTTCAGATAGTGCAAGGGACTTAAACATCAGGCAACATACCCGAGCACACAGAGAAACATATATAAACTCACATATATACACAAATCATGACTGCATCTTCAGTGCTTTGGCATTCCACAGGATTTCTGTCAAGCAAGTCTGAACGAAGCATCATGACAGAATAAGTAAAGACAGCCTAAGTTAATAGCTTAATTTCTTGATTAGCTATTGAACATCCTTGTAAAAAGGATGAGAAAATGAGTAATTAACGTATCAGAAGAACAATCTCCTGCTTTTCTTCTTTCCATATCACTATAAACACCTCTAATTTCTTCCAAAATGGTTCTTGTTAGTCTTGTTATTAGAGCCATCAAGTCTAAGCTCTTAAGAATAGATTTGTATTATGTGTATTCATACAGCTTCAGATATGTTCACTCTAAAATTCAAGCTCTAATTCATAATATCAGTGTATATTGATTAAAAAATTAAGAAAACCATTTCCATTAGTATCACCTCCTGTAGAGCATATCTGTCCCATCCAATAGCAAACCTAACTTTCAGTTACATCAGGATAAATTGTATGTTGTGCTGCTAAAACATAGTGGGCCTGTAATTTTTTATGCAATTGTTCCAATATTGTTTGGTTTGAATGCCATTTAAAATGTGCATGCTTTTGATACTGTGAGTGAACAGATAATCCATTGAATTTTTACCTGTTATTAATGACAATTGTCCATAAAGTATCAATAAGGACTACGAATTCCCACCTCCTATGTTATTTGCTTGGTCACTTCCAAGTCAGAAAACCATCTCTTTTGTAGCTTGAAAATTTAGGCGTTTTCTACCTGGTTGCCTCTAGGAGCCCCTTAGAAAGGGAATAATGAATTTCTGGGTAACAATCAGAGGTACCTGTCTGTCACAGAGAGCAGCTAATGAGTCCCTCTTGACTGCAACCTCCTGAGCTGTGGACTGCATTTCCTTCACAGCTACTGTAATAGGAACTTTATTGGGTCTTTTTCTGACTGTTGTGGTTTAGAAATGTATTTAATGTGCCCCACCAGTACTCCAAAACCACAGTGCCTCTCTCTGGCTTCTCCCCCCCGCCCTCTTCTGCCCCTGGGTGGCCAGAGGGGAGAACTGGAGGCACATAAGGTAAAGATCACCAGTTGAGATAAGAACAATTTACTGGAAACAGCAATGAGATAAGAAAACAAACAGCAACAGCGGAAATATTAATAACAAAAGTGCACAAAAGGCAGTGTGGAGCTCAACCCACCTACAGCCACACCATCCAAACTATTCCCTCTGGCTGGGACCAGCATTAGCCCACCACGCCATCCACCACACTTGCTCCACCAGAAAGGAATGCCCTGGCAATGACACAAGATGGCATGGAATAATACTTGGGTTCTTGGCCACGTCCACACTGTTCCTGCATCCTCCCCCTCGCAGGTACTGCACAACATTAACCCTGTCCATGGTTAAAATCTTTGAAAATGACTAAGCTCAGCTGGGAAGTGTTAGATTAAAAAGCACGTATTATGCTAAAAAAATTCTACCCTTCTTCCCTTCATACATCCTGTGAGTTTAAAAGGGAAATTAGGCCTAAATGTAATTGACTGTTTCTTGATTGTTAAACTTGTACATGTAAAGTTTCAATTTCCGGTGATCATAATTTATAATTTAGCGTGCCTTGCTCCTGAGTCAGTAACACAGATTTACTAACCCCTGCATTATACAACTTGTATCCCATTTAATTAGGAATTTCAATCTAATTCTTAGCACAGTGCATTATGTAAAGAGCACAGCACATTAATCTATTGAGTTCCTATTCGACAACCCACCCAGAAATGTTCCATCCAATGTTCCAAAATTTATGACTGCAATAAGTGACTAGAAAGAGTCATTAAAAGGCTGTAGATTTCAAAGCTGTGAAAACACTCACACTGTAAGGTATGAAATATATATTTTGGAAGTTCTGAAACAAATGTAAATTTCCTCTAAAATCATTATAGTGTTTTTCTTTCATAGCTGTTGCAACTATAAAAGATCAATTAATCTCTAAAACAGGGTGTAGGAGAGTAGAATCCTGGTGAGTGTCTGATGAACGGAAGATTTAGTGCGGTGTGAGAAAAGAAAACATATCCTTTGTACAAGCTTTTATTTCAATACTTTTGATTATTTCAATACTTTTCCAAAGCAGGAATATGTATTTTTTAAGAAAGTCCAGACATAAGAACCTATAATTATACTTACTTGTATAGCTTATTGTATATAAGTAATAATGTTTTCAGATAGTGAATGCCGTGGTCTTGACCCGCTAAAGATTAATCACATAATATCTGCCTGAGTTTTGAGTTAAAAGCCGTTATAGTCAGTGGCATTCATTTTAATGAAACATTGGTGGGTTTAAAATCAAGGTAAACCTGCTAATAGGATTGTTAAGGTCAATCAAGTTATCCCTGACTTCAAGCAAATGACATACTTAATGAGCTGGCTGACTCATATTCTGCACCTAAATTTGATATTAAATTGAACCCATGTACACATTTTGTCAGTGTCTCTCAAGGGTTTACGTATATGTTAAAATCATTACAATTAGAAATTATTGAATTTTGGGGACATAACAAAACTTGCCCTTATGTAGAAGAAGGAATAAAAAACTAGAGGTAAAGAACATTTAAGGATTCCCACAATTATAAATGGCCATTATAATGTAACAGATTTCTTCTTTTTATAAGTGGTCCAAATTTAACAATTTTTTTTTTTTCGAAAAGATTTTTTTCCTTCCAGCATAAAAACCACTATTGACATATTGCAGCTGTGTTTTCACTTTTATATGGGTATTCTGCTACGTGTTCTTTTTTTATTTTATCTTTTTTTAAATCCTTTGTTACTGAAGTTATGTGAAAAATTGAGTCTTTTTTTGGGTTTAAGGTTTTTTTCAGAGCTATGATTCATTCCTTACTATGAGAGAGAAAGTCTTGGGAGCAGTAATTTCAATTCCAAAACCAAGGGAGACAAGAAAAAGAATCTTTGTTTCTTTGGGACCATGCTATGGAGGTAGCAGCATGGCTTCCTTTGCAGCAATGTATATGCTTGAGCAAAGGCAGAGGAAGGAGACAAACCAAGAAGAAACAGTGGAGGAAAACATAAAAATTATAAGGATAAAGAATTAGGTAACATGCAAACTTAGGAGTCAATAAATGGAGGTGGTGCTTGAAGTGTTGCACTTTCTTTGCTCGTGACTAGAAGGGGAACCATCAACTGAACAGATATGTTGATAGCTAGTAAGGAGCAACTGACGTGCACTTGAGCACATCCAAGGCAGAACACATCTTTCCTGGAAGCCTAAACAGACTTAGCCTGAGATATTGGAGCTATTAAAAGTATCACTGCACAAGCTGACAGCTGGGTAACAGCTTTATAGCCAGACTGGAAGAGCTGGCTCACAGCTTCACAGAAAATGTGGAAAGCTATAAAGGCAAAATTCACATCCTGACGAAAAGTAAGGGGAAATCCAGTATTTCTGACAATTTTTACCAAAGTAAATTAATTTCTTTGAAAATAGCTTTCCTTTTAATTAAGGCTGCACAGCAGGAGGGAAACAAACTCAGCACTGTGGATCCAGAAACATGCATGTCACTTTGGATACCTGCACCGAGGTCATTACTTCAAGGCTGGTTTTAAAATAAGTTACATTATTCTTTCTCTTGTGGGGAAAGCCCCACAGAAACCAAATCTATGCAGTGAGTTTCCTACCAGGGATATGCTCTACTCCCTCAATACAGGCCAAGCAATGATACTTGTTTCCTGGGAGTTTAAGATGAGAGATCATTCAGTAAAAGTAGCAAGACTTACCTGCAATGTAAGTGTTCATAGGACATAATAAAATTGATTTGCTTTCAAAGCTTAATTTTAAAGTGTTGCATTTTCATTTAGACACAGTTTCCTCTCAGTTATGCTAGCCTCTTCCAAGTCAGATAGTGCTGTTTGAGAATGATCAAATTTCTGCTCCTCTTCATGAGGATATATGTATGTATGTTGTAAAATATAAAATCATTTAATGAAATTATTTTATTTACTTACATTTATTAAAGTCAGTACAACATTGTGGCTAATAAAATAGCAAGGAGAACTAGAAATCTTCTGAAGCAGTTAAGAATAAACATTGATAAACATGTCACAGCTAATTGTTAAAATTTACTGGGTAATTAAGAATTTTTACATTCTGCAATAGGTCAAGTAAACAAGACATCCCAAATTCACAGGAATTCCTAGTGGCCTATCAGGTTATATGGGCAGACCTTCAGAAACATCTCACAATCACAACAAACTGTGTGTGTTCCTTCAAATTGATGAACGTCAAATAGCCTCAAAATCAGTTGAGATTTATAATCAAATACCTTTCCAAACAAAGAAAACACCTTTAACATTGCTAACAGAATGAAAGCTGGGTAGGTTAACCAGGCTCCTTCAAGAGAAGAACCACAATTTAGACACAAAGGTGAAATCAAGCTGTGATCAAGTTTAGTGAATGTGACTAGGCAGTGCAGAATAGAGCACAAAAACATTTTGAGTTGCATCCTGGTCATAACTTACTTTTAAACTGGCATTTCTTCATCTGGTTTTGCTCTGATGTTTTTTTATAGTAGAAACTGCAAGAAAACACCAGACAGTAGCTTTTTCTTAGAATATAACCAATTTTCTTCTTATATGCCAGGAAGGAATTTATATTTTGTGTATTCTTGAGACTGTATTTTCAAGGCTTTGAATGTTTTGATTTGTGAAAGTTTTTCAGGATCTGGGATGCTCTGAAAGGATTGATGCTACCCATTGTGACATGTTTCTAAAAGGAAGAGATTGGATGGAAAATACTTCTGGAACACGAGAAACTTCAGGTTGGTCAACCCCCAAGCTGAGCTGGTACTTGGGGTTATTCCTCCCCAGGTGCAGGACCCTGTTGTTGCCCTTGTTGAACCTCATCACGTTTTTCTCTGCCCAGCTCTCCAGCCTATCAAGGTCCCACTGAATGGCAGCAGAACCTTCTGGTGTATCAGCCACTCCTCCCAGTTTTCTATCATCAGCAAACTTGCTGAGGGTGCATTTGATCCCTTTGTCCAGNTACAGGCCTCCAATTGGATTCTGCTCCACTGATCACAACCCTCTGAGCTCTGATCTTCACCCTCTGAGCTCTGCCATTCAGCCAGTTCTCGATCCACCTCACCTTGTCCGTTCATTTGGGAGCTTACCTATGAGGATATTCTGTGTCAAAAGCCCTGCTGAAGTCAAGGCAGACAACATCCACTGCTCTTCCTTCATTGTCCCATCCTGCCATGTCAGCATAGAAGGCTATCAGATTGATCAAGCATCACTTCCCCTTGGTGAATCCATGTTGACTAAACCTATTTACCTTCTTTTCTTCTAAATGCTTGGTAATGATCTCCAGAATGACCTGTTCACCTTTCTATGACTAGCGGTAAGGCTGACTGGCCAGCAGTTTCCCTTGTCCTCCTTCTAGTCCTTCTTGAAGCTGAGAGAAACATTAGCCTCCCTCTAGTCCTCAGATACCTCTGCTGTTCTCTGTGGTTTTCCAAAGATGATGGAGAGCAGCAGAGCACCAACATCTGCCAGCTCCATCAGCACCCATGGCTGCATCCCATCACAGCCCACAAACTTATGGG